>CM022665.1:3779166-3821666 GCA_012295275.1 Chrysomallon squamiferum | reverse complement strand
TGTCTAATTAAGCAATATATTTGTCTTAATTTATCAAATATTATAATATGTAGACATTTTCAGTCAGGACTGAAAATAGAATGATGTAATTAAAACAGTATAGTTCATTTTATTTTGGAAAACAATAGTAAAAATTAACAGAAAGTTGTAATGTAAGGGTGACACGAACTTGGACTTTATTCATCGATTTATTTATTTATTTATTTATTTATTTATTTATTTATTTATTTATTTTATATATTTATTTATTTATTCGTTTCTTTGCATGTTTTGATTTATTCTTACTCTTTGTTGATCTCTCCACTTATTTACTTATTTCAGTTTATTATTAATTTTATTTATAACCTGTTAAAAAAAAAAGCGCAAAACAACATCGAGGCATTTTTCACATTCTAGACAGTGCCTAGCCTATCAAAGCTATAAAAATAAATCCTGTACAGATATAAGTGATAACAAAAGAATTTCCTTTGTCCTATCATTAAAGCTTTATACAGTAACCCTCGTTTTAACGGACTAACAACGGCGAAAGAGTGTCCATGTTTAAAATGTTTAAAAGGTGGTAATTTATTTCTAACTTGCAGATATTTTAAAATTAAAAAATGTTACACTATAATTTAAATATTAAAAAGAAAAAAAGAAAAATAAATATATTAATCAGATAATGAATGCTAACAAATCGAATAGTGAATATGACCTGTCTATCTACATCATCCACACGCGGCGAGACTTACAAAGTTTTGCGCGAATTAAAGATGGCGTCCATTTATCCCAGGGATCTCAAAAAGCTTGTTCAGAACCGTTCATCAAAGTCTGGTCCGCTTGACGACACTAAATCGAGGACTGTTTTTCGGTGGTTTTCTGTGTGGATTAATGTTAAATAATTTGTTCACGTATTAATAGCTAAGTGTGATTAACATGTATTTTACTCGATGGACAGTGTAGCACGTGACATATGTTAACAAATCAGGAGTACTGGGATGGAAAACATCTAAAAAGCTATAGAGAGGTTTGATCCTAAATACGTTTAGTTTTGAGCTACTACAAACATACACAGTATAACATAATGACACACAGTGACACAAGTACACATATACACATATGTAAACACAAACACAGACATAAAAAGAAATATTAGTAAAAAAACAGCTGAATGTTTAATATAGTAAACTGAGAAAACCTGTGATACCTATCTTTCTATTTATTTTATTTTATTTATTTATTTATTTATTTATTTATTTATTTATTTATTTATTTATTATCTAACAGTTTCTTGGCTTAATTGTTGTTGTTGTTTTTTTTTTGTTTTTTTTTTTATGGTTTATGGTTTTGATTCACAGGTACTGAAATGAGTATAACATGTCAACCTCCGGACATTTTCACAACAACGACGACAACAACAACGCCACTACCAACAACTGTAAAAAGTGTAAGTACAGAATCACCATCCGTAAAAAACGTGACAAATAAGAAAAAACCAACCACAGCTACGACGACATCTTTAAAAACAACAACGACAGCCACACGAGTGACGTGTCCTGCAGGTACGTATTATAAAAAAAATATATTTTGTAAGACAGAATGGAAAAATGAAAAAGAAAGAATAAAGGAACAAATGAATGGCAGAAAGAAAGAAAGAAATTATAGTAGAAGAAATAAAAAATAAAACAGGGAAAATAAAACGAAAGATGAGTGAAAGAAAGGCAAAGACAATTTTTAAAAAATGAAAGAAGAAAAGTATGCACTATAAAAAGAAAAAAGTAAAGACAAAGAAAAGAAAAAATCTAAAAATTGTTGAGGAAGAGAATGAAAATTTGTGTTACTCTGTACCGTGTTTTGAGATGACTGCACGCATGCGTCGCGCTGCAAAGTTGTCACGTGTTAATCAGCCGTCTGTTACGTCACAACAGAGGTCGGTTCAAACATCTGAAAATGTTCGAGTGCTGGTTTATGATAAATAAATACGACCACATGGTGTAGTTTCAAATGAAATATGGCACCAGCGAACCCCAAAATAGCCGAAAGGTATATGAAGCGAAAACTATTAGTAAATAAATATATTAACCGGAATCGTTGTCAGCAATACCCTCTGTCCAGGCTGAAACCAAAGTTGCTTTGTATTTTGTTGCATTATACTGTATCACATTTTGTCATTATAAAAAATACATTTCATTACTACATATCAGAATGTGCCAAATCCTAGTTTCGTCTCGTGTTATCGTATACTAGAGACTAAGTGTATATTTGTGTTTGATTTCTTCAGGTTGTTTTATGCCTACAACCGCAGAGGAATGTTCCACTCTAAAGGAAAAACTGAAACATTATGAAATGCAGCAGCAAGTAGCAGATTATGAGAAGAAATTTGACTGTAAGTAGGTGTTTTGCATTGTGAGAGGAGGAGATATTTGATTATTTAATTAAAATTCACAGAGTTGTGTTTTAAACGATTAATTCATTTCTTTACTTAACTGAGTGGCTAACTGATTATATTGCCGGCATTGACGCATGATGAGCACTAGGATCAATTCACCTCACCACCACTCTTTGGACCGTTTCTGACTAGTGTTCCATATTTTATCATGTCTTTTTTTTTTTTTTCGTTTTTTCCCCTTCTATGTGGAAAGAAATATATAAATGACCCTTTGTTTCTAAACAAATGAAATATTTGCTCCTTCACTAATTACTAAACTAGCATTAACTAACATTATTTTAATACCTTCTTAACCCTCGTGAGCATCGTTACGTGTTAATTAGCTTTTCTATCACGTTTGGGATCGATATCCTGGTCTTGGATTTCTGTCTGCAGCATGTGTAGTACGTGCGACTGCATATTATAGTTACAAAACTCGAAAATAAGATTATTGGTATGATCTTTAACGATGTATAGCTAAATTTAAAAAAAAAAAAGACGTGTAGAGTGGATCTATAAACAATGGCGGATCTACATGTCTGAGGCCTTGAAGCTTGCACAGTTATGGGGGACCCTTCGCAAACAGCAGCGAGGGCTGGGTAACTACGCGAATTTTCTTCTGTGACAGTGCTCCATTAGGTCTTAAACATTTAGACACATCTCAGATTTTGAAGAAGAAATGTGGACTAAAGGCGCCTCTCTGAAATTAAGAATCCCGAAGCGTAAGCTTCATTAGTTTCATAATAAACCCACCTCAGTTCATAAATAAAATGTCTCTTCCTCTCTTCATTAATTACAAGCTATGTAATTGTAAGTATATATATATTTTTTTTACGAATTTTGTGAATCTAGGATTTGAAAAAAAAAAAAAAAAAAATGATTTTAATGTTTGTCATTATGCAGAAAATAAAATACTAGGTATTTTCGCCGCGTGCGTCCTTGATCTTTGTTTATGTATTTCGTGGGTTTG
Source organism: Chrysomallon squamiferum (assembly GCA_012295275.1). Taxonomy (NCBI): domain Eukaryota; kingdom Metazoa; phylum Mollusca; class Gastropoda; order Neomphalida; family Peltospiridae; genus Chrysomallon; species Chrysomallon squamiferum. The sequence continues at coordinate 3,818,289 of CM022665.1, read as the reverse complement.
TTGTTTATGTCAACGGATCTCGATCTGCTAATGTGCCCTGTATAATAAATACACCACCAACAGCATCAACGACAACAATAGCAATAATAACAATGACAACCACAGCAACAGCAACAATAACAATGATAAAAAGACCACTGACTACAGCACCATCGCCACCACCACCACCACCACCACCACAACCAACGACAACGACAACAACAACAATAATAATAATAACTAAAAGAGGATCATTTTGGTAACACAAATATTGATTATATCACTTTTTCAGATATTGGTATGGGTGGTGCAGCTTTAGGAGGTATTCTTCTCACCAGCTGTATTGCCTGTTTGCACAGCAGGCGCCTGAGGTTGGTATTATTAGTTTACTTGCCTAACCTTTCCATTCATGTATGAGAAACCAAAGTAAATTAGTACGTTTGATGAAATCGGTGCGTATTTTAAAAATGAAAGATGGGGATGGTGATGATATGGTGATAATGTTGATGGCAGTGATGATAACGATGTTAATAATAATAATAATAATAATAAATAATGACGATGATTATGTTGATGATGATGATGATGGTCGGGGCGATGATGATAGTAATTATTATCACGATGACTGAATGATGGTGATGGTATAGATGAGTGATGATGATGATGATGATGACAGTAATAATGATCTTGATGTGTGTTATGTAGTATATATTTTATTTTATTCAAATACCAATCGCGCATTCCAAAAGATATGATTAAATACAATATGATAAAATTACAAAAATCTCTACATAATAATTTTATTAATTTGACTGACAGAAAGAAACATAAGAAACGAACAAGAATGGAGCAAAATATTCCAGCGAGGCCCTACACGATGAAACGCATGGAATAATGACAAATCTTCACTTATAATTCTACATGGAAGAGAAACATGAAGCGATTTAAACAGAATAAAGACAATATATATATATATATATTTACACCTATATCAATTTGTATATTAAGCTATATGTCCCTAATTACGAAAAAATAGATACTTTTAATTGGAAGGATACAGTTATTCTTTTTTGTTTGTTTGTTTGTTTGTTTGTTCTCTTTTGTTGTCTCTCTCTCTTCGTGATTTACAGCTCGCTCTCGCTCTGGGGTAGCGTCAGGACATTAATTCATTTTCCATTTGGTTAACAGAAAGAAATTTAAAAAACAACAACAAATGCGAAAACAAACGGTTCAGAACAACGTCAAGAAGAGGCGTTTCACACCAGATTACGTTGACATCGATCTCAGGAGCGTCGTTTCGTCGAGGACCATTGACGAGAACGATTCAGCCTCTCAAGTAGGTAGACCGAGACCAAAAAGACCAAGACACCCGCGGTCGGCTCAGAACGCGCCCAGACCTTTAAATAATTCTCGCAACATGGAACGTGTAGATTCCGACGGCATACTCTCTAGCGTGTCTGAGCGCACGGAAAGCAAAGAGGAACTTGTCGACAAAGTAGCCGAGAAAGCGAAGGAAAACCCCGAGTTTGAAAATGCTCTCATGGATCTGCCTGTCGTTCTCAACGAAGGCGAAGAGGCTCCAAAAGAACTGAAGGACGTGTTGAGAAAATTTGATTCCGAGACCTTGTTTCAGACACTGATTGACATGGACAAACCTAAGCTTTCAAACAAATTGTAGACGTGTTTTGTCTCTTCTGTTTTGCCTTTTACATACATCCTTGCTTCCATTTATTCTCTCTGTTTCCAGCTCCGTCTCTCGCTTTCTTTCTACTTCTCTTTGAATGTGCGTGTGTGTGTGTCTATATATATATATATATATGTATGTATAATAAACACGTATATATTTAGAGGCTGAAGATCCCTTATCAGAAAGTGCAAAATTCGAGATAAATCTTATAGATTTCAGACGATTTTGTTTATTTCATGGACTAAAAGCATTATAAATATTATAAAAACACCTGCAGATTATTTATGTAGGCTGTATATGAAATATTAATAGATTTCCTTTTTAACAAAAAGTTCCGGTTTTCAAGCTATGTCGTCATGTTCCAAAATCAACAATATTCCGAAATAATTGATTTTTTTCTGTGTGTGCCATCTTTGATTGGTTTTTTTATATATATATACTAGTAAACAATTTATATTTATATTTTTGTGAAAATTATTCTTAATATATAATTAAATATAAAACTGATTATTTTGTATAAATAAACAATGAATAAATTAAGTATGAAATATTTTTATGTTTTATATTTCATGGTAAACAAGAGGTTATATAGGCCTATACATAAACACACGCACATATATGAACACATAAACACACACACACACACACACACACACACACACCTGTACTCAAACACATTGAAAGTATATATATTTATATATATATATATATATATATATATACGTTTCTCTTTGTGTCTGCATACATAATACACACACATATACATACAGACATACACAGACAGATAGAAATAAAATTTCTTCAGATGCTATCAACTCGCCAACAAACACAATGGCAGCAATATCCTGTAGTTCTCAATGAACAAAAGATTTTTCTGATATTAAATTCTTTTAAAAGTATTCGGTCAACGTAGATCTGTTTGTGTCGCTTCTTTGATGTTCACAACAGTTGACGGGCGATTGGCGTAAATCATAACTTGTTGGCATTCTGTATGACAGAGACCGTCAATCCCAAAATCAAGCTGACAGTGAATTAAAGTTTAAGGGTTTGGCGATCGCCGAATCCGCGTTATTACAGTTTCTCTCCCCTTATGGTTTGCTCGATTTGTTTTTGATATGGATCTCTCTTTCTTTCTTTCTGTATCTTTCTCACTCTCTCTCGTTTTCTCTCAGTTTATGACAAGAGGTAGTGTTATTTACTTTAAGTAATTTACCTCAGCAATGATATTCTCTATAAAAATAATAATAATAATAATAATAATAATAATAATAATAATAATAATAATATTAATAATAATAATGATAAAATAAAAAAATGTAAAAAACGCTTCGACATTACAAAAGTATTTTTATTTTTATTTATTTATTTATTTATTTATTATTATTATTTATTATTATTATTATTATTATTATTATTATTATTATTATTTTATCTCATCATATCATCTTTTAATCGCATAGGCTGTCTTTACAAAATACTACCTAGACTTAGCTGTAGTGCGAGAGGTCAGTGCTGTCTGAACATGACTGTAAAAATTAAATATCGTACAACCGATTTTTTTTTTTTTTTTTGTATGTTTGTGTGTTTGTTGTTGTTGTTGTTGTTGTTTTTCCAGTGGATTTAAAAGTGAGTTCTCAACAGGTTCACTGTAACTTTAACGTTAATCAGTTGTCCTATGCTATTTGAACATGTTACCGGAAAGGTGACGTTTGATGCAGAACACAATGTAAAATGCAGGATTTTGACGAATGTTCTTCATAAGCTATAACCCGCTTGAATAGTGCCTTTGCCATCGCGAGCCAAAATCCTTTAACAGTATCGGGTTAGCAAACCTCTTTGTTTCTTTTAATACTCGGGCAACGACACTTGCTCTCTCTCTCTCTTGCAACAACAAACAAAAACTTAATACTTTCGTCTCAAGCTTCATGTCTGGATTGAAATGCGAAACCAATTAGAAATATTTCGCTTTTGTCATCAGCAGTAAATTTTGCATCACTGGCAAGTAATTCTTTAAAACGAACTACTGCTGCTCAACAGTTTCACCCTGCATTCTAACCATTTCAGAAAACATTCAAATACCCACATTAAGACCGTGTTAAAAAAAAAAAAAAAAAAAAAAAAAAATTATAACGAACAAATGAAGAACTGGCTTTAAATTCAGTGGCGGGGTGGGGTGGGGTGGGATCGGGTGGGGTGGTGTTGGGGGAATATAAAAAGAAATACAATCCATTTTAAAATACAGGTGTTTAATTTAAAATGAAAAGGTTATCGTAAGTGCGTGTTTATGCTAGATATCAACACACACACACACACACACACACACACACACACACACACACACACACCAAACATATAATCAACATCTTCAAAATATTTCATCGTCATAGAAGCTACTGCTTTGATTGGAGGATTTCACAAAGAGGGCGGCGCCATCACTGCGGTTAATTAACCGTACAGATAAGACGACTTTCAGTACGTAAAAAATTTCTCTACACATACATACATATGATTAAACGACTCGGGCAATAGCAGGAGCGGCATATGTTACTGAACGCAGATGTCATTACAACACATACGTAAATGTCTTACGCCGAGTCTAACTGTGTTGTTTAGTGTATCCAGGCAGCTTGTATTCTGCGAGATAAATAAAATAAATTCTCTGGCTTGACGATAAACAGTTTTCACGAAACGCATCCGGGGACAGTTGTTGTTTAGCTTTTATGCAGTTATGAGAATACCCCAACAGGTAAGTTTACAGATATTTTGTAATGTGTACCTATATATATATATATATATGTATGTATGTATGTATGTATTTATATGCAGAATTACGTACCTATGTGTATGTATGCTTGCATGTATGTTTGTAATGACGGTATGTACATGTATAATTATACATATATACTTTCGTTTGCGTATAAATGTGTGAGTGCCCGTGTGCCTACATGTATTTTTTTATTTTTCTATGCAGTAATGAAATTAAAGATTAAATATATAATTCTTACTATTTTTCTGGATTATACATTTATAAAAAATATAACATGTTTCACAGATGAATAATGGTGGATTTTGGAATATAATTTATTTCCATTTATATTTGTGATGTTCTTTCTACGTTTTCTTAATTTGTTTCAGTATCATTTTGAATTATATGCTTAATTATTATTATTATTATTTATTTAGTTAGTTATTTTGTATTTTTATTTTTATTTTTATTTTTTTATGAAAAGGAGATTCTCTGTCTTAAAGGAGAATACAAAACATTTTTAAAATCTCTCTCTGTGTGTTCGTTGGTTCTGTATATACTCTCCTGTCTAACATAGTTGATTTCATTTATTTTGATTATTTCTTGCAGATATTAGTTTGGTTTGTCTGTGCGTCTCTGACAAAGCAGATAAACTCTGCTCTGGTAGTCTACGACAAGAATCTGAAACTCTGTGGATCGGAACTTGCTGACGCTCTTGATCTCGTATGCGAATCAAACTTCTATATTGACGAAAGCAAAATGTCGGGTGCGTACCTTTCTTTCTGTCTTGGTACATCTATTCGTTCATGTATAATCTAGCCCATTATTCATTCACACTGCATCATCTGCACTTACAAAAGAATACACAGGTACATATACAATTACACGTTCACATATATACATACATAAACGTACGTAATGCAAACACATATACTGCACACGTACATACGTAATACATGAATAATACTTCCAATACAATAGTATGCAGTGCAGTGCAGTGCAGTACAGTACATTGCAATGCAAAACGTGAATACATATATAAAGAGATGCATTTTGGCAGACACGCACACAAAATAAATCACAAAATGGCTCATATGTAAAAATTGAACTTTTTTTTAATCTCTATTTCAGAACCTGTAGAAAGTGTTGGATCTAGAAGATATAAACGTGGTGTCAGCACTGAATGTTGTACAAGTGTAACGGGATGCAGCATAAAAACACTGAAAAGTTACTGTTTGTCATCGTCAACTTATGCTGTAAATATTATTATTTTTCTAATTACCTACCAATTTGCCTTTATATCTATAATATATCTATCTGTCTATCTCTCTCTATCTATCTATCTATCTATCATCTGTCCGTCTCTCTGTCCCTCTATCTCTATGTCTGTCTCTCCATCTATCTATCCATCTATTTATCTGTCTGTCTCTCTTTATATATCCATCCATCCATCCATCTGTCTATCTATCTATATGTCTGTCTGGATGTCTTTCTGTCTATCTGTATTTGACATTTTTTCTATCTCTATACCGATTTTTATATGTGTTCTGCTTACTTTATATATATCCGTTAATTAATTAATTAATTTATTTATTTATTTTTATTTTATTGCCGTTTTATTAATGTTTTATATTTAAGATACATATAGTCTTTGAAACTTTAGGTATTTTCGTTTAGCTTTATTGACCGATAGAAATATTGTTCATAGATGCATTAAAAATTATAAATGCAATAGGATAAACATTTAAAAAAATTAACAACAACAAAACAACAACCTCCCCGCCACCCCACCCCCCAAAAAATTCAAATCAGTGAGGGTTAATCTAGGATTTCAATAAACAGGCTCTAAACGTGCTAAAATAACTGACAAATTACCTCTGTTGATGACAGCGGTAAAGAAAAGAAATACAGTGGTACCTCGACTTACGAGTTTTTCGAGTTACGAGCAGATGCCCAAATGTGTGGTTTTTCGGGGGCTAGAATGGATTAATGGTATTTCAATTAATTTCAGTTGGGAAAATTGTGTTAATATACGAGCAAATTGAGTTACGAGCTCGGTCACGGTACGAATTAAACTCGTAAGTCAAGGTACCGCTGCAAATGCTATTTTTCACTCTAATATGTGTTCGACACATTTTCACAAACACAACAGAAAAGAAAACAGAAACAGTTGCAATGACGTGTGCAGCAGCTACATAAACATATTGATGTTGATGACGATCATGATGATGATTATAATGTAATGATGATGAAGATGATGATGATGATTACAAGATCATCAAAAGTAACAAAAACAGAAAACGAAATACTTCAGCCTTTGATAAACCAGACTTGGAGAAGTAGCCATGTAGGGGCAAACGCCGCTTTTTGTTCTAATTATAATGGTTGATGTTGATGTTGTAGTTACAGTTGTTGTTGTTATAGGTGGAGTTATTAAAGTTGCTGTTTTCTTTACTGTTGCTGCTGTATAAACTTTAAAACGATTCTCTTTCTTGTAGCACGCACTGTACTGGCTGATCTACCAGCGGAATGTCTCTATAAGAAAAGAAGAAATAACCGAAGCTCCGGAAGTGACGACACAGTCCATGACTTCTACACCGCGCCCATTTGTTTTCAAATCGAACAGGAACGAACTACCATCTTTCTTCTATGTCAAAACTGGGCCCAGACCGACAAGAAGTTCTTTCTTTTCAACTTAACTGTGACTGACAACAAGGAATCATTATTACTTCACCGGAGTAAGGAATCGTTGTGTTTAATCATAACCAACCAAATGTGATCTAATTCTGAGAAACGTATATGAAGTGGAATTTTTTGTATTTATGAATTTTTTTCTTTTGATTTATTTATTCGTTTATTTCTTTATATTATTTATAATTTTTAAGTTTATTTATTTATTTTTTTATTTAACATTTGGCGACGACTACTTTAGAAACAAGAAGAACAGTAAGAAAGACCAACAATAAAATCTCTAAAATGAGATTCATATTGTTTTGTGATTACAGAAGAAAAACTCCCGAACCACAGCTGGACTGTTTGAAACATTAATACAGTTCAACACTCTCTTGCAAAATATACTGAACCTATTAATTTTAAACATTTGCTACATATTAAATCATTTTTCTATGATTATCGTAGAAATATTGCTGATTCTTCTTCTGCCATCGACATCACTTTTCACAACATACTTCATTCATGCAATTATCTTTTATCATTTCACCAAATTCCTCCAGACTTGTGAGAGAAAAAAAAAGAAAAAAAAGAAAGAAAAAAAGAGATAGTTTCAGAATAATTTGTCCCTATTAGATAACTTCGAGATATTAATGGCTTGCAATGGACTAATCAGCTTTCGCAAATATAAGGAATGTTTTAACCCTTTATTCTGATTGGATAGTCGTACGCGTAAATTTGCCTTACTGGGAAACGGTTAAAACGTCAGTTTGAAGAAAAGAACGATTTTTTTTTTAACACAAAACATAAACGGGCCAGTTTCCTTTTCAATGTGGCGTTGTTTTTAATGGATGAAGACATTTGTATTGATTTGCAGTGTGAGTGATTGATTAGTAAGTCACGGTTAAAAGCCTCATCGCAAACAGAATCTGTTTGTCATTGTAGTTTCTACACATTGATCAGTGTGGGGCTTTAGCTAGTCAACCAAATCTAATATTCTTTCTGGGTAACTGAGACACAGACTTTCTCTATTAAAGAATGGGACCATGAGGAGAAGGTACAGATCTACAGGTAGGATTTAAGGACAGTACGACTGAAGGTGGTTGTTGATACATTTTTGTGACAGTGATTGTTAAACTGTACAGTTTGTATATACTCTCTCTCTCTCTCTCTCTCTCTCTCTCTCTCTCTCTCTCTCTCTCTCTCTCTCTCTCTCTCTCTCTCTCTCTCTCTCTCTCTCTCGTTTTCTGTTTATGTGTGTGCATCTCTCTGTACCTGTTTGTTTATCTATAATTATATATTTGTAAATCTGTATATCTCTGGACTTTATACCGTGTATAAATCATTATCTGTTTATTCTGTATTTAGCTGTCTGTCTCTATTTAGGCATCTTTGTATCTGTATATCTATAAACTGAATTGACTGTCTATCTCACTTTCCTTGATATGCACGTATTTGTCCAGTCTGCCTTCACACACCCTCTACACAAGTCCATCTTATTATTATTATTATTATTATTATTATTATTATTATTATTATTATTATTATTATTATTATTTTTATTTTTTATTTTATTATTATTATTATTATTATTATTATTATTATTATTATTATTATTATTATTATTATTATTATTATTATTATTATTTTCCCTTTCTTGGTCTTATTTTAATCTTCTAGTAACAGCAGGAAGGAATCACTGTACTTTAATTAAATGTTTTTTCAGTGTTCTTAATTCAGTTGTTATATGGCTATTTTCAGTTTATCATATTAAAATTCACATCACCTGCCATGTATTAAACTTTACATACGTGATTAGATTTTCTTATTGCTAACTGTGTTCTCTTAAAATGTCAGTTATATCAATGTATATGTATATGGAAATAAATTGCTTTTCTCGGATTCTTTGTCTCAGTTATTATTCAGATACACTTTGTAAATTCCAGTTAACTATAGAATAAGACAATAACAAAAATTTCAAAATAATAATAATAATAACACACAAATACAATCACACATACATACATACATACATACATACATACATACATACATACATACATACATACATACATACATACATACATACATACATACATACATACACAGTTAACAATATCAAAGGGAAACAAAAGTAATTTCAAAGCTTAATATTCGTGAGACAAGAAATTATTAGACGGTTGTTCCATGAAACAAAAGTTTTCACACGTGTCCATATGTATGTGTGTATGTATGTAGGAATGAATATTCTGTTGCCATGAGACATTTTATCAAAACAAATTTTGTGAAATCACTGAGATTTCCAGAAAAACCCAGAACAAAATTTCAGTATTAAATATTTTCTACAGTTTTTCCTAGCATGAAAATTAACCATTTTTAAACAGTAATATTCAACTATTTTCATAATTATTCTGACACCAATACAACTTGGGATACATGGGGAAAGCACAGAACGGCGTGGATGAAGGTGGAGTGGGGTGGAGCTACCCCTTCAGGAGTGTGTACTACCCTTAATATATATAGATGTACAATACATAAAAGAACAAATTAAAAATTAATCTAAGTGTTTGTTTTTGGAATTATTTCATTACTGAATGCTTGTATGGCTTTTATTTTAAGACATTTTTCCCATTTAGCCAGTGTCTAATAGTTAATCAGCAGCTTTGGTGTATACTTTCCAGTTTCTGAGATGATACAATATTTTGTAAATCATACTGTTAATCTAGGGCTTTTTAGATTAGGTAACTGTTTAATATTATGATCATGCGGCAATCATAATTCATCTTTGACACGAAGTAGTAATTATCCCAAAGAAAGAGAAAATGACAGCGTCTATACTTATTCACGAACATGTTATTTAGTTTTATTATTTAGGCATTAAAAAGGATTGGCCGTGCATGTAAAATGTTATGATTAATATAAGAAATTAAGAGTTTTCTGAAAAACGTGTGATAGACTGAACGTTACAATTACAACGAAAGACGTCAGTAAATATTATTTCTTTGTTTATTATTATTATTACAATTATTATTACTTTCACAAAAGTTTCAAGGCTTAAAGCGAAGAATAGGGAACAGAAGATATTTTATAAATACATAAGACGTTAGACTGGTCTTGTGTCTATATAGTATTCTGTTCCTCTGTGTGTGTGTGTGTGTGTGTGTGTGTGTGTGTGTGTGTGTGTGTGTGTGTGTGTGTGTGTGTGTGTGTGTGTGTTTGTGTGTTTTCGTGCAGTAGAGTTCAGATTCTGGGGTTGCACAAATAATTTGCCTCAATGTATAGAACTGTGAATGAAATTATAAAACAATATCACTGCACAGCAGTTACTACTAATATAAGGTTGTCGTTAAATGTGTCTGTTGTACCAGTCTGCCTGTACGTTTCAGATATGTTTGAACATTTGTATAACCGAGTTTTTGTGTGTGATGTCTTTGAATTTTTATGTTTAAGTATGGTTGTGTGTGTGCACATTGCATGTTTGTAAGTATATAAGTGTCTGTATGAATGTATGTACTTATATGTCTGTAAATATAAGTATATGTGCATATTTGTCTTGGGTAATTTTTTAAATGTTTAGTGATATCCTTTTTGAGAAGTTGTTTAGGCACTTGCTAGGGGCTTTCATTGCAGTGGATTTCGTGTTGGGTTGCCTAGCGGTTCTAAAAAGAAGAAATAATTAAATTTTCTGTGATTTGACTGAAAGACGGCTGGTCGATTGGTGCTTGGAGAAACCGTGGGGTTCTGTGTGGTCGTCGTAATAATTCCGTTGTGATTAAGTGGCTCATTTTGTTGCTGGAGCACCGTTAGGAGAGACAAATCCTGAAGAAAGAAAAAAAAATTAACAAATTAAAAAGCTAAAAAAACTGAAAATTAATAATAATAATAATAATAATAATAATAATAATAATAATAATAATAATAATACTAACAACAACAACAACAATAACAATAATAATAATAAATTAATTAATATTTAAATGAATAAATAATAATAATAGCAACAAAACCAAGAATAACAAACAAATAGCAGTAATAGTAATAATAATAATAACAACAAGAATAATAACTTTAATAGTGATAATGATGATGGTAATAATAGAATGTTGCAGCTTCTTTCCATTCAAAAGAAATAACCAATGGGTATTTTATATAAATATAAATATAAATGTAAATATAAATATATATATATATATATATGGGTATTTTATATAAATATAAATATAAATGTAAATATAAATATATATATATATGAAATAGATATTACATACATGGAGTCTCTCTCTAGGCTGCTGACAATAGCTCATTAAAGTTTGTATGCTACAACCACCTGCAGGTTGACAGCATTCAGAGCTTATACCTCGCTTTTTAACGGACTCAGGGAATCTTCTACGTTGATCTGACTTGAAATGAAAAAACTTAGACGATACTGGAATAAAAACAAATATGTCCCTAAGATGAATGTATCGGTATTTTAATAGTTCTTTATATATGTGTGTACATACATACATACATACATACATACATACATACATACATACATATATATATATATATATATATATATATATATATATATATATAATTAAGGTTCACATACATAGGGAATAACTGCGAGTGTCAGAATGTTGAGCTACAGCGAGGCTCTGTCGAGCTGCATTCGATATTCCACCTGAGCAAGATAAAGCTTGTATCTTTAGACAGTATTCAGATATTTCTTTTAAAGCGCAAACATTTTTCTTTTCTTTTTTTTTTTTTTTTTTTTTTTTGTCATTTCTTGCTATTTCGTACAGTAATTGCAAGGTAAATATTCAAAAAATATATTTGTGTCTTTCGTAGCTATTCTATATTTTATGTGATGTTTTAGTCACCGATTCTGTTTTTGCTGCAACTGTATTTTAAACTTTATTTGTAAAAAGTATCCCTTTACAAAAAAAGTATCCCGAAGTAGAATCATTTCCATAAAATAAAGATTGTCTCAGAATTACCCGATCTTTTGCTTGACTCCACATTAAAATTTGAATTGCACACGATGTCTAAAGCATCGGCAAGTTCTGATCCACAAAGTCGTATATTCCCTGAAAATGGCGTTGTCGGCGTCGTTGCGTAACACAAATTTACCGTCACCAGCAATATCCATATCTAAAATCAAATCATAAGAAATGCGTTGTTAAAACAAACAAACAAACAACAAAAAAACCAAAAATGCGTAAAGATTACTGACAGAAATAAATTGGTCGGTCCCTTTAGATTAGAACACGGAATATTAAAATTAATATTTTGGGTGTTGTGGGGTAGCTTTCTTTCTCTGTGTGTGTGTGTGTGTGTGTGTGTGTGTGTGTGTGTGTGTGTGTGTGTGTTTTATAGTTTTACAATAACAATAGTAATGTTTTGAGTATATCTTGATTTTTACACGAAAATGTTTTTCCTTTTTAACGCATTATGGCGATTATCAAGAAACGTTAAACCAATCTAATGTGTACGTTAGCTCTCAGATCTTTCTGGTGTCAGTCATACAGATCTGTAGGAAAGACAGTTTGTTATTCAGTGGAATTAAAAAAAAAGACCACGAACTGCACTGCTGAATCACGTACTTCAAAAAAAATTAAAAAAAATAAATAAATAAATAAATAAATAAATAAATGAAAATAAAGTCAGGAATACCGAGCAAAAAAAATAAGAGGAGATAAAAGACGATTCTAATCCAGAATTTTCTAGCAAGTATGCCGCCTTCCTATTCGTGGACGTCATCAAACATGAACTTTAAATTATGGACAAACGTTAGATATACATGCATATTTCACTTTACAAAGTAGTTATTTATATATATTCTAAATGACTGTTTGAGTCCTGTAAGAAGATGGCTTAGGTGCAATAATTTCGTGAATTAAATTTGAATTAATTACCTTTACACATCATTGTTAAGTCATAGTACGTAGTGTTGGGTACAGAACTAAAAAACGCAAATACTAAATAATATACAATTTATTGATGCTTATTAATGGTGTTTCTGATGAAATCTAAATTATGTGTTTCCTGCCAGTACGAGTGTATTTTAAAAAGCCAATAAAACTATATTTTGTAATCATTTTAGAAATCTTTAATTTGTTTGTTTGGGTTTTTTTTTTTTTTTTTTTTTTTAAATCTGAATTCGGATTACTGCACAACATAAACTGGTACTAAAATAAACATCACAGTTATGTTATTTCTGAAAAACAGACTCATGAAATTTCAAGATGGTCGATTCGATCTTCAAATTCATTTCAAATTCAAATATATCGTAAAGATCAGTTTGACATATAATCCTACATTTTTTTTTTTTTTTTTTTTTTTTTTTTTTTTTTGAATGCAAATTAAAATTTAAAACAACAGCAACAACAACAAAAACAGAAAATAAATTCTTTGTCTTCTTGTAAAACTTATAAAAGTACTGTTTTCAAGAATACTGAAGTAATAGGAAAAACATTTTTCACAATAGTTTATTTGATGCATTGTTCCTATGGAATTAAGTTATCAACAAACCTGAGTAAATTTAGTTTCATGATAAAAAAAAAAAAACAACAACAACAACAAATTAGATAATATATTTACCCGGATAAACTTTAATAATGTATTTACGCAGTTAACTTAGACAATACATATACCTATACACACTTAAATAATATATTTTACCTGAGTAAAGTTAATTAGATAATTTAAGTTCTTGAGTAAACTTACAGAATATATTATTAAATATTTAGTATTTAATATAATGAACATCAAACATTTAAGTCCCTTAAAATCCAGTATTCTGTTATCTGACATTTCATACTAAGAAAGTACATAATTATCTGATTTCAAAAATTAACACTGACTTTTTAAAAATTAATTTTGAATGATATACTTTTACATTTCGAAAATATTTTTAAAAACTGATTTTTCATAAAAACATTCTTTTTATTAATTCTCTAATTTTTTTTAAATTTTAATTATGCATTAATATTGTTCGTAATCACAAAATTAATGTCTTCTATCTTATATTGAAAGATGTCAACAATGGAGGTTATCAACTAAATATCTCCCAAAATTCTAAAAAAAAATTTAATGTCCTCAAGGTTGTTTTTTTATTTCTGTTTGTTTTCTTTTAAGTGACTATTAAATCAAGACTGAATTTAATCCGTTAACAAATAATAGGATGATTCCAACCTCCCAACAAAAAAGAAGGCAAATGAAGATATTTTGGATTAACATTTTAAAATCTAAACAACCGAAAGTCAATGAAACTTATTAATACGAATACTTACTGAAAATGACTGAAGAACGAACTTTGTTGATGCCATCCTTACAGCAAAAAGGCTGCTGGAATAGAATTTTTGGAATTTAAATAGAACCACATTCTGAAAATGCCAGACAATGAGATCAAGTGACACTGCTTGCACAACCGGTGAAAAAATAAGTTACCTGAGAACAACGTGGATTGTCTTTCAACAGATTAACTCTTTCTAATGACTACTTTATCTATTTTAACTATTTTCGTTATATTTTATGGGTTGGAATTAAATTAAAGCAAACTGAGTACTTCCTTTCAGTCTCTTTCTTCTTCTGTCTCTCTCTCTCTTTATTTGGATGTGTATCTATCTATCTATTTATCTGTCTATCTATATAAATATACATATAATGATATACATGTATGTCTGCCTGTCTGTGTCTGAGTTTTATATATCTGTTTATGTGTTTGTCTGACTATCTATGTATTCATCTATTTATTTAAAATTTTGATTTCACATTATTATTATTATTATTATTATTATTATTATTATTATTATTATTATTAGATTTACGTATTTATACATTATTTTTGCTTTGTTTCAGTTATTATTAATTTTGTAAACTTAATGCCGTAAACCGGAGGAATTTACAACAGAATACGTTACTAACAAAGATGTCTGCATACGTAAATACACATGTTGAAAGGGGAAAATGAGACAACGATCAGCAGTCTCACACACACACACATATACATTTATTTTGTATAATGTTATTTAAAAATTTATGAAATTTGATGAGAAATTTTAAATATGATGTTGTCAGCCACTTTTGTTGTTATTGGAGGCGGAATTGCTGGTGTAACCTGTGCTGAAACGGTAATTTCCACAAAGTTTTGAAATTATGTATTAGTATTAGCGACCATAATAAAATTGTTTTTGCTATTATTATTATTATTATTATTATTATTATTATTATTATTATTATTATTTACAGTTGTCAGCACTCTGCCCTGATGAAAAAATTATTTTAGTGACTGCTTCGGGTCTTATCAAAACAGTTGTCAATTTTCAGCAGGTTAGTACGATTACAAAACAAAATAAAATTTGAACAGTAGGAAATCAGGTACATAATTATGCAATATTTTAAAAAAGTAATGCTGTTATCTAATTATGTGCAATTACAATGCAGAATTTATATAATAATCACAGTCATACTGAAGTATTTAAAATTTAATTTATAAATAACACATTGATGTTTATTAGTTTAGGACACGAGGGTACACATCCAGTGATTTCACTAATGACTATCAAGACTGAGGAATCTAGTATACAAATGGTTAGGTACCTTTTCAATTTTTGAATTTTAATACAAATGGTTTAATATATTATAAACAGTACAGTTTACACCAAAAATAAACAACAAGAAAAAAAAAAAACCTCTATTAATATTAGACAGCTTTATTACAATTATTTTCCAAAAAAGCACAATTGCAACAAATGTATATTTTTATGATGTTATACTCTTACAGATTTCTTTTTTTTTTTTTTTTTCTCACCCCATCTTGATAATTTTAGGTTTCAAGAACTTTGGAAAGTTTTCAAGTGGAAGAAAGGTCGAAAACAACTATTGAAGAAAATTGTCCTAATGTTGAAGTTGTTGAAAAATTAATTTCAAAACTTGATAGTAAGAAAAATGTGAGAAGTTACGTATTATATCAAAACATTTTATTTTAAATGTAGTAGATATATATACCACTCAAGGCATTTTGAATATTTTCTTTAAATAACCATAATTTATTACATTTATTTTATTTTTTCTGAACTATATTGCAGAGTTTAAACATGTGTATTTTCCTAGCTTATTTTTAATTTGTTTATTTATTTTTATAGTTATAATTATTTATTTAAATTTACCTGTCATTATTTTGTTTTATAATTATTATTTATACAGTTTTATTGTTGTTATTTGTGTTCAAAATTTTATTATTGATTTATCATTTGATTATAAGACATTGGTCATTTCTTTTCAATTACAAAACTCAAAAGTAAACCATTTTTTTTTTTACATTATAAACTTACTTAAAGTCTAATTTGGATGACAAAGTGGAACAAACATGTCTAATCAAAGAATAAAATAGAATCATTTTGTTTTAAACTTTTTAAAATTTATTCATTTATTTAATTAACTACTTAAATAAATAAATATATTTTAATTAGTTAGTTAGTTAGTTTATTTTACAGTTACAAAAAGTATTTACACAATTTTATTTATTGAAAACTACTGTTATATTTGGAATCTTCATGTTCTAAATAATCCATGCAGTTTCCGTGATTATCATCTGCTTACAAATTAAATATGTTCATTTAAATTTTAATCACTTGTTTTAAACTGAAATGTAACTTCTGGTTTCTAGGAACTTGTATGCTGCGATGGTTTTAAAATTGCTTACAGAAAACTCTGTATTTGTACAGGGGGACGACCTAAGGTAAGTTAACATTTTAGGAATGTCGAGCCTTTCACCCAAAAACAACAATCCCTTCAGTTGTCATTAAAACTTTACACAGTGTAGTTTAATCAAAATAACCTTCTTTCATCCAAAACTTCAAGAATGATCACTGCATTCATTTTTGAATTATTGCTCAGTCGAATTTGACATATCGTTCTTGTTAAAAATATGAATAGTCCATCTCTTTTTTTTTTTTTTTGTATGTTTGTATGCAGGGGGATGAATGACTGAAATTGTTGACTGCAAAATACATAACATTAGTAAATGTATATAATTATCAAAGAGTAATATAATGTGCAGTTTTATTTATTATGAGTTGGTCTTCTTGATATGTATTAAAATAAAAATAAAATGTTTATTGTATGTAATAAAAAGATAGCTGAGTTCAAATCAGTTTGACACAGCAGATCTGTAGCAATAGAAAACTGATCCATCAGGAATTCTGATTAACTTTATTAATTTTGAAAAAAACATTTTATCATTACTATTATGATTTTCTTATATATTTTTTTTTTTTTCTTCTATTCTGTGTTGTTAAAAAAATAATAATTAAATATATTTTTTTTAAATTCTGATAGCACATTAAAAGACAATATTATGTCAGGTCTTTTAGCTTTATACCTAAGATAAAAAGGCCCTAGGCAGAATTAGAATTGTCTGTGATCGACAACACATTTTGTTTCTTATTTGCAGATAGAAAGCTGTATTTTTAAAATACTATATTATTCAAATACTAGTAGTTACAAATGTTTCCGAAGAGCACAGTGATTTTTGTAATTAAATAATATTAATGCTTTCTGAATTTTTTGAATTTATGAAAATAATAATAATAATAAGTAAATAAATATATAGTGAAAAGATAATTGACAAAGAAAATTAAAAAAAATTGGTACTTTTTAAAAATAAGACAGAATGATAGTATATTTGTGTATCACTATGATTTAGCAGTGGAAATAAATACTTAACAGACATAAAAAAGAAATCAGTTAAAGAAATAATATTTTCAGTATTTCATTACATTCACTGACATGGTCTGAGCTATCTTAGACCACAGGTTCAATCCTTTACACTTACTTATTGCCCTGCTTTCTATTAAAGCCAATCCCTCATTGGTTTTATGCGTGCACACATACACACACACATGCACATTCAGTTTGTTAGGAACATACTCTATAATATTAAGTGTGTATATTTTGTAATTTCGACCACATTCTTTTCTTTTTCTGTGTTTAATTTGAATTGTGATGTGTGCTTTCAGCTAATCCCAGGAAACAGTGCACGTGTACTTGGCATACGAGATGTGCAGAGTGTTATGGTTAGTTTCTTACACTACTTCAATATAATTTTTTTTCTCTCTTTCTAAATTTAAAAAAAAGAAATAAAAATTGTATTAATTTGATTTATTAAAAACTGTTATCAGCTGTTATAAAAAATATATATATATAAAAGAAGGGGGGAAAGTATCTAGCAGGTATTCTTCATACAAACCCATTTTCATTCATTGCAGTGACTTGTTCATGTATTTACAGTAACTGCATGATCCTTTATAAGAAGTCAGTTAAAGGTTAATAAAGTATTATTATAATAATCATATAATGATTAGATAAAAGTATATATAGAAATTATAGTTACAAGCATTTTTTTCAAACTGTTCAATAGTGCTAAATTTCTTGCAGTAATATATTTACTTTACTTTTGTTTTTCTAGAAATTTCTAGAAGTCTGTATGTAATTCTGCACAGATTAAGTCACAGTAGGAACTTTTCATCTAGCATGAAATTTTGATAGAAAAGGCCACATAAATAAATGTGTTATCTAATTTAAAAGTATAAAGATTCTTTAGAAGAAGTTTTCTCAACTCCAGACTGACAAAATATGATTTGATATGAAGGATCACACTCAGAAATTAATTTATAATTTGTTTAGTTTATTTGTGCTATACCTCCAGAAATATTGAAATGAAATATGTTGTTTGTTTTTTTCTTCTTTTTATAATTTTTTTTTTTGGTTTTGCTTCTCTAGGAATTTCAGAAAATGTTATCTAACGCATCGAGGTTGCTGGTTGTTGGAAATGGTGGGATTGCTACAGAACTGGTGTATGTTATTTCATTTGTGTACTTGTTCAGATAATTACTGTCTTGATGTCATATTACAATTTTTGTTTTCTTTTTTCCATCGACAAGTTTTTAACCAGCTGGCGTTGTTGAGAAAGTTTGTTTGAGTTTTAAGAATTAATAATGTTAATGCATAAATGTGTTAATTTGTTGGAGTGACAGGTGTTAACTTAATTGACATCTTTTATTAGTTTTTATTTTAATGTTGTTAGGTGTTTTTTTTAATGTTATTAGTTTGTTTTTGTTTGATGTTATTTGTATTCTGGACTTTGCAGAAGATAAGATTTTACTTTAGTCTAATGATGCCAACAACAATCTACAATTACATAGAAGAAGTTTTATGAAACATTTTGAATATATATATATATATATTATTTTAATTCTTTAAATTAATATTATATAGCATACTAATTTATAGTGACTGTGCAGCTCAATAACTATATTTTGACCAAAACTAATCAAAACTACATTTATTTGAATCACTTGGACCTGAAAAAGCTTTATAGCTTTGAATATTTGGCATCTGCTGAGCTTAGCTTTTGTTGTTTGCCATTTTCTTAATTCTCTGTTGCTGTGGCATTTCTAATTTAAGCAAACAGATACCTAATAAAATATAATACCGACTTTTTTTTATTTATTATTTGTATCCGTGGAATTTATGTTAAGGTCATGGAGGCAAATCAGGTTGGGTGTTTTACTGCTGTGGAGATCGTGAAAATCTTGAGACACTAGGGCAAGAATGGAAGTCATGGCACGTGCTAAAATTTGAACCCTGCAAGTTAGCCTTAATTAATCAAATAACAACAAATTTTGGTGTAGTGCCTAAATAGAACATGCTATTGTTGTTTACGCTTTATGACTATTACTCTTGTTTGTTACTGCAGACATGAAATACAGGGATGTGAGGTGGTGTGGGCTATCAAAGACTCGTACATCACCAGTACCTTTGTGGATGCAGGAGCAGCTCAGTTTTTCCTGCCCCATCTGAACAGTGAGAAGACAACAGACAACTTGCCAGCCAAACGATTAAAATATGTTGTGGACAGTAAGTTTTGCATGTTAGTGTAATTTTCTTTATTTTTCACACAAATGCACATGCAGACACGCACACACACATGCACACACACACACACACAAATGCACATGCAGACACACACACACATGCACACACACACACACACACAAATGCACATGCAGACACACACACACACACACACACACAAATCATGCACAGTGACTACGGAACACACACAACCACAAAACACATGTCAGACCACCTCGTGTGTTTGAGATGTTTAAAATACAAAGGGAAAATTGTTAACATTAAATAAATTTAAAAAATAAAATGTGAAAACTGTCAAGAATCTGGTCATTAATTGTTAACGTTATAGGATCAAACTGTGAAAAAGAATCGACAAAGGAAATTTCCATGAACATCACAGGCTTCAGCTAAGGCAGCAATATTCAAATGCTTTGAGACACTAAAAACCTAATGGCCTAGCCTCCATACCACACAACTCACAACAAACAAACTAATAACATAACGACAAGCAAATATTACACATTGTTCCACATGTAAAGGATCCCTTGGTTCAAATTATATGTAGTCTATAAAGATTTCAAATCAGAAGAAAAAAACACACCCAAAAACCAAAGGTTTAATATAAACTGCTAATGATACAAAAATGAGTCGACATCCTTTTGTATTGTTAAACAAAATAAATTTAGTTTTTTCTTTTCGCCAGTACAAGTAGACTGAATTTTATCTTTGTACGACTATTATTATTATTTTTTTTTTTTATGGATTTAGAAAATGCAAGTTATTAGTATTATGTAGTATTACATATTTATTGTTATTTTTTCAGAACATGGCAGTGCCTCTGACAAAACAGTTTTGGGTGGGGCACTTGGACCAGACTGGGCCACTAGTCACGAAATGGTGGGATCCGAAAAGGTCAGAGTAAAGTAAAATTATTTTTAATGGCATTTTATTAGTTTCATAAATGGGTATTTTAGTATTTTCGATTTTTGTTAAGATTTATTAATTTAAAATAAAAAAATTGGGTGTGTGTCTGAAAATAAAGTACTAATCTTTTTTATCATGTTTTCACTCACAAATTTGAACCTATATCTTGCTTTACTTGGCATAATATATATATATTTTTTTTTTTTTTTTTTTTTTTTTGAGAACAGAATCCTAGTCCTTTCCTCTTTTTTTTTCTCTTTTTCTAAGTGCACATTTTAAAAAGATTTTCCATTCCTGAAATAAAATACTGAAACAGTGTGTCAGAATGCCCTGCACTGCTGAGTATTTTAAGACATGAAGACAATCATTGTCAGATTTATAGACATCATGTGATGCTGCTGTAAGATGACACTGAAGTCATAGATTACTCATTAAATCTGACTCTGTTCACATTTTATTGCTCAGTTTAATTTCTACCTGATCATTTATGTACATTTTATTTGCACTTAATTTTATATATATATAAGTGTGTGTGTGTGTGTGTGTGTGTGTGTGTGTGTTAATATCTGTGTATATATATATATGTAATATTTATTTAGAGTTTTGGAAAGAAATGAGTTTTTAAAATGAGTGTGGACATTAGAAAGGTATAAAAATCTAGGGAAATAAATATAAATTTTAATTAATACATTTCAAATTAATTAAAATATCAGCATGTTTTTATTAAACAATTTCACCTGGCAGGAAAATAAACTCTGGTGTTTTTGAACAATTTATTTTTTTGATATCAGTAATGTTAAAGATATTATAACATTTAACACACATTATGATTATCTTATAAAATGTCTGAAGATACAACAGATGAAATAAATCCTTTACTTATATTTGATATCCCTAAGATATTCCCTCAAACTGCACCTCAAAGTGTACTTAATAGCTTCAAATATTTTGTATTTATTTTTACTCCCATTCCATTCCATTACAGGGTCCTAGATCAGTTTATGTAGAGCACTGTGTGGAAGTAAAACAGGTTTATTCTACATCTGAATTTAAAAATTCTCAACTCAAAGACAGACCACCACCAGGTTTCAAAACCACTCCACGAAACAAAGGTGAAGTAAACAAATATTTTACTCATTTAAAGTGTACCTAAATAGATTTCCATAGAAACTGCATAGATGATAGTTTTCTGGTATATTCTAGATTTCCAGCAGTCAGCAAGACCAAAACACAAAATTGCTGTGTTGTTGTTGCTTAGCTTTCAGCATATTTTATGTTTTCCTCTTGGGCTCAAAATTATTTTTAAGCAAACTTGTGAAAAGGCACTCTGATCTATGAACATGGATTTTATTTGTAACTGAACAGCAGCATTTGATAAAATACAAGATCAAATTTTTATCTTGAGGAAAAGCATTTTCCTTTCTTTCAATTTGTTATTTTTTACAATGTACCAAAACAGATTTTAGTGGCAGATACTTTATTTGTAACTGACCAACAGTTTGATAAAGTCTGAAAATAATTCTTGCTTGTACGTCAGTGGTGTGTGTATTTGTGTGACTGGGGTGTGGATGGCTGCTGGATCAGTCCTCCTCAGAGTATCTGACACAACTGCTTTATTAAAGGTTATAGTATATATTTTTCTGTCCATGGGAAGATGCATATAGACAATCCCTTGGTGCTAACTGAAAAAACATATGACATCATGCCATAGAGTTACCACTTTGGGTTTTAAAAATGTTTTGAGAGTTCCCTTACATAAAACATTTCTTCCTTTGTGTCATTTCAGATGATTGGCCAGTTTATGTTGAGTTGACAAACGGAAACATATATGGCTGTGACTTTGTTGTCAGTGCAACAGGAATTATTCCAAATTCAGATATATTTTTGAAAGAAAATGAAGTAAGTCTAAAGGTTGTTTAATTCATAATGTTGATACTGGTACCTTTCATCTTGTTCATTCAAACCAATGCCCCTTGAATTGATCTTGCAGGGTATGGTGTGTTGATTTTTTACTATGGTGAGGTGGATATGAAAGATGCCTTGCTACTAACTGATAAAATTAAACTCTGGGTTTTGTAATTGGTCATTTTTATATTTGAAATATGTGATTCACATTATATGTGTGTTATTTTTGTTTTTATTTTTTACTATTATAAATTGTTTTTCAGAATTACAATTTGTTATTGAACAATATTATTTTCACAATATCTTTGGTTTAAATTTGTTGTTGTTGTTGTTATTATTTTCTAAAACATTTTTCAATATAAATAAACTATTTAATCATTTAATTGTTACCACACACAGAAGGTAACCCATTTAATGATTTAGTGTTAATTTTTTTTTTAAAGATGTTAACATAGAAAATACTTAAATTCTTATATGTGGAATCTGAATTCAAATTAATTACAAAAGGTTAATTTTACATTTGAAATCTGTGTCTTGTGACTATCATTTTTGGTAATCCACTGCATTATTTTTAATTCCTAAAGTCTGTAGTACATACTGATCTGTCTATGTGACATGAATATCAAAGATTATAGAATAATAAGAACCACGTCTATTTTTTATCTGCCATACTGTTTTGACCTATTTTTACTGACTTTTGAATGCTTGATTTTATCTCTGTTTGAGGTCCTATATAAATAAAAACTGCATGAATAGAAAATTTGAAGTCTTTATCTTATTGTACAAATGTTATCTCCTACCGTGAAGAAGAGCATTTAATGTCAATCAAAAGTGCCTTGGGATAACTGCCACCTTATGTGTCTACTACTTTCTACACTCATGGGGTTAACTCTTCTTGCTTTCTTCCTGCAAACAGACTGGATCACACAGAAACACAGTATTTTAGCTTCATTTGTTTGTCCAGTATAAAAGTTTACCACAAGAAAGTGATGGAAAACCTTGATGAAATAATTATGTAAAATCTCTTGACTGTTTTCGCGTAACAGACCCATTCTAAAACTATGTCACAAAAACAGAGAAATATTTCATTGTTTAAAAGAACAGTAGAATTGTTATTTAAAGAAACTAAACAATAATTGATTTAATCTGGATTGAAATAATTTCAGAACTGGTTATATATACACTGTCTGGCTGTTACTTAGACAAATCACTTCTCAGCATATTGTTAGATACAGACTGTGTTTCTCAACTTGTGGTTTAAAAACAGCCTTCTTATTTGTGATTGTTTATTCAGTAGTATTTAGCTTTTTATTTTTATTCTTCTGCTGTTGGGGTTATGCCTTGGCAATATTATTGGAAAAGAATTAGTGTTAGTGGGGAAAATCAAGCTTGTTCTGTTTGAACTTTGGTACAAAACATACTACATGCTTAGTAAATAATAAAATATGTCAGTACAAATTTCCTTATTCAGTCTTTTCTTCTTAGGTTTGACACTTACTTCATAAAATCCATTCCCATATTCAAACAGGTTCTCAGAAATATTGTCTCAAAAGTAACTTCTTAAATCTTATCTAAGTGAAATTCATTTACTTTCCACACCACCAAACTTATGAATGTTGTAACTATTACACTGTAATTCATTATCGTGCAGGTTTTGTCCATGTGTTCTTAATACTTTCATTGTAAAATGCTTTGACTCCTGCTCTCGGGAGGAAAAGGGCACACATCTAGTCATTTTATTGTCTTATAGCCTTCACTAGCACTAAGACTGTACTTCACTGTGTATGAAAATTGCATCTTGTTAAAAGAAAAAAAGATGAACCCCCTAAAAATTCACATTTCAGATTTTCTAAATATATTTCATCATCTAAATCATTTCACTCTGATTAATTTGGCATAAACGCTATGTTTGTAATACAGATAGAAGTGAAATTATGAATTTTCAAAGATTATTTAATTTTTTATTTTTTTTATTTTTTTAGCACAAAAAAATTAGAGTGAATATTTGGAACAAATATTATGAAATATTATGAATAAGCTTAGTCAGAGACAATCGTGCTTCAAAACTGGCCTTTCAGAATTGTCATTTCTTCAACATGGCAATTGTGTGCAGCCCCAAAAATTAAATATAAAAGTTATAACTTTGGAAATATTTGAATGAGAACTTTGAAATCAGGAAAAAAAAAGATGTGATGTTCAATTTTAGTTGGGAGTCAACCTTGGATTTTGCAAACATAAAATCAGTTTTGAATACCCAGTAATATATAAATGATTATTAAAAGATATTGAAAATGGGATTTTAGAACTTCATGAGGTGTAACTGGTAGTGAAGACAATTTACTGAGTTACTGTTTAAAATGAATTCACATATTCACTAACTCATCTGCAGTCTTGATATTTACTCCAAAACGTACGACTGAATACCAAGTAGACTTTCAAACCTTTATTTTCTGTTATCGCTTACGTAACAGTCACATGATGAGAATTCTATTGGTTTCAGTTTGAAACATCCAAAGATGGATATCTGGTGGTGAACAACAGAATGGAGACATCTGTAATGGATGTGTTTGCTGCTGGTGACATCTGTCTGGCTTCATGGGAATGGTCTCCTCACTGGCAGCAGGTGTGTATGTTTGTGTTCAAGGAGAGTCGGACAGATATATAGATGTAGATGTAGATGTAGATCTAGATGTAGATGTAGCTTTAGCTGTAGATGTAGATGTAGATGTAGATATAGATATATATATATATATATATATATATATATATATACAAACAAATTTACACATACCCACAAACAACTGAAGCACACAAATATACATGAACCCAGA
This sequence comes from Chrysomallon squamiferum, assembly GCA_012295275.1. Lineage (NCBI taxonomy): Eukaryota > Metazoa > Mollusca > Gastropoda > Neomphalida > Peltospiridae > Chrysomallon > Chrysomallon squamiferum. The sequence continues at coordinate 3,792,641 of CM022665.1, read as the reverse complement.
CCTGAAGAAATTTACACAATGGTATATAAATAATTACATATATGACGAAGCTAATAAATTACTGAATATGATGCATCCATAGTTATATGTAACTGTAAGATTAAGATTTCTTATGGTATTATGCTTATTAGAGTCCTCATAATAACTAAAACTGGAGAAAGAAAAAAGGAATTAATATTTGTACTTTAATTATCGAATTTATGTATTGTATTTTATTACAGTTCACAGTAATTTATCAAATTATTTAACTGAACTTATATGAAACAGATCAAATGCAGACATGGCATTAGATGAGGGATCAGAAAACTGTTAAAACATTAAAACCTGTTCGTGGAATCCTTGAGCTCTCATCGACATCACACATATAAAATAAATTTAAAAAAAAAAAAAAAAACTATACAGTAATAAATTTATCTATTTAAAAGTAAACTTTGATAATTTCAAAAAAATATTAAAAACCGAAAGATCGTAATAGTTACAACTTTATTATGCTTACATAATCAACCCCAGTGTTCACTGACCCCTTTTTGACTTGTAAACATTTGTCAACCGCCAGTGCTTATGTAGAAGTAAATTAATTTGGAAAAATAAACCAGTTAATTTGATGGATTCAGTATCTAACAGTTATCTAACATCTTGAATATTTTACAGTACTTCAAGATTCTGAACTACATGTCTGTGTGTGTACCTACTCATTTATATTTTTTATCTGGTAGATGCATCTGTGGACACAGGCAAGACAAATGGGTTGTTACGCTGCAAAATGTATGGTAGCAGCACTCAAAGGGGAGGCAATCCAGATGGATTTCTGTTTTGAGCTGTTTGCTCATGTTACAACTTTCTTTAACTTTAAGGTAGAATTTAATTTTATTTAGAATTCTTCTATAATGGTTTTACAGAGTTTAATTCGTATGTGTATGTTCTGTGTTTGTCTCTGGCTATGTGTGTACCTATTTCAAGTGAAATTATAAAACTTTATCTGTGTTGTGTGACGTGTGTTTTTAGAATGTAGTTTATTGTTAATTCCTGAAACCAAAGACATTTTTGGGGCTACAGAAGAATTTTATGTACTTGGACAAAATGTTTCAAATACCAGCATTGAAGTCATCCATTCCTTTAACTTTCTAAAACATGAATTTCAGCATAATTTTATAAATAAATGCATAAAGTACATACTTGTCAGACCTTTTTGAGTCAGAGTTCTTGAATAGTTCACACTGAGCAAGATTTACATTATACACTCTGATATATTTATACTACAACAGTGACAATAGTAATGCATATTATTATATTACTACATTTGTTTATACATAGTGGTTTATTTCTATGTACTGAGCTTTTCTAATAAGAATATGTTTCAAAACATATATTAGCTATAACCATGTTGCTGTTACAAAGTAGTAAATATTTTGGTTCTGTTTTTTTCAGGGGATATAAAATTAGTTGTTGCTGGAAAATGTAATGCACAGAAACCTAGGAAATGACTATAAAATTACCTACTGGTATTATTTTGGGTTTTATACCTTTACATATTTCAGTCGTATTGTGTGATATTTATGTTTTCCTTTGACTATTTTACCAGGTTGTTCTTCTGGGAAAGTTTAATGCACAAGGTCTAGGAGATGACTATGAAATTTTGCTGCGTGTTACCCCAGGTATGTTTAGATATATAAAAACTAAACTGATATGGAACCGAACTGTTTTTGCCTCTGATTGGAAGTTTAACATAAGAGAGAAAATAAATAAATATGTAAAGACAACTCAGCACAAAACTGCTTTAGCCATTTGGTATTGTAGGAACATATTAAAACAAGCATGCACACACATGCACATGCACATATACAGGTGTCACAGTTGCCAGGGTAAATAAATTGTCAGACCAAAAACAGTGTTAATGCTATAGTTGTAATGTGTATATGAATTTATATCCGTGTGGCTCTGTGTGTGTGTGTGTGTGTGTGTGTGTGTGTGTGTGTGTGTGTGTGTGTGTGTGTGTGTGTGTGTGTGTGTGTGTGTGTGTGTGTGTGTGTGTGTGTGTGTGTGTGCACTGCCCAGCATATGTGTGGGTATGTACTTTTTAATTTGTTTTATTTAATTTACCAACTTCTTATACAACTAAACATTTTATGTGAACACAGATCAAATTATGCTGATATTTATTAGTGTCTCAAAAGTAGTATACTCCCACATAAGTGTGGTATCATGTTCAGTTTAATTTCCTTTTCTTCTTTCTTTTTTCTAATTTAGTATTTTTATTTTTTATATTTTTATATTTTTTTAGTTCCTTCTTTCTTTCTTTCTTCTTTTTTTTAAATTTGTTTTTCTTTGCTGAGAAGACCCATCAAGATTTTGGGTTAGTGTCTTATGCTCAAGACATTGTATTTAAATGAAACAATGTAACATAAAATAAACATTATCATCATCATCATCATCACTGCTAGTATTACTATTATTACTGTTACTAATTATTATTATTATTTTTTTTATTATTATTATTATTATTATTATTATTATTATTATTATTATTATTATTATTGCTATTATTGTTATTACTACAACTACTAATACAATTATTAATACAAATCTTTTTCAATTTTTCAGGTAAAGAATATGTTAAAGCAGTTCTTAATGATGGTCGACTTGTGGGAGCCATTTTAATTGGAGAAACTAATTTGGAAGAAACTTTTGAGAATTTAATCCTCAATGGAATGGACTTGACTCCTTTCAAAGATAATTTATTAAACCCCAATATTGACATAGAAGATTTTTTCGACTGACAAATATTTTTTAGTATGTGCCTTAATGTGTTAAAAATAAAAAATTTAAAAAAAGAGAGGATGTATCTGTATTTAAAATAATTTATAAAGTCACTGTGATGATAATAAATTTTAAGAAGTGTTTGTAATTTAATTATCATGTGTTCAAATGAAGATATATTTGTATATAGTCATAATAAATTATTAAAAACTCAACAAAAGTATATATCAAAATGTTTTCTTGTAAATACTATAAAATGCAAAATTAATGTGGAAAATCCAACACAGTTTTAGTCACAGCTGTAACTAATTATTATTTCTAACATACGTATTTCTTATTATTTGAAGAAAACAAAAATTATAATTCTAATATATTTTATTAACAAAAAAGAATAAAAGTCTCATAATAATTTTTGTATTTTTTTTGTGTGCACTGTCTATAGTCTTTTGCTTATTGTGCCCTATCTGATTCATCATTTGTTAATGTGGTCAGATTTAAAAGACAAGCAACTTACATAATACTTAATGGCTGCTTTTAAAACCAGTTTATTTCAGTACACATTTTGGTTCTGGAGTACAAACTCACTTTTTACCTTTGTTTAGGTTATGGTATGTGTTTGTGAATGGTTGGGTAGGGTGGGAATATTTGTTATTACCATTGGATGTGGTAACTTCAATTCATAAAACAGCTTTAAATAAAATACCACAAATAATTCTAAATCAGCAAGATTTTGTAAAAAAAAAAAAAAAAAAAAAAAAATCCAGAGAAATGTCAGCACAAGATGTCAAGCACATTAAAAATTATATCAATTTAGTTCACATAGTTTGGTTTAGTCCATATTATAGTTCATTTTAGTTCACATTATAGTACAAATGATTAGAAACCAAAGGAAAGCATGGGTCTGGGATGTTTGTTTAAAAGTGTATAAAGATCAAGGTCAATTTGTCCCAGAGTAACTCATGACTCAAGACTGATACATCTGTGTGCACCACAGTTGGCTAAGGGAAGACCAGTGTGACACAATGATTTGACCTCATGTCACTTAGCGGAGCACCTTTAGAGATGCCAGTGGAGGACTGTTTTGTTCTGAGAAGAATCTTGTTTCCTCTTGTGACAAGCTGATGGATGCATACATGTCAATACATGTGAAGGGAACTTTATGCTCCAAAACAGTAGCAAGCAGCAACTGATCATACCACCATTCCATTTTTTGTTAACATGTTAATGGTGAATCCAGATACAAATTTAAAAAATCAAATAAAGGGGCTACTGTAACAGTGGTACATATAACTTTCAATTATGACTGTACAGAATTTAAGACAAATACTTAAAAGAAGGATATAACAGTATTATTTTGTTTAAATAAAATAAAAATGTTTTTAAAAAAATAAATAAAAATTAAATGGATATAAAATTCCCAAACAGATGAATACTTGACAACACCTCAACATTTTAAAATTAAAAGTGACTATAATAGGAGAAAGGAAACCTGCTGCTCTCTGAATTGTATTTAATGATAACAGTTAGTATTTGTTTAGACTTCATCAGACATTACAACCTTTCTTTCATTAAGCATTTTTGGGAGTTGGGTTGAAACAGAAACACAATACACGTTTTGAAAAGAGCATGGGAAGCGATCCTACAATCCTCTGAACAGTTATCTGATTTCTAAGCCATAATTCAGTTCATAAGAGATATTTAAATCTGAAAAACCTTCAAGAAAAAACAGATAAAGTATAATACGAGTTTATGATTCCTATTATTAAAAATTTAATGACTGTGTTGACATTTTCATTCTAGAATTTATGACAATATTCTGATTAATGTCTGGGGAACTGGAAAATCACATTAATACTAAAGTAATGGAGATATGGTGTAGCTTAGCAACAGAGCTAGTGAAAGTATGTTTGGTTAGTACTGTAAGACTTTCCTTTGGGCTATTTCCCTTAAGTGGTTTCCAAAGTCTATGTTATGTGCCTACCCATCAATCGGAAGCTAATATCTACATATGACCAGCTTGCACCCACCCTAAAAGGATGAAAGCTTTAATTACTGTGATTAAACCAGTACAGAAATAACATTTTGAAATTACAATGTTTATGACTTATTACATCCTGATCCTAAATCAGGATCACAGTTACCAAGGTAAATAATAAAATGTATCTATCCAAAAATAAGGTAAGTTGATCTGTTAATGTGTGTACAATGTCTATATGTAAATTGTGTGTATTTGTGTGATGTAAGTATTTACGTGCATTTGTATGTGCATGTGTGTATGTATGTATATGCATGTGGGGAGAGGGTGTGAATAGCTGTGATAGATTATTTCTACATTGTCTACTGCTCTTCTAATTCTGGTATTAAATATAAAATCTGAGGAAAGTAGTTCACTTTTTATATGTTTTGATTTCTAGTTTTTTTATCCTTTATTTTTTCTGTTTGTCATTTTCTGTAAGATTAATAAAATCTCCATTTTTATATGGACATTTTATTTTATTTTTTATTATTATATTATTATTTTTTTACAATCACAGATTAGTTTTATTTTTATTTTTTGTTTGTTTGTTAGAAGCAAAATCATTTGATGTTAGCGCAACAAATAATAACAACAGTAGAATAATAAAGAAACAAACTGAGAAATGAACAAAACAGATGGAGAAATAATCATCCATTGTCCGATTTATGTAAATTGTCACTGTTTTAACCGATCATTTGTAGCTTATTATCGAGGTGGACTACATTTGAAATATGACCTGGGTTTCGGAAAAGGGTGTGAAAAATAAAGAATGGTACAGAGAGCTAACATTAATATATATATATATATAAAAAAAAAAAAAAAAAAAAAAAATTAACAATTTCTTCGGTGCGCCGATCATGAAGCTTAATTACAGTAACGAAAAACATCAGGTTAATTCTGGGATCGAGGCGCACGTGCAAACAGCCCTGTGATTCATTTAACAGGCAGACGTTTGACAGCGGTCGCGGGGAAATGGCAGTAGTGCAGGGTGTTATTTTAGCACTTTTTTGTGTGTCTGTTTCTACAAGCGTTCTGACGTTAAAACAGCCCAAAGTTTATTATGTGGATCTTGACGCACCCGCTGAAGACAGGTGGAAGCAGATCATGCTTGAAAACAAAAATGCTGTTACGTTTTCACATGCAATTGTTAGGTAGATTTTTAATTTTAATTTTTTTATTTCTTTTATTTTTTTAAAGAAACCTTTTTTTTTTTTCCTTCTTTTTGTAAATAAATTTATTTATTTATTTATTTATTATATTTTATTCATGGTGGTCATTTGTTTCAAAGTTCAGTTTTTAATGAGCAGTTTTAAAAGGAACCATTATCTTGTTTATCCATAATAAGCATTGCCCCCCTCCACATTACACACACAAAAAAAAAAAAAAAAAAAAAAAAAAAAAAAAAAAATAAAAGTACTAAATAAAATGCACGAAGAGACGCTGAGGATGTACTTAAAAATTCACTATTTCGTTTGCAGAAAGTCACTTCCTGCCTTTACAGTGAATTTGGTTGAAGACATCGCCGGCTCTTTAAACAAATACCTTCCTAGTCCATATGCTGAAGAAATGAAAGGTATTTTTAATTGTGAAAAAGAGAAATTGCGCATGTCGATTTTATCTTTATAAAGTAGCGATTAACAAGTATATTATTGTAAGTCATTAAAAAAAAAAAAAAAAAACCATTGTATTAAAATGTGGGGGAAACTGTTGGTGTTACAATACTTATTTCACAAACTACATGAAGATAATTTTTTTTTTTTTTTTTTTTTATAATCCAGGAATTGCAGATGTTTTGAATATGACTCTTGGTGATGTTGTTTTGATAAATCTTTTCTATGACCTAACAGCGTAAGTATCTGTCACAGTTTTTAGCAGTACAAAATCTGAACATAAAAGTTTTTATAAAATTCACATACTTCAGTGTCCATGGACTACAGTGGAAGACATTCAGTGTGGCAGCATAATTCTTCTAGCTTGAACTCTTTAAATATGAAGTATTATATTCACTAACTTTAATAAGCAACTCTTTCCACTATTGTGCTTTCAAATACGCAGAAAATATTTGGTTCTGAAAACCCGACAGAATATTTTACACAGCCTGACAGAATGTTCAGATTAGACATATATGAATCTGCAGTGTGACTGGTGAAAAAAGAAAATATCTGCAAAAATTAATTTCAGATAAGGTCATAATAGAATGTACATTTTTTATTTTATTTTTTTTTTTTTTTAATTCCTACTTTATTATCATTGGTAAAGAAAAACTATTAAAATCCTTAATAACCTTAAATGTTGGATTTTGCAGAATATTAAATATTCCATTAAACAAGGTTCCATGACAAATGGTTTTCTGAAAACCGATACTACAGTTAAAAAAAAAAAACAACAACAATCGGTTGTTAGGGCAAAAACACAAATTAGACTGAGTTTCTAGATTTTGTGAGCAAGATGTAATGAGTCACAGCCTTACAAAAGATTGTTTTTTCACAGTCTGCCTTTGTTACTGGGTATAGAAATGTCAGAATGGATGTATATAAAAAATGTAAAGCCGATTTTAAAATATTTTTATATATACATTTTTTATTTTTTTTGCTGCACTGTTTTGAAATGTTAAATTTATATTTTAGTGAGGATTAATTTCAGAAATATGTAAATACTTTTAAAAAAAGAAATAGAAACCAGAAACAAATTGTACTAATACATTAACTATTTAAATTTAAACCAGTAAATACTAAATATTAACATGATCTAAAGTTTAGAAAGTAGTTACAATACCTGTTTGAAGAATATTCATAATTCTAATTTTTCAGGCATTGCACTAGTATTGTGGCTGAAGACTTGTCTGGTAAAATATGGCATGCAAGAAATCTTGATTTTCCTTTCACTGAAATGCTACGCAAAGAAACTGTCCATGTGAACTTCATGAAAAATGGACAGGTATTTTATTTAAACTTAATTTAAATATAAATATTTGGTACTGTTTATGAAACAATTTATTAAATGGTTTTATATCGAAGAAACTATGATGAGTTAAAAATATTAGGTATTAGCAGTGTCATAATTTTGTATGTTGACAGTTTTGCAGATAGTTGTTTGTTTTCTCTGGATAAAAAGGGTCAAATTGCTTTTATTTTCATTATATTTCTTTATACATTTCTTTGTCCATTTTAAACTTTGTACCACATGATAAAATGCAGATCCATAAACATTCAGTCAAAATATGAACTTTATTTTCAGATTTTGTATTCAGGAATTACATTTCCAGGTTATGTAGGATTACTGACTGGTTTACGTCCTCATGGTTTTACAGTAACAATAGATGAACGAGGTATTTAATTTTTTGTAACATTTCACAGTCCAATTTTTCAGATTACTTATATTTGGAAGAAAGACTATTTAACATGAAAACCAAATTTTTTAATATTTGCTCATGCACACAAATTTTCCTAGTCTAGAAAAACTCAAACCTGATTTTGGAATTGTTTTAATAATGCAAAAATATCAGAAGTTGATATTAAAGTCCTAATTAAAGCAGTTTAAAACTGTTTTTCAAAACCCAGGCATAATGAAATGAGTGAAATGCATTCAGTTTTAGTTTTTTATTTCAGATCTTGGAGCAGCACTGCTTAATTACTGGATTGAGTTAACTGATAATCATGCAATGCCTGTCACCTTTTTAGTCAGAAATGTGAGTACTCTGTGTATTCAGTCAGGCACTGGATCTCAGTCAGTGTTGCTTTCTTAAACAAAAAACTGTCATGCTGTTGTTGCTTAATTGTCATCAGAACTTGCGTATTAATTTCAGAGTACCAGAATTATTTACAGACATATGTATAAAATGACATTGTCATCTGTCATAAATAGAAAATACTGTCAATTATATTTCAGAACAAAAAAACAACCCTCAATTGGGCTCACCAAATGCTTATTTCATTTATAATTTTTTTCACCCGAACAAGGTGCAAAAAACTGTTGATACTGAATCTCATGCAAAACAGAGTAGTTTCCCTGCAATAATGTGTTTACTGTGAATTGCTACTAAATGTTTTTGCCCAGCCAAAACTTTCCATGAACTAATTTGATCATCTTTCTGTTAAATGTTTAATATCAAACAGCTTGACTTTTATAAAATATTTGTAAAAAATGTATCATCTAGATGTTATTTTTAAGAAGTGGTTATCTTGAAATTCCGTATTTTTAATTAAAACTTGTTTGTTGCCATTTTCAGACATGGTATATTTCACTGTCACACATTATCTTTAGTTTTCTTGTTCAGTGAAAATTAACTGCACATGCCATGACACTAACCAGAGAAAGTCATTATGTCTTCATTACTTTTAATAGATGTCACAATTATTCAATTAATTTTTTTGGTGGGGGTGCCAGAAAATACCTTTTGTTGAAATTTAACATTTGTCAATTTTGAAATGTTCATGTGCAGATGTTTCCTGCATAGAAATATTATTATTATTTTGTTTTTTTTTTTTTACTCTCATTCTGAAAAGGAAAATGTGTACTTGAATACATTTTTTTTTCAACATTTAAGTGTCAGTGGTATTCCTGAGCCTAGATGAAGTGATATATATATATATATATCATAATAATAATTTTTTATCATAATCATTATCATCATACCTTTCAACAATTTTTTTAATTGTTATTATTATTTTTTTTTTTTTTTTATATCAGGTTTTGGAAAATAACAGCAGTTTTCATAGTGCAATAAAAACCCTGTCAAACACTGATACAGCTGCTGCTGTGTATTTCATTATAGCTGGGGTGAAACCAGGAGAGGGAGCAGTCATCACAAAGGAAAGATTACATGTTGATAATGTGTGGTATATGAACCAAACGAAAGACAAGTGTGTAGCTTAATCAACGATCCATTTTTGTGGGGGTTTTTGGGTGGTTCTTTTTAAAACTGACATTGTAAAGTCTTGAAAAGAATTGTTAGTGTATTGTAGTTGGAGCTTGATATATTTTATTTAAAGATCTTTAATGATAAATAGTAAGGTATTTTCCTCCCAACCTTGTTTTTTTTAAATTATTTAATTTCACTTAAAAAAGATCTTTCTATATCAATAAATTTGTAAATCCAATAGTAAGATTAAGTTTTTCATATAATTATTTTACCAGTACGTATTATAGAGCTTTACTAGTATTATTTTGTGGTTACAGAATTAATGAAATGAGTAGTCTAAAACCTTTTTTTTATACTTTTTGTTTTGCTTTACTTTTATGTGATATATATTTATCTTATTTTGTATCATATGTTTCTGATATGTCTTTTTCGTGTGCACTTTTTATTTTATTTTTTTCTGTCACAGATGGTTTATAGTTGAAACTAATTATGATCACTGGAATTCAACACCAAAATCTGACAAACGACGGTAAGTAATGTAGTCACACTCTAGACAGTTTCATAAATAGGAAATTTGGAAACAAAGAGATGAAGCGAAATTCTAGTCCATTAAATAAGAAAAAAGTAATTACAAAAGGTTTTGATATTTTTTTTTTGTATATCTAGCAATTGTGGATGTGTTTGTAATTTTCTTATTTGGTAGAAAAGAAAAGTATTTTCTAGATTCATTATAAATTGATTAGTCTGTATTTTAAATATAATCATGGATTCTTTTATTAAGCAAATACAAAATATTAATATACAAGTTAATACCAGTATCTAGATAGTTAAATTATAAACCTGCATAGCCATTCTGTTTCATAATGACAGGCATCTTAGGATGTAAGTCATGAATCTACAAATCTCTGAACTGACTGATTTCTTTATTTATAGTGAAACTGCCATCAGATCTATCAGATCTATGGGAAGAAATCATATCAACAAAGAAAACCTGCTCAAAGTGCTGTCAGTGCCACCTGTATTACAAAAGTAATTATATATAGAGTTTACTCTCTCAAATAAATTTGTAAATTTTTGGTTTAAAAAGATTTACTAAGGGTGTAGGATACATCATATAACACCAAATTACTATTTTTAATATCATATAAGTAGATATGCCGTTTATTTAAGTATTTCAATTTTGTTTTTATTTCAGTAAAACCATCTACAGTGTTGTAATGTCTGCTGCAGATCCACAGGTTTTCACAACATGGATTAGAGGTCCTTAAAAAAAAATTCAACAAAACAAAATGATGTAATTAGCACTGATTTGTCATAATAAAACTATTACTTCTATGGCCTTTTCTTTTTCTTTTTAAAACCTTTTATGTTAAGGGAATAATTTAGCCTAGGCTTATTTTATTATATTTTATTTGTTTATTTAGTTTTTTTGTTTTGTTACTATGCTTTATAGAGAAGGTAATAAAAACAGTTATGTGTATATTGGTTATTACTCTAGACTTGCTTCAGTATTTCAGTTTCAGAACAGCCTTAAATAATCTTTCCAGTTCAAAATTTGGTGGACCAGTTAAACATTTTTATTCAAACAACTAACTTTATTATGTTTATATTTTCACGATTCAGTCATATCTTACATGTTGCTTAAAAACTGATAGAGAAAAAAATTGAAATTTAAAAAAAATGCACACTAAAAAGACAAAACATTAAATGTGACTGAAGTTAAGCCGCAAATCAAAATTTAACACCATTTTAGTCTGTTAGTCATCAAGGCTTAGTATCTTCAGTTTTATATACAATTCACTTAATAAAATCGGAATGATAAGTTCTGTTACATTATGTTCAGTGTTTATATTTTAAATTGTTAGATTTCAATAGTTTTCATTAAATTCTCCATTAGATAACACTCTTTGCTTATATTCAAAATTGTATGTGTTAAATTTCAAGTTTTCACAAAATTTGTGTTAGTCTATTAATCCATATTAGTTCATGATGCTATGATAAAAAAAACTTTTGTAAATACAAATTTTAGAAAAAAATTTGAACAAAAGAAGAAGAAAAGAAAATACCATTTTTGTCAGTCACTACTAATAAATACTAAGAGAGGTCTTCAAAATCTCGGAAAATGTTCAAAATAATGAAATGAGAATATTAATAGATGTAACTACCACACTGAAATCTACTGCCTGTCCTCACTGCCAGCTAGAAAAGGCGTCGAGACTTCGTGGTCGGTAAACGAACCCGGATTACCGTTTTACAATTCATGAATTCAGAGTCTGGCTGTCGACATGATCTTTTGTCGTTTGTCATCGGCAGCACGCACATGCGGGATTTGCATGCAAATGCGAAATCGCAAACCTGCCATCTAAAATAATAGCTTGTCTTCTGACTTAGCTAGAATAAATCAAGATTGATAACCTGTGTGTGGAAACTCCGAATACATATTACATGTCACTCCTAGGGATAGGTGGTAATTGAAAAGACGAGGCTGAAAACATTCAAAAGGAGAAACCAACATGACTTCTGGTCTCTCGTGAGAGATTTACAGTTGTGATTTATGTAGTGTAAAAAAAAAAATGAGGTCCTAAAACGATACCGATTTTGTTAATGGTTATGTTTTATATTTGACATTTTTGTTTGCTTTCATTAATTTTATTTTTTTTTATTATTATTATTATTATTATTGTTGTTGTTGTTGTTGTTGTTTCACTTAACGTTGCTCCTTTTTTTTCCTTTTTTTTTTTTTTCTGATTAAAAATGTTAAAATAAAAATATTTTCTCTGGAGGACATGTTATTGGTTTATTGGTTATAAAATGTATTATTCATACTGGTGTTGTTAACCAATGGCGTTTTGAGAAAATCTCGTTTGGAACGTGAACTGTATTTTGAGACAAGACAAACACAGAGATTTCCTCGGGTCTTCGATTGCGACTCTTCATTCCTTTATTGTTTCAATAATCCGAGACTTGCCCCAGGCACGTTTAAATGGACAACATGAGTCGATAAATTTATAATTACCCTTATGCATCCAACCGAGTTTTGAAAAATGCTGAGGTGTTATTTCTGATTACTTTAAGAATATCTGGATTGCAAAAGCACTTTCAGAAAGTATTTATTTAATAATTTTTTTTATAAAGTTATTAGATAAAAAAGCATTATTTCCCTAAAATCATTATTAAAATTTAAAGCGGACAGACATGAGAGTTAACTGCCACGAGTAACTATTTTTAATTTAAGACCCCAAAAGCTTTCATGCAGTTTTTAGGCAAAAGTAAAATGAAGGATATTTTTTTATTATTATTATTATTATTATTATTATTTTCTCCTTTACTTAAACCTTCTTGTAAAACAAAAGTAAAAGGTTAATAATTTTTTTTTTTTTTTTTTTTTTATATATATATAGAGAGAGAGAGAGAGAGAGAGAGAGAGAGAGAGAGAGAGAGAGAGAGAGAGAGAGAGAGAGAGAGAGAGAGTTACCATTGAAGACAACGAATAAGAATCTGTTTTTAACAACAACGTGAAAGAGAAGTGATGCAATTAGCTAGGTAATTCACTTCATCATGTTAAATGGATTTCAGGGCACTCACGTAATAGATTAATGGCGACATACGAGACTGTCAGGGCAGAGAAACGAAAATCTTTACCGACACGTAAGTGCACACTAAGTGTGTAATGTACAATAATTATTTCTGCAAGCTTTATGTCTCGAGTATGGAAAGGAAACCGAAATTTTCTTTCTTCTGGCATTTTCTTTTAGAAGAAAAAGCACGCGAGCTTAGTCTATGAAATACTACCGATTAAAGGTGCATTTGCTTGAGGCGTAGTATGTCGCAAGATTAGTA
>CM022665.1:3736666-3774166 GCA_012295275.1 Chrysomallon squamiferum | reverse complement strand
TCTGTAGCTGGCATTGTTGTTATTATTATCATCATCATGATTATTATTAATATTATTATTGTTATTATTACTGATGATCATTAGAGATAGAAACACTGAAACAGAGACAAAAATACATAGATAGATATATGTAGATAGACTCACAGACAGACACACGCAGACATAGGCACAGATAGACAGACAGACAGACAGACAGACAGACAGATAGATAGATAGACAGATAGATAGACAGATAGATAGATAGATAGATAAACAGCAACACAGAGACAGAAAGATCGATAATTAGACAAACAGACAGAAAAAAAGACAGATGATGTTTTATCACTGTGACACTTTGGTTTCTTCTAACATCTGATTTATAAGCTTAATTTTCTCGTACCGCTTTTCGATCTCTCTCTTTTTTCATTCTTAATCTTTTTTTTTTCTTCTTCTTCTTCTTCTTTTTTTTTTTTTTTTTTTTCCCAACATTTTGCTTCTGCTCACGCTCTCGACTAAGACACACGTTTTCGAGGCAGGACACCTGCATCAACACAACACAACGCGACACTCGAGATAAGAACGTCTTCCGAAGACTCTCGCTCCTGGCAGAACACAAACGCACCCGCGGGTGAGCTCGAAGTGGATTTTCCTGCCAGCTTGATGCTCTCGCAGAGCTGTGAAACTTCATTTCAAGGGAAAGCAGGAATCAATGCGAGGTCAGAGCCGAGTGTCCAAGAGGTCAGAGGGACAGCGGCTAATCCACTGCTTAATGAAACCGCATCTCAATCTGTAATTTAATTTTAGAGCATGTCCACAAATTGTTCGCCAGAGACTGTCCGTGTGCGTTCGTGGACATAATGATACCAGATCGAAGATCCAAGATTCTGAAACATGAATAGTTAATTGGAAAATTAATACTTTTTGTCTCTAGGTTTGTAATGAACAGAAGTCTGCAAAAGAAAATATGCAGAAAATGAATGCATTGTCTTGGAAATGACAGCCATTACAATAGTTATTTGTAGAATGGGAATCTGAAATGTTATTTAAATAGCTTCCTTAGTAAGAACCGATATATATATATACATTTTATTAATCTTAAGATTAGTACAAGTAATTAAAACAGGTATTTTAAAATTCATTTTTGTGAAAATATATTCCATATTTTGTGAAGAAAAAAAAAAATATTCTAATTTAAAATCTGGATAAATTATTTAAAATTAATTTGAAGGCGAACTTGGGTGACAAAGCTTTTACATTAAACAGATATTTCTGACAACTGCAGGAATTATACAAACAAACACTAACTGTCTAACCTTTTAACAAATCCTCGGCATTTATCATGCACATACAGATGATATAAAATATCAAAGAATAAATGTTTAAAAACATCCAAAACATTTTAATTATTAACGGTTATTGTAATACAAATCGATTTTTCGTTTTGTATAACGATGATGCAGGCCAACTCTTATCAGTTAGCAAAAAGTGTGTTTTATATGAACCTTCCCATAGAAGGAGAGCTTCAAATTAAACTCTTTGAAAATAAATAATGAAGAAAGTAGCCCAGCAGCAGGATAAGAGAGATTGAACCTGTGGCCTGTCGAATTTCGGACCAGTGGTCTAACCAGTGAGCTATTGAGACTCCGGAACAAACACATTTTGAAACAAAGAAACTAAGGAGCAGGTGGCGTTTTGATTTTGAATCAGATGTTTAATCTTTCTTCAGATCAGATAACAAGCAGATTAATTACCTTTCTGATGTTTATCTTCTCTCGCAGTTCTTGCTGTTGTGAACAGCAGTTTTCACTGGTCTTAATAATAATAATAATAATAATAATAATAATAATTATTATTATTATTATTATTATTTATTATTATTATTATTATTATTATTATTATTATTATTATATTTAATAATAATATAATGATAATAATAGTGGTAATAATAGCTATAATGATGTAATAACAATTATAATAACAATAACAACAACAACGACAACAGTAATTATTACTATTTATCATTGCAATAATAATAATGAAGTTTTTTAGATCTAATTAAATGTTTTTAAGGAATGTAAATGTATGTGTATATATATTTATGTTTATTTTTTTATTTATGGTTGAATCTTCATCTTTATTATTATTGTTGTTGTTAACGTCTTTGTTTATATCGTTATGATAATAATGATATAAACAACAATAACAACAAAACTATATTAACAACAACAATAATAATAAACTACTACTACTACTACTACTACTATTAATAATAATAATAATAATAATAATAATTATTATTATTATTATTATTATTATTATTATTATTATTATCATCGCAAATGTTGTTGTATTACTAATATTATTTCATTAACTATAATTATTACAAAGCACCCTCCTGCACAAACTCGGATGATGTACGGTAATAGAAAACAGTATCGAATTAACTCTACACAGAGCTCAAATAACGATCCTTGATACTTCAGGTCACTACAGTTGTTGAAGGAATGGGTAAGAGTCACATCACCAAACCTTATGTATATATATGCTAATGAGGACAATTCGTCAAAATTACTTTCAGAGTGAGTTATTATTAGTTTCTACTTCTCGTTTATTTTACACCTAAATCCTAGACTGTACAATAAAGAAGTCACACATATTGTATACTTGGCCAAAGTTCAAAAAAAAAAAAAAAAAAAATGTGTGTGTGTGTGTGTGTGTGTGTGTAAATGATTTATATATGGGTTTCATGTATTTTTAAAATTGATTTTGTTTGAGACATATCTGATACTTTGCTTGAAAAATATATGCATATACATACATATATACAACCATACACACAGATATATATATAGACACATACGAATGCACCCTCAGTTTATAAAAGAAAAAACAAAACTGAATATGATAACTATACATATCTGTATGGAATTTTTTTATTTTTGCTTTATGTCCTTGTTAATATTAAAAGTGCAGATCTATGAACTGTTTGACGGAAACCAGAAACCCGTTACTCACGAACCCGTTAATTGTTTTCTCTCGTTTTAAAATGTCTACTCATTTTCATGTTTGATCTTATCAGTTTACAAATAAATGTTTAGCCTCCAGATATCTCACAAACTTCTCTTTTTATCATGATTAATTTCTGAACCTATTCCAAAAGTTAAATAGCAAATTCTGATTCTAAAAAAAAATAATAAATTAATAAAAAAAAAAAAAAAAAAAGCTCCGCTTGAAATTTTGTTTCAAGTTTCTCCTTCACTTACATTTCTTACGAAAACATGGCTGAATAAAACCAGACCGCATTGTACCGCTTACCGTGTCAAAGCTGTTGTTACTGTTTTGTTTAAAAACAAAATCTGAACCCAATCTTCAAGTAAAGAGAGTTATCATAGGAAATCGAAAGGAATCGGCGAACTTGATTTTTATCGCTTTTCTCCTGGTTAGTTTGATCTTTTTCCCCGTCAGAGTTAAGCCAGGTGTTTTTCTAGTTTTAAGTTTAACGTAAAACGCTTAGGTAAAACAATATACCTCTCTGTTGTCTTCTGCTAAAACTCGGTGTTGTTGTAGTGAAAACCGGCCACGCAGTAACTGGACAAGCGAGTGTCAGACCGTTAACGCTGTGTTCTGCTCTTACTAACAATTTAACATACTAACACGTTCTTTGTCAGTCTTGTACAGAACTCTCTGGCGAGTGAGAGATGTTTCTCCGGGACCAGGCAATTCTGTAATGGAAGAATGCCAAACAAAATTACCCACACCGTTTCCAGCACAGTCTTTCGCTAATGTCTGAGGGTTATCCGACCAAAACCAGAAGTACGTTAGTCTTGAAATGATGTATGTGCATTTCAAAAGATTAACTGAATCAGGGACAGATATAATGAATACACTGACGAAAAGGTCTCATTTTTTTTCTTTCTTTCTTTTCCCCTTTATTTTTATTTTTATTTTATTTTGATTTCATTTTGATTTATTTATTTAGTTATTTATTATATTATTATTATTATTTTATTATTATTATTTTTTTTTTTATCAGAAGAAAAACATAAAAGAATATATAATATCAGTAATTAACAAGGAAAAATAGGAAAAGTAAACTCCTAGACACATAACTGGAAACTGTTAACAAACACACACACACACACACACACACTTATTCAAATTCACAGTATGTAATTTATTTCACTGTGTATCGCACACAGCGCAACTTTTTGCTTATGAACAGACGCGCGGGGTACATGACAAAAATTAAAACTGTTTGCCTGCTGAGACTGTTATTACACACCATTATCTGAAAAAAAGAGTCTCACAAACTTCACGCTGGGCGTACATGGAATTCCTGACAGCCGGCGTGGTATCAACGCCGCCCTCAGACAAGCCCGTGCATCGAGAAATTCTATTAGCCATGATGATTGGTTTTGTAAAATCGATAGCTCAAGAGTCAAGTACAGTTTCATCATGCCGAAGACCCTGACACAATCAATGTAGTGAATCACGGTTGTGAAAAATAAAGTGATGAGTTTTTTTTTTTTTTTTTTTTTTTTTTTTTTTTTTTTTTTTTTTTCACAGATGGTTGTATCTAAGAATCGAATAGTTTCCATTTAAAATAAAAAATAAAAAAAATGTAATCTAGCAAAGCTGTATAAAAGTAAATGAAAGTTAAATTACTTCGTGGAGCCATAAAACTGAAGTGATGACTATGGTTTTTTTTTTTTCTTCTTCTTCTTCTTTTTCTTCGTTTTTTTATCTGTTTCTTTTTGTTTTCATTTCTTCAGTTTAATTTTTCTTCTTCTTCTTCTTTTTTTTTTTTTTTTATTTATCTGTTTTATTTTGAAATTATTTTGAAATGACATAGTGAAATAAATAAAAAATCTCTGATACATCTAACTCACGTTTCTTTCTCTCTCTCTCTATCTGTCTATTTATATATTTGTCTCTCAGTCTTTCTATCTGTCTTTCTGTCTATGTGTCTATATGTATTTATTCTTTTCTGTGCAACTATCTCTTTCTGTCTATATATATATATATATATACATACATACATAAAAGATAAATAAATAGACAGAACGACAGATGGAAAAATAGAGACAGATAGACAGACAGACAGACAGACAGATTGGTTCATAGATGGAAGGGAGGGAGGGGAGAGAGAGACATCAACTCAATACATTTCTAAACTGGGTCAAATGAAACCTTGTCCAATGTTGACCGTGAATGCATGTGAAATATTCTGGGTTCCTTGTTGTCTTGGTGTAGACAGGTAGAGCCAGCAATGCCAACATAAACATAACTGTCCCTCGCTTCACTGACGCGCCGCATTCCGAACTGGATAAAACAGGATTCAAGATCGGCCGCGTCCACATGAAAGACGTGTTTTTTTCCCTTGCCATTTGATAGCGGCTGGAAACACGTCCAGAACGATGAAAACGTGATAAAATCATTTCTGAATCGTTCGAGAACATGCTCATTTCCTCGGTCTTCAGGAAGTTATCGAGATTTACTTCAACAAATAAACACTCTTCGGACATAAATTATATTTCAAGAATACGAGAACGGAGCGAGGAAGGAAGACACTGTTTTTGGATAATAAATTATGATCTTCTGCATTTTTTTGTTCCTGTCTTGACAACTGCACATTGTTTAATTATTTATTTATTTATTTATTATATTATATTATATTATATTATATTATTAATTCAGTCATTCATTCACTTACTAACTTATTTTGTTTTGTTTGGTTTATTTATTTATTTATTTATTTATTTATTTATTTAATTTTCTTTATTTTATTTTTTATATTATTTATATATTCATTTATTAGCATACTATTTTATTTTGTATATTAATTAACTGATTTGTTTGACTGGTTGATTGATTGATTGTTTTGTTTTGTTTTGTTATGCTTAGCTTTTTTTATTTATTTATTTATTCATTCATTCATTTGTGATTGCAGGCAGATGATTATAAGATGAAAACTGTTTTACCAATGAATACATAGTGCTGTCGTAAAACTGGTCCCTTATTGTTAACAACTTTAGAATACACACACAATCCAGATTTATGTTTGTGTGGTATTTTATATAATGTTTCAAACGATGAGTAATATAATACCATAAAGTTATATTACTGATTTAAAATGTAAAACAATGATACCATTACAGTATCTATTATAGTTTATTACATTAAAGCGCCATCAATTCTCAGTGCATTCTTTTCATTATTTCCCATTCCACACACTTCCTTAGACAGAATGGTAAAATCTTGTGGTATTTTGCTTTCTAAGGTTCTGCGGGAAGGTTCATATTACAGATCACTTGCTGCTAATCGGTAAGGGTAGACTGTGGAGTGAGTTTCTTCTCTCGGTTTATCGCTATGCAAAGAGGCATGTGTTTCACACCTAATAAACGTGGAGGCCTCGTTAAACATCCATTCACTGAAAACTGCTATCCGGTCTTCAAACGAACAGTTGTGTTTTCCTTCCCGACTGCAAATCGGCTTAAGAAACTTGTCGATCACTGGTCCGGAAAAAAAAAAAAAAAAAAAAAAGTCTTTGTTATTTTGTCTGTTTTCTGTTTCAGTTTTATTCGTTTTATCGGCTTTGGAAGATAATAAAATAGACGTAGTGAAGACACTGTAATAAGATCATGTGTTTTTGAAACGTTTTGTGAAACAGTTTATGAAGCTTATGTTAACTGTTTGTTCTTAATCAGCTGCTTCATTTCATTTTGTTTTGTTTTGTTACAGACTTATACTTCATTTCAGGGGTTTTTTTTTTTTTTTTTTAAATATATTCTTTATTCTGTACATATTTTGTTTGTTTCGTTGTTGTTGTTGTTGTTGCTGTTGGGTTGGTTTTTGTTGTTGTTGTTCTTCTTCTTCTTCTTTCTCATATTATTATTATTATTATTATTTTATTTGTTTTATTTTTTTTTTTATTTATTTTTTTTTTTTTTTTTTTTTTTTTTATTTTTTTTTAATTTTAATTTTATTTGTGTGTGTGTGTGTGTGTGTGTGTGTGTGTGCGGTGTTGTTGTTGTTGTTGTTGTTTTCTTATTTAGTTCTATTTAAAATAAGCAGTTTGTCATCTTGGCCCACATTCAGATATTTTCCCAACACTATACATTTTCTCAATATTTTTTTTTTTTTTTTTTTTTTGATGTTTTAATTAAGCCCCCAAATCTTGCTTACCAACTGAAAGAACGTGCATTTCATGTCGCCTGTGATTGCTTCGTGACGCCGTTACTCGACAACGAGACAAATTGATGTCACTACAGAGTTATCTTTCACTCGTATTCAAATTAGCCCACAACGGCTTTTTCTGCAGATTCCAACCTTCAAAAATATTTTGTAAATAAAAATAAAATCCGCCATGCGTCATCCGGCTTTTTTAAATTTTATTTTTTTTTTTTATTATAAAACAATTTTACATGCACCTAATCATAAACAGTAAACCGCAAAACAACTGACTTTCGTTAACAGCGTGGAACAGAAAAACGTCTGTGGACGTTTTGAGAAGAACATTAATCATGCGACTTCTTTATCTAGTATATCTTGTCATTTTATTTGCCGTTCTTATTTCACCATTGAATAAATAAATAAATGTGTGGGTGTCTTGTCTGTCTGTCTGTCTGTCTGTCTGTCTGCCTGTCTGTAGAAATAAAATGATCGCACGAGGTACATAATTATGTGAAGTAGATCAACTTGACACTGAAAATAATCTGTTTTAATTCCTGCGACAGGTTCGGCGAAGATTTCAGAAAGTACGTTGTCAGCGTAACGAGGCTTGCTGAAGGTTTATTGTCAGGTTTGCTGGAGCAGAGACGCTGTGTTAATAGTGGGACGCACGTGTTGGCGTTTTTCAGTCATGCTCTTAGCGTTCCTTAAACTCCTCGCAGTCAAGCGAAATAGCCACGTCATTCAACCAGATTTCACTTGTTTCTGCGTCAGTGCCTGTTTGTGTAACAGACTGAGTTGACAAATTGAAGTCATGTTATTGTTTAAAAATAAAAGTATATATATATATATATATATATTGTTTTGTTTTGTTTTGTTTTGTTTTGTTTTGCTTGAAACATATATTTATTATATTGTTTTGTTTGAAACATTAATATGAAATATATCTGTTTTTGGGGGGTTTGTCTTAGAATATGAATTATCTTTGTGTTTGTGTCTGAGATTTTGTACTATATGAGCAAATAATAAATGTAACTTCAGCATACGTCTAGCTATGACTTAGAAAACGTGAGGCTTCATAGTTCGATAAAAATCAATTTAAGTTTTCTTGTCATACTTGGTGCTCTTTAGGTCTTTTTTTATTTTATTTATTTATTTATTTATTTACTTATTTATTTTTATACCTAATTATTATTACATTCAAAAACAAAAACAAATCATTTCAAGCATTAATTCTTGATTACAAAAAAATTCTCTCTCTCTCTCTCTCTCTCTCTCTCTCTCTCTCTCTCTCTCTCTCTCTCTCTCTCTCTCTCTCTCTCTCTCTCTCTCTCTCTCTCTGTGTGTGTGTGTGTGTGTGTGTGTGTGTGGATCCAGAAGGCCCTAGGCGAGCTACTATTTTTTTTTTTTCTATTAATTCTGCACCAGTCTTTAAATTTTCGGAGTCTCTAACGTCATGGTGTTATATGGTACACTATTAAATCTTTCAGAAGTATTAAAAAGAAAGAAAAGAAAACGAAAAGCAATAAAATCCTGTTCATCATTTTTTACCGAGGCTTCTGATGAAATATTGGAAAAATGTTATCTGTCTAAACAGGATGAAATCGAAATATGAATTTATCTTCCTTTTTTTTTTCTTTTTTCTTTTCTTTTTTTTTTTTTTTTTTTTTTTTTTTTTCTTTTTTCTTTTTTTTTTTCTTCTTTTAGAATATAATATTCAGTATTGCAGTTATTTCATACGGAAACACCAGCATGTCAAATTCTGTGACATCATAAGATCAACGATATATTGCAAATCAATTCTTATAAATATTAGAGATCTTATTACTTGATATGGTAATATAATAACGATTCGTCACGGAAACGAGATTGGTTTTATCAGGGAGGTCTCCGCTTTGGGTGAGAGTAATCAAATGAACGAAAGACGAACAGAAAATCGCGACTTTTCAGATTAATGTTTTCATATCAATAAATAACCTGCCATTTTACTTCCAGACGTTTTGATTCTGAGATAAATATTAAGACAGAGAACATTGCATGGAAATAAATCTTTCAATTAAATTTAGACGTATTGTTTCTATCTTTGTTTCTTAAGAACTATCTGGCGTGCTGCTGTTGAAAGTGTATTGACTGATCGCTTTCTGACTGCGTCGTGACGTAAGGGATTCGGTTTTGATTTATGTATCGTTCCAGCCAGTGCTCAAAGAGGATGTATATTATTGCCTGTGTTTCGTGATTTGTGTATATGCGTATATGTGTGTCTCTGTGTGTGTGTTTGAGAAAATTCATGTTAAAATAATAATAATAATAATAAAAATATCTCTATGCGGTAATTAAAAATAAATGCAGCAGAGTCATTACTTAAAATAACCCTCACCCTCTCCCATGCCGGACCAAACAAAACTACCCAACAAATTGTTTTTGTGCTGGTTAATTATATTAGGATTGAGTGAGTGTAATTCTGTACGAAAAGTTCTACAAAATCACCCAGTGAATAATTTAACCAAATTCAAAATGGACGATTTTCACAGTTCCTACGTCCTAGTTTGCAGTAAAACCACAGCGTATTCTTTTCTCTTTTTTTTCCCCCATCTTTTGTTTGTTCATTTTATTTCAGCTGAATTTATTTTGGTTCAGCTAACATGTAAGCTGGATGTCTTAGCATGAAATTTACGAGCCTGGATTGAATAAGCAGGTTAGTGTTAAAATCAATAAGCGAAGAAAGAAAGAAATCGTTATGTACTTTCCGTCTTCAAGCATAATCGATAGCGGGAGTTGATCCGACAACCCACTGGCGTAATCTATTACGTCTTAACCATTGACAGACTGTGAATCAGAATAAATTATATGTCTACAATAGCAAGAACTGAATAGTGAGGAGAAAAAATTAATGAAAAACGGTATCGAATCACTTCTCTCCAAATCGCTCGATTCCGAAATACCATTCCACAACCTACCAGACCTAAATTCAGAAGTCTTAGACTTACGTGATTATTTTTATTGCCGGACCGTCTAAATTGTCAAGGCTACATCACTGTATTAGGTTACAGAATAAAAATCACGATTGCGTGAATCACTGGCACAGACAAGTACGAACAAGTGTACGTGGTTACAGCGTTAAACACGGCCGTGAGATCCGTGGTAGTAAATCAATGTATTCATTAGACGAATAACAGCTGATCGGAAAGCAAAATTCGCAGAAATCACCTTTCGTTAGTCTGATCACAATTCGCTCGCAGGCGCGCCAAGCAGAAGTCGGAATACAGATTGAAATTAGAGACCATCAAACTTGATAAGAAATGTAAATAACTTTGTGCACCATTTCCACTAATAAGTCATTTTAAACAACGTTTTCACGAGGATCGTTTGTAGGTTGTACATACATTTGTAGGCGTTAGCAGTAATGTTATTTTAAAATAATTAACTTTAACTCGATGTCAGACATCCACGAAGACGCTGGAAGAAAATTATGAGAGCTGGGTTTAAATAAAAACGAACGTGACATTTTGTTAATAACGCACTTTACCCATTTTTAAAGAACAGTTTTATTGCTTTACATCTGTAATTAATGTGTACAGCTAGTAAGTCAACAAACCCACTGCCGCTACCGTTCTCTACTTTTTTTTTTTTTAATAGAATAAGGGGGTGATTATAGGAACCCTCCCTTAGACAGGCAGGAAAGCACATACCACAGCCTATGCTAAACAAGCAGTGTGAAACTTAGTGAAACAGTACATGACCGGACTAAGTAACGGGTTTATACAGAGACTGGTTCTTTTCTCGTTATATCACCTTTTTTTTTTTTTTTTTTTCAAGGCTTTTTTTTATTTCACTTTTTTTCTTTCACAAACTTGTTCTGTCTACCTCGTCGTCCTTATTTCTCAACAAATCACATTTCTATAAATATTTTCATTATCCCCTGTATCGTTTCTATATTTACGTCTTCTATGTAATCATTTTTGCTTCATCTCCATCATCGTTTTTCTTGTTATTGTTAAACAAGTTGTTTTTTTTTTGCTTTGTTTCCCATATTCATATTAACCATTAACATTATCTTGATTT
This sequence comes from Chrysomallon squamiferum, assembly GCA_012295275.1. Classification (NCBI taxonomy): domain Eukaryota; kingdom Metazoa; phylum Mollusca; class Gastropoda; order Neomphalida; family Peltospiridae; genus Chrysomallon; species Chrysomallon squamiferum. The sequence continues at coordinate 3,762,955 of CM022665.1, read as the reverse complement.
TCATCATATTCGCTTATTCCAATTTTTAATCTTAACCATCAGCTTTAACATCATATTTCTTTGAGTTCTTCTATTTTTTTATTTTTTTATTTTTTTATTATTTTTTTAATCTGTGATTCGGACTGTGAAAAATATTGTTAATGTTAACATCAAATCACCATTTAGATCGGCTTCGTTTTACTTGAGAAAATAATCGGGCTCTGCTTCAATTACATCTTTATTCACAAGGCTGGCATGCGCGTACACAATTCTGCATTGCACATTGGCCTTTTTATTGTAAAATACGTGTTTTTTCCGCGCCATAATGGAAACAGTAACTTGCTTTCTATCGATCGTTTCTGTAATAATGTTTGACATTAATTTTACGTTTGTTCTCCAGAGACGGATACCCTTTCGAGATAACCTGCAGACCACAGCATTTGCAGGTTTTATCTCTCAATAGCATTTATTTCGAATACACAATTTATTTGTCCAGAAATGCAGCATCAAATTAGATTAGATATATGTTTTTTCTGCTGCTTCTGTTTTCAGTTATTGTTTGTTTTTGTTGATAATGATGATGATGATATTGTTTTTTTTTTACTATGCTTTCTCCAACTGTTAGTTTTTTGTTGTTAGGGATTCATTTTTTTAGTTTATACTGTAATTTTAGTTTGTTAATTAACATCAGTTAGGTGAAATTTTATACATCATTATAATCATCTTTATAGCATCACTGTCGTCCTCATCAGTATTATCAAATCATCATCATTATTGTTCTTATTATTAATTGTCGTAGTCGTAGTAGCAGTAACAGTAGTAGTTGCTGTAGAAGCTGCAGTAGTAAGAGAAATAGTAGTTGTTGTAGTAGTGGTAGCAGTATTAGTATTAGTAATAGTAGTAACAGTAACAATAAAATTAGTAACAGTAGTAACAGTAACAATAAAATTAGTAATAGCAATAGTAGCAGTAGTAGTAGTAGTAGTAGTTGTGGTGGGGGTGGTGGTGGTGGTGGCGTTCATTCACTCGCCGCATTGATTATGTGTCGAGTAGCCACTGTTGTGTATCGTCAATTTTTCTTTATGTTTTTGGTTTAAAATGTTTATGCCTAATTATTTGCGTATTTAGATGCCTTGGTACCAGAAAACCGGAAAATACAGAAATCCGGAATGCCTCAGGCCCCAAGGAGTCCGGATAATTGGTCCGGAACCTGTAGTAGCAACAGTAGTAATAGATGTTTTTCTTGTTGTTATCATGATTGTCGTTGTCGTGGTTATAATAGCTGTAGGAATAATAGTGGTAGTAGCAGTAGTAGTAGTGTAGTAGTAGTAGCAGCAGCAGTAGTAGAATTCTTAAAAATAGTGGTAATAGTAGTAATAGCAGTAACTTTATGTTACTGTTGATGTTGTAACAGTAATTATAATCAGAATTTCAAAAGTTTGCAGTCTTGCATGATTCACTGTTCATTTGATTTTAAAATTTCATATATCTTGTCGACAAAAAAGCCAGATATTCAATTACTATGCAGTAAGCTATTCCCATTACAGGTTTCGTAATACTGTTATAATAAGATTCACGCTTTACGCAAAAGCTTACACTACAGGAGAAAAATGACTACAAGGAATCAACGTGAAAATGTGCAAGATCATCATGTCTTGTTTTAAAAGAAAGCTTTTATTCTGACGGGAAAGTAATGTCTGGATTGGGAATTCAGTCGCAGGGTGAAAAGCTCTATAAATAATGAGGACGGAATGTAGAGAGAGAGAAGTAATGGAGTATTGTCTAACTTAGTAAACCTCTGGGAGAAGAATGATTATGTTTCCATCCTCCGGTTTCTAATCAAAACTTTGCATAACAAACTGTGACATCGCTGGAGAAACCCATAATTTTAACTTCGTATCAGCTAGTGTGAAGTATATCATTTTGTTCAAAGATTCTGCCAGAACCTTTGTCTAGCAAACTACATCATCGTAGAAAAAAACATATAATCCTAATTCACATCCGTTAATCCTGTAATAAGTATACCAGTTAACCCCAAAGTTCTACTCCCTATTTTTTTTTTAAATTGTTTGTTTAAGACATAATAATAAATGAATGTTGATCTACACATCAGAACAAAACATATGTTGATTGTTAAATATACATATCTTAATACTGGTATATCCTGAAGTAAACTTATATAAGTTCTAATTTAAAGCCACTAATATAAACTATATTAGACGTTACGACAGTTTTATCAAATGGTGATATCCTAGGAAAATAATCTGAAGAGGACAATTAATGAATGACTGCTTAGTAACATATTATCAGCATAAAAATGTGTCGTTTATTTGTTCTCATACATAGAAAACATATAATGTACATATTAGTGATCGTATTGCAGGAAAAAAGTAATTCATATCTACTAAATATATCACTTAATCAAACAGTTTTCTATGTAACAGAGAATGAATAATACAAGTGTAATGATAGTTCAGTACATCAGTACATCGGTTATTGGATATCATATAGAACTGATATAAATATTAACATATTTATACCTTAAGGAAATTTCTACATGAACTTTTAGTTTTATCAGTATATAACGCAGTCTTGTCAAAACTTTATATAACAAAATGGCGATATCACAAAACAAAGCGTGAAAATAATAAACTTTATTGTATAATGCACCAGCTAATACAAAATTTCTCTCAGAACTTTGTCTAACATCTGTGACAAAAGATATATTTTTAATTCACATTCACGAGTCTAAAATAATCGCTTAAAACAACAGATCTGTCAAAATTTTGTCACAAAAGCCAATGAGAAACACCATAATTCCAATTCACTGGTACAACATTGCATCGCTAATACAATTATTGTCAGATCCATCAATATGGCCACGATGTTTACAACCTTGCAAAAAGACTTCTGACTCAGTGATGTCTTCGACCTTGCGATAAATCTGCAGACATGTTCAGATCGAGAAGACAACGCGATGCACGGGCATCACTGTCCAAACCGTGCTGCGTTATTAATAATAATTGAATTTACATTTTGTCACTCGCTGGTTACACACTCCATCAAAACGAAATGTCCTCGCGTGTGGTTGTTTGCGTTAAAGAGCGGAAACCCAATTGCAGTTTTAACAAGCAAATGGCATAATTTCTGCAATTATCCAAGTGCAAACTTTAGACACCCTCGTTTTCTGATTACTGCTGAACGTGTTAGTTATATATAGCGCGAGCCGCCTGAAGTATTACGACAAAAAAAAAAAAAAAAAAGAAGACGAAAAAGAAAGAAAAAAAAAGTACTGAATGAAAATAAAATAAAAAGGCTATTTTCCCTTTCACGGAAGGTTAAATGTGTTTACAGATAATAATATCCAAAACAGTCAAAATTGCTAATGTCATTTATTTTACATCACAGTATATATCACGTAATGTAAAAATGTGAAGGGTTGTAATTTCATTGCGGATAATGCTTTGGATAAAAAAGTTAAACTATATTATTACAGTCTTCTTCTTTCTCTTATTTTTTTTTTTTTTTTTTTTCTTTTTTCCCGTCACCAACATGTCAGCTGTAGTGTAAACAGTAAATGTTCGATAATGTGAACGGTTGTAATTTGTTTATGCTTCACCCACAGAGTTAAAACTGCTATTCATTTGTTTTCCACAGCGGGTAAAATGCTGCGCAAAATGTTACCAAAATATCACAGACCAATCCACGCTGTATTATGCCATAGCTGTGACAAACGAAAGCAACCGCTGACGATAAACTAAAATATCTTTAACGTAAGAATCCCACAGACAATTCATGAGTTATCACAAATATAATTCTTATTGATTTTTAATAACACAGTTACAGCGAACTGCTATTTTTTGTCTCTAATATTTCTGTTGAGGATTGACAATTTTCGAAAATGTTATTCCTTAATCACATATGTCAAAATTTCCCAGAGCGGATTTCTGAACCTCATTTATTTATCTTTTGTAGCTGCTGTGCTTAAAATAAATAATACACAGATACTGTAGAAAAATAAATATATTTCTTGATGGAAAAAAATTTTAAAATGATTTGGTGGTTGTTTCTTTTTTTGGTGTCTTAAAAATAAGTTTAATTTTAAGAACTCTGGAGAATTCTGTTTTTCTAACAATCTTTTTTTTTTTTTTTTCATGGAAGTAAATATTTTTTAGTTCACGAAATTCGTTATTGGGATTTGATAATGAACAAGAATTAAATAAATAAGCCACATTCACTCCATAATTGATAAGTAATTAAAAATTATTTTTAAAATGAATTCAGCAATGAACTTGAGGTGTGCGTGAGTGTTTGTATGTGTGAATGTATAAAAATGAATGCGTTTCTGTGCGTTTGTATTTGCGTGGCTGATATTAAAAATTAATGCTTCGTTACAATGTGAAATCAGTGTGTGTGTATGTGTATGTATCTATCTGGGTGTGTCTGTGTCTGTGTCTGTCTGTATTTGTCCGTTTGTGTGTGTTGTGTGTGTGTGTGTGTGTGTGTGTGTGTGTGTGTGTTTGTTCCTGCTTTATTTTCCCAATATAACCAATCCTTCTCGAATTTTACCATTTTGATATTTTCTCTTCCATTCTTCCGAAACAACTCTATCAGCTTACCGAAGTTCATGCTGTATACATACAGTTACGTGCATGTAAAAAAACCAGTCGCCGCTGTAACAGTAACCCTTTGAGTGGCAACAACGGGTTTCCTCTCGTAATACCTTCATACAGAATCTCACGTTATCAGATATTAAAAACGTTTCTTGTTGCTATTGGGCGTCGCATGTCATATAATAATATTAAGGTCACAGGAGGTCAAAACAGTTGACCAAGAACAAAGCCTCTTCGGACAGTCTGTAACCATGGATCGAAGCCACTCCACGATGCTGTCGCCATGTTTATCAAATTTACAGTTCGTTAAATGAGATGGACTGACTTGAAATAAATATTTTATATCAGATCTTGTGAGTCTGAGTAACACCAGGAACAATCTTTGAAAGAAAACAGAAAACAGAAAATAGACATTTTTGTTTTATTATTTCTTATAATAATTCCATCTTTAAAACAAAATAGAAAATGATTTCTGTCATCTTTAAAACAGTTTAAAAAAAAAATAAATAAAAAATATTCTATTATCTTCTTATTTCTTTTAAGAAAAAAAAGAACTGAAAAATATTTTCGAATTTTCTCATTTCTTATAACGTCAAATTCAGATCCAAAATCCTTTTTACATTTGAGGATCCAGAAAAGGTGGCGCCTTATTTTTCTATCCGACCGAGATTTTTTTTTTTTTCTTTATAATGAAAATAATTTAATTTTGACAGTGCCAGCCTCAATGGCGCTGTGGTTAAGCAGTCTCTTCTAATCTGACATACACTAAGTTCTCTTCCTGGTACCAGCTTCTATTCTGATTTTTTCCAAAGTAACCAGGAGTGTTGTAAACCTTACAAAAGTTTCCTAAATTTAAAAAATATACAAAAGTATTAAAAACATGAAATATTTACTAGAATAATAAAATAATTATTTTTTGTGTTATTATTCTTTTCTGTACAGGCAGATAGATAATATGACAAATAATATTAAGTCAGACGCTTCAGTAAATAGTATTATTATTTCAGTAATGGAAATATTTACTAGAATAATAAAACAATTATTATGTATTATTATTATTTTTTTGTACAGGCAGTTAATATGACAAATAATGTTATGTCAGACACTTCAGTATTATTTTCTTTTAGGTATCCATTTCAAATGTCAGAAGTAACAAAAACTACAATTTGCAAATTATATTTTTTAGATTTATCATGAGCTAATTTGTCGATGATGCTGGAAATGTAGAAGTTCATGTTCACCGCTCATCACAGTGGATGCTTTAACCCAGAGTGTGCTGCTCTTACAACACAGTCATTTTAGATAGCTTAGGTTCTTGGATCGTTTGCCCAACTTATACGTGCTTGAACCTTGACTGGTCTGAAGCAAGTTTTAGACGTCTAATTTATTAACTGATCTTGATAGTTTTATTCAAATTAATAACGGTACCAGTTGTTGTTGTTTTTTCTTTGTTTTTTTCTGAAATCAAGAAACGTCTAATAAAAATAAATTGTAACTTTAAAAAAAAAAAAAAAAAATAAATTAAAAAAATAATAAAAATAATTCATTAATTTTAGAAATAAATTTAAAATATTAGGATATAAACAAAAGCTGAAATCAAAGGCTAGTTTTTACAACGATGTCCATCGCTATTTTCGTTAGTTTCTGAATTTACTGTCTTTTATTTTTAACTTAAAACGAATTATGCATTCTCCTCTACGAAGATCAGCGATTACGTCGGTTTAAGTTAAGCAAAAAAAAGATAAGACAGCTATTTTACTGTTAAGCATTGTAATCCATACCAACTGTTCCTGGTGTGTTCATCGAGTTTCACTTTCAAAAAGGATTGAAAGAGATTAAAATTTATCCATTGCTAAAGCTCGTTAATCTTCAGCAAAATAAACGAAACGGCATTTAATTTTTTTTTTTTTTTTTTTTTTTTTTTTTTTTCTCGACAGTTATTTTATTTTTAATATTAATATAAAGGAAGTGAACAGAATAATCAGCTAAATTATTTTGTGCTGAATGTAAAATGTAAAGTTTTCTCCAGATTTCAAAATTAAATCTTCACATCTTTACGTGAAAATAAAATGCTTCGTAGCTGGCAGTTTTGAAAACAGGTAAGTTGTACACTTCGTATGATTCAAAACCATTGAACCCACAATATTATAGTTGTATTTAATGTTGCCATTTCTAATACATCTGTATATTTAAAAAAAAAAAAAAAAAAAAAAAAATTAAATTGTCACTGAAACAGTATTTTTTCTGTAGCATCGAAGTATATTATCTTTAATAATACTAATACCACAATTTGGAAATAGTTATTTCATTTTCGCAAATAAAAATGAATGAATGAATTAATAATTAGCAATAAAATTATATGAAAACATTTTTGATCATTACTTTATAGGTTTTTGTAACTTATATTAAATGTCAGACATAATAATATATTTATACTTTTTTCTTTTAGATAATTTTATTATAAAACAATAAAGCATCGCTTAGTATTAAGCGTTATGCACTTAGTATTTAGGGAATCTGCTATTCATTTGTACAACATATTCAGGTTTGGAACAAGAAATAACCCATATGAGAGTAGCCATATATTATATACCCAAGGTTGTTATTTTCAAATTAACTGACTTAAATATATATATATCTATTAATACATATATAAATAAAACAATAACTGACAGAGAGATAGAGCCAGACATAGTCAGACAGAAAGAAGCAGAGAGAGGTGGGGAAGGGAAGGGGGAGAGAGAGAGAGAGAGAGAGAGAGAGAGAGAGAGAGAGAGAGAGAGAGAGAGAGAGAGAGAGAGAGAGAGAGAGAGAGAGAGACGAACACACCTCGGAAAGAAATAAAATGATTGGGTATGTGTCATTAAATATTACTCGTCATTTGGCTGACTCATAAAACACACATCTATTCTGGACTCAAGAGACAAGTAAAAGAAACAACTGTGAATCAATTATTCAGATCCCCGCTAGTTAACAAACAAAAATAAGCTATATTCAGTTACATAATAGGACACGACGTGAAATAAAACAGTAAGATAATAGCTACACTTAATGTCACTGCCCAAGTAAAAATGTCACACAGCGGGAAATACTGCAAAAGTTAGCCCTTGTTTTAGAAGCTCAATTCAACTGACTTTCAAAGTTCAAAGCGAATGTTTGCGCTCGTGTGAAAGCCCAAATAATTTTCATCTGTTTTCCATATTTATAGCCTTGACATTAGTCAGAGAGATTTGTTATGCTTCGGACTGTTAATCCAAGATATTGAAATGAGATGACATTTTTAAGTATCTCTCGTTGTTTCTTAGAATGTAAGATTGAAAGTGGTGTCTTTGTATTAGCTAGGCCCTACTAGATATTTGTGTTTGATTTATTGTTTGCTTAATACTTTATTGGCTTTTTGAAAGTAAAGTGTTCAAACTTGAGTAAATCACTGTTTTAGTATGAACTAGAAGAAGAACAAAACTGTTATAACCTGCTAAAGGAAAACGGTGTTTAGCAGGTTATAACAGTTTTTCCTTCTTCTTTTTTTCTGTTTTCCCTTTCTTCTTCTTCTCTTCCTCTTCTTCTGCATTCTGCCTTTTTTAACCTCTTCCTTTTAAACATAAAAGGATGAAGAAAACTACTTTTAATGAATAGGAAAAACTAACATATAGAACATCAGCCATTTTTGTTTTGTTCAACAACGGAACTACCTAAGTGCATTAAAACGATATATAAATATTGAAATTTAAAGATTTGTTTCAGAATTTCCTTATAGTCAGAATTAAGCGTCATTTTTATTTTTATTTTTTGCTGGTTTTAAAACAAAGGAAACGAATAACTGTTGTGAGGTTCGTCTGGTGCACTCAGCAGGTGCATATTTTATGACATGTCTAAGTATGCGAATACTTTCTTATCAGCGTATCACGTGACACAAACAATGGTCCCGTTAATCACCGTTAACTACAGTCGCAATGCACTGGCGTCATTTCTTTCTTCTTCTTCTTTTATAATCCTCCATTGTTTATAAAAGTTAGTTGTGTTTATATTTAGACATGTAATAATATTATTTTTGTTTGGCAGTCATAGTAGCGTAATCTAAATAAAATAGTTGTATTTATTTATTTAACTGTGCCGTTGCATCCGTTATTTTAGAAAAATTAAAACTTTTTTGTAATATATATAATTATTTAAACTTATGAACAAAACAGTATAAAATATTATAATTCACAGAAAAGTTAACAGTTTTTGTTATTTTAAATTTAAATAAAGACACAGACTTTTACTATTTTTAAATAGGTATTGTTATTAATAAATTAATTAATTTGACATAAAGAAAAAGAAAATTATATAATACATTGAATGATAAATTTGTCAGACATGCTCATTAATATGTGAAATAATTAAATATTAGTTACAAATACCAGAACAACAATTGATTATTGTTACTATTGAAGATATTAATATTAAATTACATTTACTGATTTAATATAAAAGCATTAAAAAAAAATTATTGGTAAATACAATTTTTTATATATATATATATATTTTTTAATTAATTAATTAGTTTTGTTTATTATTTGTATTTAAAAACATTTTGTTTACTTAATAAGAAAAGTTTTCCCTAACTTAAACGTATATAATTACAAAACATTTCATTATATATATCTATATATATACATATATTTGTTTTGTGTTTTTTTTTTGTTTTTTTTTGTGTTTGTTTTTGTGCTGGGTTTTTTGTTTGTTTTTTATTTTTGGGGGGTTATGGTGGGAGGGGTGTTGGGGTGTTTAAATAAATTAATTTTAAAACACAGTCTAGGAAAAAAATATCTAAAATTTAACTAGAGAATCTTTTGTACATTTCCAATTTTCTCTTTTTTTCTTTTTTTTTATAACACTTACGTCTAATAACTTCTTTGTCTCTCACTTAGAAACTGAAGCACAAAAAATCCTGCAGCATCCTGTACATTTAAAAAAAAAAAAAAACTATTTGTAGAGATGTCGGGCAGTCTGACTGGCTGCTATGAAGAGGCGTTTTGTTTATTAAGAACATAAACTTTCTCAAAAAAGACGTCAGTTTTGTTTGTACTTAAATCGGGGTCAGGGTTAGAGGGTGACCCTAAGCCGAATAATAATAGGCGGAGCTTCTTTCGACTCTACGCATTTAAGCAGGAAGGGGAGATGCAATAAAATTTATTACATAAAGCAGACACCAATCTTATAAAACAGTGAGTTGTCAACGGTGCGTAAATTAATGTTAATACTGCAGTATAACCTGGGACAGCATGAGTCACTGTTTAATTATTTAATTTTGTAACAAAAGATAACGGTATCTTCAGCGATATGGAACCCCCCTTTTTTTAGAAATGGACTGCTCCAAGGACCGAACTGGCAAAGGGGGAAATCCTCTGTACAGAACTGACTCACAATCAGTGTAGTGGTGGTAGTAGTGGTGGTTGCTTTCGACTAACGGATAAAACGTTCTCTCTCTCTCTCTCAAGTTAAGAAGCAAACCCGATACAAGTTTTTTTATTATTTGTTTAAAATATATTTTATTTTTCTAACAACGGGATCAAGCAGCGACTGACACGTGTGTGAACAAGACAAGGCGAGAAACAGAGAGGGGCGAAAACACAACACAAAACAAAAATATTATACTTTTAAGTTGGCACGACAGGAATGAAGAATAACTGTGAACTGAACTTTACCGTTCGTTTAAAAAATATTATCGTACATTGATCGACACTCGTCACAAACAAAAGAACGCCGTGAAATGTCAGCGATGGAAAAACAGAGAGAAAGAAAGACGGAGACTCTATGGTCCTAGAATTGTGTTGAGTAGCCTAATCAGAGCCGTGGACTGGATGGTTTTGGGAGCAGACGGCTGCGGGCTTCTTTGAGCTTTACACAGTGTTCTTGCCGCCTCCCGAATACGTCTGCGTTCTTTCTTTTTTTTTAATAATAAACCATCTGGTGTTCTGTGATGTGTGTAGGAGTAACGGATGGTGATTTATTGGAGTATCTGTGTTTTACGTAACATGAAGGATTGCTCGCAAGGTGGGTTGAAACACGTGTCGTTTAATCATCACGCAGATGTATTACAACTAAAATGTGCTTTCATTACACAGATGGTTTTGTCAGTTTAAATGCATGTTTTTCAAAGATAGCTGAAAGCCAGTTTGTATTTAGTTACAGCTCTCTCTCTCTCTCTCTCTCTCTCTCTCTCTCTCTCTCTCTCTCTCTCTCTCTCTCTCTCTCTCTCTCTCTCTCTCTCATTATATATACAAATATGCATGTGCATACTTACCTACATAATAATAACAATAATAATAATTAATAAATTAATAAATAAATAAATAAACTTTCAAACAATTACAATGTTCAAAAAAGTTTATTTTTATTTATTTATTTATTTACTTTTTTTATCAGTGTTATAATATCCATAAACTTTATAATTTTCATTGTATATTCAGATATCACAATGAAGACATGTTTTAAAAAAATACGTACAGTACGTAATGCACTTATTATACCTTCAGACATTATTTTCTTTTCGGACGTATATGCCCTATATTTTTTTTTTTTTTTTTTTTTTTTTTTTCTGAAGTTCCATTCCACACCTTGAACACACAAAATCTATGGTGAACAGCCAAAAACAACAAGGTCTAGTCTGTTTCCATCATGTACCATTTGGCTACTATTATATATATATATATATATATTTTTTTTTACTACAGTTATGTATATATTTGAGATATTTTAACATATGTTCTATTTACGTATTAAATTCTTATGCAACAGTCCTAATTCACTTAATTATATGCATATATTCTTCTTATGCCGTTGCTAATCGTTCAGAAGATCCGTTCCCGTTTCTGAAACTTGATAGCGATTATCTCGTTCTCTCGGTTCTATTAAACTGTTAACATCGCTGTGTTTAAAACTGCTCGCCGACTAACGTTAGTTTACAGTACAACCCGGTCTTGCTGTCAAAAACGTTTTTGGGATGTCAGGAAGAAGCTTAACAAGTGGTCTCAGTGGATTCTGGTGCCCAGATTATTCCGTCACAGTTGTCGCCGACGTCTTCGAGTAATATCTAACCTGTTATATAATGATAACAACCTTCGTGTAAAAGTGACATGTTCTGGCGTTCTGCGGCGTTGTTATTTCCTTTGTTATAAAAACCATATTTTTGAAAGTGACATATTCTACAGCGACAACGTTATTTTAAAAGTGACGTGTCCAATAACAGTATTTTCAAAGTGACATAACGACTAATAATAACCTTATTTTTGAAAATGACGAATCTATAACAATAACAATAACATTATTTTAAGATGAATTTTTTTTTTTTTTTAATGGTTGTTGTGACAACTTGTATTTTATACTTTATTTTAAATATGGCATGTCCTACATAATGACATTATTATATTAAAACTGACGTATCCTCTTTACTAATTTTATTTTAAAAGCAACGTATATTATATAACAACATTAATCTAAAAGAGGCATATACTGTAAAACAGCCTTATTCTAAAAGAGATACCATACATAGCAACTTTATTTTAACAGACATGTATTATATAACAGCCTTATTCTAAAAGAGATATATCCTATATAACAAGCTTATTCTAAAAGACATATCCTATATAACAACCTTATTCTAAAAGACATATCCTATATAACAACCAGATTTTAAAAGCGACATATCCTACATAACAACCTGATTCTAAAAAGAGACATCCTGCGTAACAGCCTTGTTCTAAAAGAGACATATCCTACGTAACAGCCCTGATTCTAAAGCTAATTTTAAATGTGACGTTCTATATAACAACAACTTTGTTTTAATGGGGACTAAAATAGACGAGACTTGCAGGAGCCCAACAATGAACAATGAGTTCATTATAATTATTTTAACATGCTGTCTTGCATTAATTTCATTATGATTACGCCTATCTTGCACAGAATTCTCTGGAGAAATCAGATGCTGAGGCCAAGACAAGCATGTTTGAACAGTTCTTTGTTGGAAGCGTGATACAAATGTACCTATTTCGATTCCCACACCCGAGTAAGAGTTAAATATTTTATATTGCCTAAATGAAACAGACAAAAAAGTACGATAATTTATGTTTCGCATCTTTGCATTATAATAACTACTGAAGGAATATTACTCACAGCGACCGACTGAATTTTTTTGTTGATAACTTAGTTAGCTTTACACACTCTAGTATATGAAACTGCTTGCACGTTATCATCTAAAGCTTACGTTATTAAGAGGTTATCGTATACACGTTTGCATAGCGTCTTAGCTTAACAGTCTGTCTTGGATATTTTCTAAAATTTTCTCTCTTTTTTAACTAACTGTCATCGTAACTTAAGACTAAATGTTTTTATTTTTTTTTTTTTTTATCAAAAAAATTCGCAAATCATTGCCTTCAGAAACGCCACTCAAAAATATAACGAATTATTAAGCAGTTTTGTATCGCTTAAGCCATTTCACAACTTAACATCTCAGCTTTAAAAACGTGTCAGTAGTTTCCTCTCGCGTATGTGACTTGGTATTTTCCGTTGCTGTTCTAACTTCTGGGTGTTTTTCATTCGCATTCCGGCATTTTTGACGAATCACTTTTACTACGATCTGTTTCCAATTACGCTACGACTTCCAAACGGTACGGCACGACGTGTAAAATTACCGGCTTAATTAGTTTGAAAAACGTTGCCACATGTCCAAGATGTTATCATTTCATTACGAACAAACACACACAGTCTGGGGATATCCATTGTATACTTATTATGTACAATACAAAGGTTCCCGCGTTCGCTGGTGCGTGGCACGTACGCGATAAAAATTATTACGACCGCCAGACGATCGTTGAAGAGTTTTCGTCCGCCCTTTCAGAGTTACGTAACCTTACACAACGGGATATCTAGTTCAGTAATTTAATTAGTCGTCTTTTCGAAAATTTACACGTGTGGTGAAATATTTCAAAACTGTTTTGTTAAAGATAAGTCGTAACGTTTTAGAACTAAGTAACTGGATATCTTGTTCAGTTTGAACTGAATTAGTTGAATTTCGAAAGTTTATACAGATAATGAATTATTTAAAATTGTAAAGATCACTAATGTTTTAGTATTGGATTGTAACACGTTATGTAATGGGATATATAATTCAGTAATTTAATTAGTTGAATTTCGAATGTTTATACAGATAAGGTAGTATTTTTTATATTTTTTTATACTTATTATTTTTATACTTATTATTAAGATTAGTAACGTTGAAGAATTGGATAACGTAATGTAATATTTGTGTCTATAATTAGTATAATTAGTCGAATTTCGAATGTTCATAGACAATGAAATATTAAAAGTATTATTTTAGTTTTGGTCATTCACAGCAGAATAAGCTTATCATAAACTCATTATTATTATTATTATTGTTATTATTATTGTTGTTGTTGTAAATTCATTAATTAATTAATTTATTTATTTGGAATTAAAGATACAAGGTTATTTAATCAGAAAAAGAGATCCATGCTGATAATAACAAAGAAAGAATGAATGAAAAGAAAACGAGAATTAAACAAAGAAAAAAAGACGGGCAGTCAGATAATGCAGTATATTTCACTTACAAGGGGGCTGATATGAATGCACATATCTACCGTAATACGTTTATCTAAGGGGGCTGATATGAATGCACATATCTACCGTAATACGTTTATCTAAGGGGACTGATATGAATGCACATATCTACCGTAATACGTTTATCTAAGGGGGCTGATATGAATGCACATATCTACCGTAATACGTTTATCTAAGGGGGCTGATATGAATGCACATGTCTACCGTAATACGTTTATCTAAGAAGGCTGATATGAGAACAAACAAGACCACTGTAACTTATCTTTTCGTATTATTTTTTCTTTTTTTTTGAAAAACCGCCAAGATATTTTTATCTCTCCCTATTTATATAACTAACTGCAACAGTCTACATAAAGATAATCTAAACTGTGATAACGGCGCTTCAGCTCGGTGAATAATTGCCTCGTCTCATTTTTCCAGTGATTATTTTTCTTCTTGGTACTCGTAATCAAAAAATAATAAAGCAAGGCTGGTTTAACTCCATGGACGCTGTTATCGGCGGCACTGGACACAATTTCACGCAACTGGCTCCCATCTCCAGTTCCATTAGCGACCAAACTGAGTAAATTATTTTGTTATTGTTTGGATCCGAGATAAAAACCGGTGGTCGATAGGTCTGCGATGCACGGGAGTCAGATAAATTAAGATGGCGTTATTGGTGGGGTTGAGGGCGATAAAACCAATTACACAAGCTGATGCTATCTGGCGTTTCGTTCAGGCTTTGGGTGTCATTAACTGTGTGGTGTTTATAGTTTTGTACCGAAAATGGGATGAGGGGGGAGGAGACAAAAAAGAAAGAAAGAAAAGTCGTATTTGTTTTCTTTGTCTTTGCGAAAAATGCAGCGGTTATTTCGAAAACTAACTTGGAAGTTTTGGATGAGAGTTAATGGTGCAGTAAATTTGATGCATTAAAATAAACAAATAAATAAATAAATAACATTAATAGACAATTAACGGTAATTGCCGCATCTGTAAATGAAGTTACGTTAAGAAGATGTTTTGTAACTAAACGAAAGAAAAAAGAAGAAAGAAACTGTAAATGTAACACTTCTGCTTTAGAGCATGAATCAGTGTTAAATGTCCCGTCAGTAAAAAATCGTATCGACTGTTAATAATAATAATAATAATAATAATAATAATAATAATAATAATAATAATAATAATAATAATAAAAATGATAATAATCATAATACTGTCAGATGTCATACGAGATAAGTATATTATTGTTAATAAGTTTATTTGTAAGTTAAATTAATATACAGAGTCTTGAGAGTAGATTTCGCGGTAATGTAGATATTATTATATAATTCAGTATTTATTGCTTGTGTACTATTACGTCATTCATCTGTGGTTTGTGGCGTTTCTATACGTTTTAGCATGTGGTTTCTAGGTTTTTAGAACTGCCTTTAACTCAGTACACAAAACTAAGCAGAAGTAGTATTTCGTAGAAATTCTTTTCATATATATTCCTCTTCTGGAATTATTATTGTTGTTGGTGATGTCGTTATAATCATCGTTATTACTGTTGTTGTTGTTGTTGTCGTCGTCATTATAATCAAAATTATCATCATCATCGTCATTATAATCAAAATTATCATCATCATCGTCATTATTATTATTATTACTGATAATGTGTTTGTACTTCATTTAAAAAAAAAAAAAAAGAATTATAACGTTAATACTCTCGCTGTTTATACACAATGAAAGTAATGAAAGACTCCTCAGTATACTTTCTCATTTAAAAAAAAAAAAAAAAAAAAAAAAAAAAAAATTAATGAAGGATTATTACATCAGAAAGATGAAATTTTTCAATAAAATTGCTTAATTCACATATTAATACTGCAAAATAAATTAATCACTTTTACCGATATGACATTTAGCCGTTCAGTAATTATACATATATTTTGAAAATTCGAACTAAAAACTGTCAAATCACAACCTGAACCTCTGCAGCAATCAGCAGCAAGTCATATTTGTATATACCATTAAACCATTAAATAACATCCCTCGGATTTGATAAACCAGTCCCAAGTATACTGTGGGGAAATATCCCTGAAAGGCATTAATCTTAGCGCCCAATACACGCTTTCGGTCATCGCTCTAACCACTGGCCTACAAAGAGAAGCTGGTTCGACAACGACAGAAAATATATATAGTATACGAGTTAAGTGGTGTAAATATAGGACATTTCCTGTCATGTTTTTCGTGACAGATTAAGGTCATGCATATTAAATCGGACTTCTCGACGTTGGACATTTGAGAAAATGTCAGAAATAATTGTCTCTGTTTCAGATGCCAGAAACCTGATAAATTATGTGGACTGAAGCAGATCATTAGAGCTAAATTAGAGTGCTTAAAATAATTACCCGAATGTGTTCTTTTTATCTCCCTTTGTTAGCTCTTTAATGTCTAAGGTTAATCATTATCGAATATCGTTATTTTACGCAAAACGACAAGGTTTCTTTTAAATATGATTCTACTGTATTTGTAATGACAATAGTAACTGTAATAGTAATAATAATATCAAATAACAATGTATTATATTTTATATATTTTATGTTACATTACTTTGTATTACATTACATTATACTATATTATATTATTATTGTGTTGTATTGTATTAATCAGAACATTTAGACAAAGAAGAAAAAGGAGCATTTCTCAAGAACAAGAGTAATAATTAAACAAAAGAACAATAACAGCAATATCAACAAAATAATAACAACAGCAATAACAGTGACATCGAAAATAATAATGATAATAATAATAATAATAATCTTTAAAACGAAGAAAATTGATCTTATGACAATGATGCGGGACAACCTTATTATCTGTAATATCAAATCTGACTCCCGTTTTTTAATTTTAATTTTAATATTTTTTTTATTTTTTATTATTCATTTTGAAAGCATAACGATCGTGAAAACATAAAATGCCTAGTTTAATCGAGCAAATAACAACAATAATCAGGGGGAAAATCAGCCAGAAACATTTAAGTTTGATTTTAATACGTCAAACAATGGAACTGCGATCGGGTATTGTTAATAACTGAAAACTTAATGTAGTCTGAAAAATGTTTCGCGAATTCCAAGAGTTTCGATTGCCCAAACACATTTAATAATTATTATAATAGTCTCCTCGCATTAAGCGCTTTCGTGGGACCGTGTCTCGTTTTTCTTTCCGTGATGAATCATATGGCAGTAAAAATTAATTAACCCTTTGTTCGATCAATTTTTTTTTTTTTTTTTTTTTTTCTCCCCTGTCTCGATAGAAACGGTGATTTAAAAAAAAAAAAAAAAAAAATTGATGAAGGATATGCAGACCAGTGATTGTGACATTTAAAACTAAGCAGAGATGGTGACACGGATCGAAGCTGGAGAAAAAAAAAAAAAAAAAAAAACAATAAAGAAAAAAGAAAAGGGGAAAAAAAAAAAAATCCTAAAGCAAACAAATAAAAAACGATTTGAATAAAATTGTCAATAGTTAAGGAAAGATAACTAACGAAAGTTATAAGGAGTTACGTCGGATCGATAATTCTTAATTATAACTTTTGAAATAATAATAATAATTGTTGTTATTACAATGATGATGATGATAATGATAATTAGTAATCAGCCACTGAAAATCTTTCTCCCATCCCTAGAGGAAAATTGCAAATAATGTTTCAAATTGTGTCCACAGAAAACGTCATCTTTTTTACTGCGTGTGCATGCACGCGCACATATGCACAAAATACGCGCGTATAAATACATTCTGATATGCAGACATTTGCATATAATGATATATTAATATATCCCAGATAATATTCCCAGTGTATGTATGTGTGTTTGTCGGTTTGTCTGTCTGTCTGTCTGTGTATGTACGTGCGTGTGAGCAAATGTGTATACATGTGCATATGTGTGCATGAATACATGTTTATAATTGTATAATTACGTATCCTTCCTTTTGAAGGACTGTTTCTTTTTTCAAACACGAATACGTTTGTTGCGTCAGTCGCTGTATTTCCATTTCCATCGCCTTTGTCCTTGCCAATATTGTGTCAATTACCAAGGTCTTGATTAAATGTATTTACTTCCGAACATAGACAAAAGTAATTTCATCTTGCCCTGCTTGACTCAATACACCGAGGGAGGAGGGTAACTGCGAGTTTTTCTGTACGTTTACTTCATCCCTGACATTGAACTTCTCAAAGCACTATTTGCATCTGGATGTCTGCTTGATAAAATACAAATAATCTCGTTTGTTCGGTAGCTTGTACATCCTTAAGATGTTGTTTAGTTAAATTGCTGTACGTGTGTGTTGGTATATCGTCAGCCAATTGCCTAGATGGTTGAGAGCTCGTATCGTGTATGTGATGTATGTATGCTCGCATTCCGAACGTCCTTAGTCTGTTGTGTGTGTGTAAATATGTTCTGGTGAAACTAGAAGAAAAAAGAAGAATGAGATGACTGTGTCATAAGAACCCAACAAATGTGTGTGTGTTGGGGGGGGGTTATTACGAATAGCAATATTTTTATTCTTGCTGTTACTGTGATTATGATAATTATTATTGTTGTTGTTGTTGTTATTAATGGTTGTATATATAAGTTTGTATATATATATTTCAAAAAATTACAAACCATATCATAATACAGTTATACATATATACAAATACATACACGAAAAAACATAGACATATGTGCATACATATACACTCAAACCCATATACACACACATACACACTCACATACGTACGTACATGCATGTATATATAAATATAATAATGAAGTAAATATTTAAAAATAAACAAACATCGAAAATAGAAAGAAATGCAAAAATGTAACAATTTAAATTTTTATTTACAGATATTGAATGAATTAATTAATTAATTAAAAGTAAAGAAAAATAAAATGTAAAATAAAAAAATAAAAAATAAAAATAAAGTAAATAGAAAACAACTCCAAAATAAATAAATAAATATATAAAACAGAAGCTAATTTTTAATTTGAAAATAAAATACATTATGAAAGGTCAAAATAAAGAATATTAAGTTATAAAATAATAATAATAATAATAATACATTTTTTCTCTTTTCAGAATGTTTGTGACAACAATCCTTGCGCTATTTGCGTTTCTATCTGCCATCCATGTCGGTGCGTCCAACATCGTAACGACTAGTTCTGCTGTGATTGACTATGCATGCCCAGGACGACCATGTGATTGTATCTGGCTCAAAGATACAGACGACATTTTTCTCGATTGTTCTTTCCTGTATTTCACGGAGGACTATTTCCGGCGAATACCCGCCGAGAAGACGTCATACCTGTCCTTGACCTGCATAGAAGATGCCGGAGGTTCTCATCGTCTGTGGGAAAACATGTTTCATCACCTGAAATATCTGAAAATGCTGAGGTTTAAAAACTGCAAGATTACAGATCTTCCAGAACTGATCTTCTCCGGGCTTGTTTCTCTCGAAGAGCTGAAAATCGAAGGGGCAAGCATCTCCAGTATTCATCCAAAATTCCTCGATTACTCTCCCAATTTGAAGCTCCTGTACGTGGTGAACAGCGGGTTGACTTACATCCCGCCGGTGTGTTCTCTGTGGAGTCTTCAAGAGTATAACGTCTCCTTTAACAATCTGAAAAGTTTCGAGGTCGCTGGACTAAACTGCGAGAAGAAACAGCTGCAACATCTGAGAGCTGTTGACTTGAGTTACAACAAGATAGCTGTGATTCCGTCACTAATGGGCCTGGCTTTCCCGAACCTCACGAGGCTGATTATTTCTGACAACAGCGTGAGAAAGATAGAAACAGACTCTCTAAACAGACTTCAGGATTTGATGTGGCTCGATCTTAGCAAGAATTCCATTACGGATGTGGCTGGGACCATGCTTCATAACTGCTCAGAATTAATATTCCTAAGTTTGTCAAACAATCCGCTAAACGATATTCCTGAAGGGATGATAGCGGGTTTGAAGAAGCTCTCTGTTCTGAATCTGGATAATCTCAACATTAGTGACAACATATGGGAGGAATTAGCATTTTTAAGAAATCTGGAAACATTGTCGTTATCATCCAATATTCTTACTTCTATTGATCCAGACGTGATGGCAGATCTGCCCCTTATTATGTATTTTAATATATCTGGCAACAGAATTACCAAAATCTCCAGGAATGTGTTCAAGAAACAGACTCGTGCATTTACTTTAGATTTATCAAACAACTATCTGACCAACATCCCGAGACAAACGTTCCGTAACCAGTTTAGCTGTGAGATGGTAGATATTTCTTACAACGAGATTCACTCAATCGGTAGCAATGCGTTCTCTGGTCTGAGGAATGTGAAATATTTGGATTTAAGCCACAACAATCTGAAACTGATGCCAGAAAACTGTCTTTCCGACATGGTGTCACTGATAACTCTTAATCTGTCTAACAACTTTCTTATAAACTTGCCTAGCTTTTCTTCACTTTCTTTACTGGAAACTTTGGATGTTCAGAACAACGAACTTCCGAAGCTCAACAAGAACTCATTCACTGGACTGAGCAACCTTCACAGTATGAATCTGTCCAGAAACTACATAAAACATTTCCCAACTAGTGTCTTCGACGGTCTGAACGAGATTGTTGAAGTGGATTTTGGATACAACGTTATAAGCCACATCCGTTTAGACTCCTTTAAAGGATTAGAAAATGCGAATTATCTAAATCTTAAGTCCAACAATATCACTGATCTAACCTTCTCGCTATCGGATTTAGACAATTTACTCGAAATCGATCTCTCCGACAACAAATTAGAAGCGTTATACAGAGGACAAATTCCCGACTCGGTAATGTACCTTAATTTCGACTCAAATCTGGTGAATTACATTTCCCACGATACTTTCCGAACAATGTTCAGACTAAAGCGAGTGATACTGACAAATAATAAGTTAAAAACTCTTCCTAAAATTTCGATGGAAGTTAAACAGAATTTGACTCCACGACCGCAAATGCTAATCGCTTGGAATCGTTTGACATGCGACTGCAGAATCAGCTGGTTAAAAGACATTGAAGAAATGAACTTTTCTGATTACGTCGATTCTTTGCCCGTTTTCCCGGATTACCACTTGCTGACCTGTGAGAGTGTATACGACAAATGGATGACATTCTTCAAAAACGTTCCTCGGGATCATTTCTTGTGCGAGTACGACGTGAAGTGTGACATCAGTTGTATGTGTTGTGGGTTTGATCACTGCTACTGCAAGCACGTTTGTCCAAAGCCGTGTTTGTGCCTCGTCGGTGACGACAATCTTCCAATCCATCGTATTCATTGCGAGGCTCGGAATCTGACATCAGTTCCAAAGCTGCCACCAGGTGCTACTGAAGTTTTATTACAGTCTAACAACATTGCTGAAATTACAAAACATACCTTTCTTGGTCTTGCTAAAGTGGAGACACTATATTTGAACCACAGTAATATATACTCTCTGGAAAATGGATCGTTTGTTGGTCTCAAGACTTTAAAACGACTGTATCTGAATGATAACTTTTTAAGTGTGATATACATTTCTACTTTCAAGGGTATTTCCCAACTGGAGGAGCTATATTTGCAGAATAACCAAATAGCATTCATTGAAGCAGGTTCTTTGAGCAGTTTTGGAAATCTAATGCATGTTTCACTTCAGAACAACTTTTTAGCCTCAATCGATTTAAACGATATTTCAAAAGTTGTTAATCATTCTCAGATTTTACTCAGTAACAACATCTGGACGTGTCGGGTGCCATTCGGATGTGATTTCAAGAAGTTTATCAATCAAAACGCGCCAGCGATTCCTGACGCCGACAACATACGATGTCAGATGGAAACGGAATCCGATTCGGGACCTGCAGTCATCCCGTTTCTTAATTACGACGACGAGACGGTTTGTCTCGAGAACAACAGCTTCTTTGTCAACACGTCGCTCAACAGCGTTATGCGAGTCGGCGAGGTGAAACGACTCACCGCAATGATAGTCATCTCCGTGGCAACATTTCTAGTCATCATGTTCGTGTCTCTGGTTATTTGGAAGAAAGAACTGCTCCAGGTCTGGTGCTTCTCTAAATTTGGCTGGAGAATGATGGCCAAAGATACGAAAGATACCGATGACAAGAGAATGTATGATGCTTTCGTATGCTGCAGCAATAAAGATGAATATTTTGTTATTCACGAACTGACTCCAAAGCTGGAAAGAGGTCACAAAAGATTTAAACTGTGTTTGCACTTTAGAGATTTCACTGTCGGCGAATCCATAGCCGAGGCGATTGTAAACAGTATTGAAAACAGTAAAAGGACAATTGTAGTGTTGTCGGACAACTTTTTAGAATGTGAGTGGTGCAAATTTGGCTTTCAAACAGCCCATCAGCAAGTGCTACAGGAACGTAACAACAGGATGATAGTGATCGTTATGCACGACATAGATGAGAAGCGACTCGATCCTCAGTTGAAGATCCACATGAAGACGAGAACGTATCTAAAATACAGAGATCCTTGGTTCTGGGAGAAACTGTTTTTCTCCATGCCAGATATTCCTCCAGAAAGAGAGACCGACCAACACAACAACCATCACAGAAACTTCCCTCACCACGAAAGCATATCTGGTTTCAGTGCCAATGGAAGGGTCAGTATTATTTCAGACAATATTGTGAATGGACTGTACGAGGAGCCTATGCCGAGTTCGGGTGTGTACCAGACATTAGACAGTGCGTGTGGAGATAACTCGGACACGGCACCATATAACACTGCTCACTGCAACAGTTCTGGACATTATGAAGAAGTGGAGCCTTTGCCGCATGTTCATCACAATCATTCCATTACGGCAACCGCACCACCCCTTCCCCTGACTGCTCCTCCCCTGCCGCTTCCAAGAAACACAGAATCAAAGAAACTGAGTGTTAAAGACTAACCAGTTTAATCTCTGTTTGAAAAGCTGTAGTCAGTTTTATATTCAAACTGAAACTCATCCATGTTTGGATTTAATTTGCATGTGGAAGATATTTGTTACAAAGGAAAAAAACAATATTACATCTGAATACTTACCTTTTAAAAAGGAGAAGTTTGAAATTGCAATACATTTGAATAATGACATCGTTATACAGAGTATGTACACTAAACATAAAAATGTGTATTTTGTAAACTGACTTAATAAGTATCACAAATTTGGATTGTCTTATAAGTCAGTGAAACAGTATTCACGAAAAGATTCGTAGCAAAATGTTGTAGATATATGCTTTATTTTCTGCATACAAATATCTGTAAAAATACTCACTGTTAAATGCAAATTTAAACAAAAAAAAGCGAGATGTGTATAGTGATAGATCTGCTTTATATTCTGTACAACACGTTATTTGTTCACTTTTTAACATGAATCTGTGATAGTAATTGCACTGGAGAATGTAATAAAACTGAATTTAATTATCTAATTTCATACATATTCTGCAGTGTGTATATAATGTAGATATAATTAGATCTGTGTATTAAGAAAGTTCTTAATATGCAGATTCGTAGTCCGCTGATATTACATGATATTTCATTAACGATTGCAATTCTTAGAATGGTTATATTATGACTTTCTGGTATCTAAAACTGAGAAAGAATATTTATTTTATTTGTATTTCTTAAATAGCTTTGGCCTATACTGGAAATGGGGTACATCATGATATATATTTAGATATGTGCATTTATATGTTTAACATAATTATACAAATTCGATGATGGTTTTTAATTACAATATTTTGACCACTGCAGCTTATAGTAAACAGTTAATAATGGTCATTAAATTTGTGTTTGGATATAAATATATATACATGTCTGTATAAGTGTGTGTGTGTGTGTGTGTATATGTGTGTATGTGTGTGTGTATGTTTGTGTGTGTGTGTTTGTGTGATTGTGTATATATGTGTGTATATATATATATATATATATATATATATATATATATATATATATATAAAGCAGTGAGTAAAAACGAATCAAGGATGTTTTCAACCTGTTCGTCGTTTTGGATTGTGAATTATCACGTTTATATTGTTAAAATATTAAACTTACATAAATCGTATCCTTCAGACTAGAGTGCTACAACTTCCTTGACACAATTATTGATACTGTACATTACTATGTAATATCTGATTAGCCTGCAACTAGGCATTTGTATAGTTATTTAAAATATTTTTCATTTTATTTTTGTTACAGTACAAGACTGGTATTATGATTATTATTATTATTATTATTATTATATTGTGTATAATGTACTATTTTTAATATTCAGAGTATGCTTTGGATATACATGTATTGTTATTTATGATGTATTATCTTTTATGTTCGATTAAACCCGCAGTATAAATTAAAATTCTGGTAGTAGTTTTCATTATTGTTAGACTCAGTGTTTGTAGTTAATGGTTCGTGGTTTAATAATATATCGGAGGAAATAACTCAAAGAAGGCGCCGAAGAGGATTGATCTTACAGCCTACAGCACAGTAGAGTGACGCTCAAAGCTCGCAACTATTGCCCGTTCTTATAATTCGGTTAACTCGTTTTCACCGCTTCAGAAAAGATTTTATTTTTACAAAAACGTTGTACTTGTTAGTTATTATTCTATTTATTTGTGTATGTGTGTGCGTGTCTGGAGTATGCGTCACTGTGTGTGTGTGTGTGTGTGTGTGTGTGTGTGTGTGTGTGTGTGTGTGTGTGTGTGTGTGTGTGTGTGTGTGTTTTCCTCAGCGGAAACTGACTGTTGAAACCTAGTTAGCGCACTTCCACAATTAAACACGGTTATTAAAAGAACACTTAAACCAGTAATTACGCAACACTGGCTTGCTAAATATTTCAAGGTTTTTCTCCTTTCATATTCAAGTGGACCGTGAAGTACACCAGCTGCCTACTGGAGATATATCGCGAAACAATATAGATATATATATAAATCATTTTATTACTTGAACACGTGTTACACGTCACGATTTAATTTAGATGGTGAGCAATATCTCGTTTATTTTGATATAAAACATTTAATGAAAAAGCCACGTGCTAGAGGACAGATGTCACCAGTTCATATGATAAACAATCTATTAACATTTAATCAGCACTTATTTTCTATGTATTAGTCTTACACACAGATTTTTTTTTTTTAAAGGTCTAGAAGTAAAATGTACACATTAATAAAGTTTTAAATAAAAATACTGAATAAAAACGTATCATCATCACTGTCATGATTATTATTATTATCATCATCATTATTATCATAACAGTAATAATAATGGCGATGATAATCGCCATCATCATTGTTATGATTGTCGTTATTATTAATATTATTAATATTATTATTATTATTATTATTATTATTATTATTATTATTATTAACATTATTATTATTATTATTATTATTATTATTATTATTATTATGCATCTGTGACACAAAGAAGAATTAAGCGCATCTGTGAACCACAGAAATATCGTATCCACTGGAATCAGTCTATTTCTAAACAAAATGGACTTAGAAACGTAATTGTTTGAATGACAAAACTTTTCAGAATTCTCAGTAAAGTCAGCAATACATTAAATACATAATATTGCACCTTAAAAATAATATATATATATATATAATCTTGTTTTTTTTTTTTTTTTTTTTTTTTTTTTTTCTTCTTTTTTTAACAATTTCCAGTCGATAATATTAATATAAGCTAGGCCAGACAATGAATGTCAGTTACAGAGAAAAACAAATTGATATCGAGTCAGAGTTTGCTACAGAACTTGTTGGGTTGGAAAAATAACTTATCTTACAACACGCTATATGCCAAACTAATCTTTTACTCAAATTATGTGAACACCTTCTAGAAAAAAAAGAAATAATAATAACATAAATTTCTTAAAATGTTTTAATAAATATATAAAGAAGTTAAGGAGAATTTGTTTTTTCACTATATTCATTATCTGTACTAATTCGAATCTGAAATTTGAGAAATGGACTTTTTTTAATGTTGTCATCCGAGCTAGTAAATTAATTATTATTACGAAAGCCCGGATTTTGCTCATGCGTATTTGTAATCTAAATACGATCGCCGGTGCTGAATAATTGCTTATCTC
>CM022665.1:3546666-3731666 GCA_012295275.1 Chrysomallon squamiferum | reverse complement strand
TACCTGAGATAGTTTCCGTCTTTTAGGTGCACCCGCAGATCTGGATCTACGCGAGCTGGGTCCAGATCGTGCAGCAGTACCATGATAAGTCTGTGTGTGTTTTCTTTCAGAACGTGGTGATGTGCTGTTTGGAATTCGTACCTACACCATTCGCTTCCTAAGAAATTTTCCGAAAGAAGCATTAATGTTCTTTTGCTGTCTTCAATGCTGTTGACGATGGTGTCGGCAATGCATTCGCCGACGGGGAAGTCCCTGTAATGTAAACACAGTTTGTACGGGTTGCCTCCTCCTTCCAGCTTGGGCGCTAATTCGTGAACAACGATGTGTTCATCTTTGCTGCTGTAAGAAAGGAACGCGTCGTATTTTCTACCTGCTTCGTTTATGTTCTTATTTTTGTCGACAATTCTTACACCAAAACGAACGAACACCAGTGCTTGGAGTTCTCGCCTTTTCCAGTAGGCGACTGTTAAGGCAGACAGTAAAAGTACAACTACGACTATTAGACTGACGAGGGCTGCAACATGTCTGCCGTTGTCTAGAACTCGTTTTACAAAGACAGTGACAGTGGCGTTGTCAGAGCATTCTATGTCGTAGTTGTATTCCAGAACAAGAATGCTTGGTCTATAGTCATTCTGAAAACTATAATTTTGAACAGCTCCTGACGTTTTATTCAGCAGCCAATCACAACGTAGCTCATGTGCTCTTTGCACCAATGAGCCGTACTGGTTCATGAACTGTTTCAAAACCGCCATAGACTGACAGTAGCAAGACCATGGGTTGCCCATAAGCGTAATGACAGGAGGATGCTCGAGGGAACTGAAAATGCTAGAAGATATTGTGTTCAAACAATTATTTTCTAGAAAAAGATATCTCAGAGACTTTAACATGCTGAATGCTTCGTCTTCTATGTATGATATTTTATTGTTTTCAAGATGTAATTCTTTCAGATTTTGAAGCCCAGTAAAGGATCCATTCAAAATTTCTGAAATCGAATTATGATCTAGATATATAAAAACAAGTTTATTCATTCCTCGTAAGGTGGCAATGTCGATATGTTGAATCCCACTGTGATTTAAAAACAAACATCGAACTTTATTCAAGAGCGAAAACGATTTAGGTGACAATATGTGAACATCATTGTTACCTAGATAAAGAAGAGTTGTTGAAAGAGGGATGTTTTCTGGAATCTTTGATAAGGATCTGTTATCACAGTCAGTTTTATCATAAATCTCATTCGTCCATCGAGATCCAGCGTGATAACAAGTACATTTGTCTGGACATACGTAATCACAAGAACAGTTGGGTTCCAAGCAACACTCGCAGCCGTGGTCACAGAATCTACCAAGGATGTACTCGCAAGCAAACTGAGACATTGGGACATCTCGAAATCTGGTTATTTCCTTGCTGTATACCGTGGTACAGTAAACATAATCAAGGTCAGAGAAATCAGGGTAGTATGAATGTAAAGCTCGAATGCGAGTATGAGCTGTATCCCAGGCTTTAAGATAGGCCATGTTGCAATCGCAGTAAAATATATTTCTGCCAATGTAAAACTTAGGTTTGGGTTCCAGTCTGGGATGGACTTCCACCGACAACTGCGGTAGTGTTGACAGACTGTTATTGTGAAGTGTAACAGTCTGTAACTGCTTCATATATTTAAACGTGTGTATTTCAATTTTAAAGATACTGTTATCAGACAAGCTTACTATGTTCAGCGTGTTCGGGAGACTGTTTTTGGGAACAATTTTGATTTTATTGTTATCAAGAAACAAGAAGTTTAAATTCACAAAATGGACTCCTATAATGGATACGTCCTCTATCCGATTGTTATCCAGACGAAGATAAAACACTTGCGCCAAATTGGAAAGTACCTTCTTGGTATTCATCCCATCCACCAGAGAACTGATATTGTTGTAAGATAAATCAACAATGGCAAGTTGAGGAGAAAAATCAAAAGTATCAAACTCCATAACTCTTAGTGAGTTACCCCTAAGTCCAATACCTTGGAGAGACGTCAACGACTTGAACGTGTTTCGTGCTAACCTCTCGATTTTGTTATTCCTCAAATTAAGTACTTCCAGCGACGAAAGACTCGTCAGTGATGGTACCTCTGTCAAACTGTTGTTCTTCAGATCAAGGCGCTGTAAAGATATCAAGCGGATCAAAGATGTCGTATGGAAGGACAGTCAACGAATTACATCCTAAATCCAACCGTGTAACGTTTCCGAGTTCTTCAAAAATTCCACTTTCAATGCTTGTGAGGTTGTTGTGCGACAGGTCTAGGTGTTCCAGTTTTGTGAAGCCTGCGAAAGACGTCTTGTGAAGAACTGCGATGAAGTTGAAGGACAGTTTAACAACACGAAGGTTCTTATTATTAATTAACAAACTGTCTGGTAACGCTGTTATGGAATTGTTTGATATATCTAACGTCCTGAGTTCTGTAAGATTAGAAAAAGCTGTGAAATCCGTCTGGTCGAGAAAATTAGATCCGAGATATAGGTCAGTTAGAGACAACACTCTCAATGGTTCTATATATGCGATTCGATTTCTACTCAAATCAAGGAATTTCAACTTTGATTTCGAGATTCCTTGACACGTTCTGTACGGACTGGTGAATGATTTTAAAAGGTTCCCAGATAGGTTGAGAGATGTGAGCTGAGGAAGAGAACAAAGAGAAGGTACTTCCGTGAGCAGCGAATCTGATATGGTCAGAAACATAAGTTCACTAGCATTAGCCAGACCCAAATTTAGTTTGTATCTATCAGAAAGATTTTCTCCTCCATCTTTTATTGTAAGATTATTCAGTTTTTGTAATTTCCCAACATTAATGATGTCGTACAGCGGTGACTGACAGTTCATCAAGGTCAAGGACTTTAAAAACGCTAGGTCGTGTCGAATGTTCTGAAGTAGGTCAGTCAGATTGGTATTCTCAATACAGTATATCGACAAATGAACGATATTTATGGAACGATTTCTCGGAAGGATTACTGCATCAGACGATGATGTTGTGCAGTCCATACTGAAACTACGACGATCCCACACTAATTGTTTACATTTGCAACCAGGGTATTCACAGGCGGAGTTAATATAACGAATTTGTCCGTAGCAAAATTTATAAATCGTTATTAACAATAAAATAATTTTTAGTCCTTGAAATAATTTTTCCACAATAAGTGTCATTATCATAATTCTGAAACAAGAAGTTTTTGTTAGTTAATGTACTTTTATACAAGCCAGAAGATTAAAAGAAAGACATTTAAAGTGAAGACACTTCTGTTTTATTTAAGAAATATCTAATTTGTATTAAGAATGCTGTTTTATCTGGAATTAAACTGATAATCGACAATACTAATTTATTAAATTGATTATACTTGATTATAGTTGTATTTTTTGCCTGACGATGTAAAAGAAACTTCAGAACAAATAGGTCTGTACCGAAAAGTATTTTAATTGTATTCTACGAATAAATACATTATAGTTACCATAATGTAAATGATTTATTTCGTTATTTGTAACAATCTTTGATAAGAATAAGGTATAAATATCTAAGGTAATAAATAAGTAGATTGTTTTATTTCAAATTTTATTGTTACAAAAATCCTATTCAGAAGATACGGCAAAAACTCCATTTTTAAAATGCCAAGATATATTTTTAGATACATGAATTTTAATGCACTTTATTATTAGAAAAGGCTGGTGTGTAAATAAAAATTAAAATAATTAGATAACTACAGTGATGAATATAAAATGCTTATGTATGATGACTCATACGATAATAGGTATACGTTTTGAGATTTTTTTCTACAATTCAATAAACTAAATGTCCGAATACGAGAAAAATAATATAAAATATATCACACACCTTTGAAACTCAGTATTTTCAAAGGACTTTAATAAAAACAAATTGTATACAACTTAATATATAGATAGATAGATAGATAGATAGATTGATAGATAGATAGATAGATAGATAGATAGATAGATAGATAGATAGATAGATAGATAGATAGATAATTTATATGTTAATTATAAATATATATAGATATTACTGTGTCTTACCCTTTCTAAAATAACAGTTGTTTTCTGCTGTGACTTTGTATACGATGCTGTCAGAAGTTGTATTGTTTATAAACTATTAAATTGGATTGTGATAAGATCTGCTTTTCTTGTCAATAAGGGACGGTAGCCGTTTACGTCATTGTATCCGGTTTTGGAAAAGTCCATTACTGAAAAAGGGGTTATGCAGATACATTGTAATATCCAGTGGTATATTTTAAGTAAGATTACTTCTCTTAAAATTGTAAGTTAGTGGGCTAAATAATTTTCTACTTATTTACCTTCCTCTTCATTTGTTTTATTTATGTTTACCTATCTGTCTTTATTTATTTTTATTTATTTTTTTCCCCGAAGTATATATGACACCCAATCTTAATTTTCCTATCTATTTTTCTGCCTGGTATCTCTCTATCTCCTTTTTTTTCCTCTCTCTCTCTCTCTCTCTCTCTCTCTCTCTCTCTCTCTCTCTCTCTCTCTCTCTCCCCTTTCCCTCACTTCCTTACTCAGCCATACATTCATCAACGTTCTCCTTTCACCTCGTAAATCTGCAGTTCTCCTCCATATTTATAATCGTCATAAACCCGGTATAGCCTGTTCTGTGTTCAGTTTTAAATACAGCTGTGAACCAACTACGTTCTTAAAAACATCATATCCTGTATTACACCCATTACCTCGGTTTGAGGAGAAGCAGTCACTGCTTGATGAGTCATATGTAAACTTTCTTATTATTACGTGGCTAATACGCACACCAGTAATGTTCAAGAGATGTGATTTAAGGGCCAGGTGGCTTTCATTTCAGAGTCGGAAGTTCGGAAGCACTCTTCTTATTAAAATAGGTCGTGATATATTTAGAAACTAAATCCTTCCCTTGGTGCGTCGTTCTCACGTGCGTGTTCGTTCTTGGTATGTGAATGCCTGTAATTAACACATGCTATAAGAATAAGAATAAGATAAAATAAAAATAAAAATAAAAATAAAAATAAAAATAAAATATAATAAAATAAATAAATTAATAAATAAATAACAACAAAAATAAAAACAACATTAATTATAATAAATAAATAGTAATAAATAAAAACAAGAAGAAATTAAAGAAAACATTAAATCTGAAGGGAAATAACTCCTCACAATTTCAATACTCGATTAATTAGAACACCACAATTAATATGTTTACATGTTTAGAATTAACATTAAAACATTTAATTCGAAAAAAAAAAAAAAAAACTATTGAATCATTTTTCAGGGACAACACTCTAAAAAAAAAAACGAAGAAAAAGATGCTTACAAAACCAAATCATTTCATTCACTGTCTAGAAATTTAAATTTAAAAGTTCCAAAGAATAAGAAACCTTAATAAAGTAATTTTCTTCAACATTTCCGCAGAGGGTAGTGTTGAACAGGTGGAAAATGGTGGAAACAAGCGGGACAAGCGAAGTGAACTGAAGGTTTGTACGGTTACTCAGCCATTGGTGACTTTTTGTTCCACTAAGCTTTTTTGTGCGTGTGTTTTGTTTTTTATATGTGTGTGTGTGTGCGTAATTTGTTATATATATGTGTGTGTGTGTGTGTGTGTGTGTGTGTGTGTGTGTGTGTGTGTGTGTGTGTGAAATTGTATTTTCTATTTTAATTTGATAAATTTTTTTTTATTATTATTATTATTATTATTATTATTATTATTAAATTTAGATGGCAAGATCTATATAAAACATAAAATGGAACCATGCACTATTTCTACATATTACCAAACGTACACTTTAAAAAATGTATATATATATATGTGTGTGTGTGTGTGTGTGTGTGTGTGTGTGTGTCTGTGTGTTTGATCATTTGTGTTTGTGTATAACAAAAGCAAAACGGTATTCATCAAAAACAGCTCAGAACGTTTTAAAACATACAATGCTTTAATAAACATTAATGTACGCGCGTTTTAACTTGAGCGATCAATTCTGGAATATATCTCAGACACAAACAACCTTCATATGTCTGCAAAAAAGAAATATGCGTAGAAGTATACTTTGACGTATCACAGATGTCCATGTATTAAATATAACATGACATTTTTCGTCGTTAATACCGAAAACTTTTGATGTCGTGGGTCGCGGAATAATTATTTCTTTTTTCTATCAGCCATCATCATAATTATCATTATTGTGTCATATTCGTGATCGACGTCATTATCTTTATTCATATATTTAGACTATATTTATGCTAAATATATTTGTTTTTGTTTTTAAAGTTATTGATCCAGGGTGTTGAATCGTCTGTGAATTTGTCATATGTCAGTTAAACTCTGAGCGATCTGAAGGCTGTGTAACTTATTCAATATCCACACAGAGTGAAAGAAAGAGCTTAGTTATTTCAGTGCTCTGGTGAATTATAATAATAATAATAATAATAATATAAAACTATGGTACCAGGAAAAGCCGCTTTCGTCTGTCTGATCTCGTTTGGTCTAATTAGCGTAACACTGTCTAATGACATTGGTATGTATATGTAACATTTTCATTAAAAAGATTTTTATTTTTATTTTTATTTTTATTTTTTTATCATTATTTTATTTTTTAATCAGTATTCGTAATTATTAAAGAATATATATATAATGTATGAAGTTGTTTGTAGTAAATATGTATACTAGTTGTTACAACTATGAGGCAAAAGAGGCAAATATCTCACACCGAAATTGACGATATATATATATTCAAAGATTTTATTTTAAAAAAATAATAAATATTAAAAAACTTTATTCCGATAGAAACGATATCCACTGAATGAATTCGTTTATGTCCACGGTTGTGATTACTGAACAAGGAAAAAGATGCCAGGAAATATCTAGAATCAAGATTTTTGCGCCTTTCAAGGACCCCCCCCCCCCTCACAAGCCCCTCGCCCCAATTTTTTTTTTTTTTTTTTTTTTTTGCCCCGCTCATTTCAAAAAGAGTCTTGTTACGGACACATATTAGAACATTAAAGCTAAATTTACAGTAATAATAAATTTGCAGCAGTTTTCTTTAACAGAAAAAAAGTGAAACTCATCGTGAGGGAAACAGACCCGTTTCTTTTCTCAGCGTCTGTGCTATTCTTAAACACACACATACACACAACACCGTGAAAACCGTGAACCAGAACTATACTGAGCGTGTTACTGAACTAAAACATGTCTTCTTTCTCACAGGTCCTTATTTTAACTGTCTGAGAGCTGGCCAGGACTGCGTCAACGGTCAGAAATGCTCGAGAAACGGTGTTTGTAACTGCACCGAAGGTGTATACAGCGGCTACAACTGCGGCTTGGTTTTAGGTGTGTAATGTTTCTTTTTGTTTTACAAGGAGACGCTGTAAAAATAGCTGAATATATTCTTTATATAGTTTTTCTTTTTTTGTTGTGTTTTTTGGTTTGTTTGTTTTTGTTTTTTGTTTGTGTTTTTTTAAAGTTATTTTTATTTGATTTTTGGTTGTTGTTGTTGTTATTCTTCTGTTATTAATAATAATAATAATAATAATGTAAAAAAAAAAAAAAAAGCTTTTCTGAAATCTCAGAAGCTAGAACAATCGTTTCTGTGATTATAATCTGCTACCCATTGTATTTTTTATTGCTAAATCAATATTACCTTTTTATCAGCCATATTGATAACGTATCATATTACCCTTGTCATTTACAAAGTAACGTACTGCCTTCTCGATCAAGTAACGTATTATTTATAAAGTAACGTATTATTTTCTTAAGCTGGGACATTTATAAAGTCACGTATTAATTTCATGATCCGCAAAATGTATTAAGTTACTCATTATATTTTTATCAGAACATTTATAAAGTAACGTATTACTTTCTAGATAAGCATATTTATAAAGTAACTCTCAGGTTTATCCGAAATATTTATGACGGAAAATGTTTCGGATTTCGGAATATAAGGAGACAGCCTGAGAATATGATCTAAGTCAAAACATGAAATCAGTTTGTGTTTCATTGATTTTATTTCTGATAATTCTGTATATAAAATAAAGTTTTTGAGTGCAAAACAGTCCGAAAACTGCAAGATAATCATCGCTATTTCCGCTAATCGAAACAGTTTCGGATTTCGGAGTTTCGGATAAAGGATCCTCAACATCAAGATATTTAAAAATAACTTTTACAAATACTTTCTTTTTATCAGAGACATTTGTAAAGCGACCTAAATATAATTAAGGTCTTCATAAAAGTAATTATATTACATTGATAAAACAGCAAAATATATTCATTTTTTATAGTTATAAGTGTGAGCTTAGATGTCGTTATTCTCTGTAAATTTACTGTTAAAGTAACAAGTTATATACAGACAGAGAGAGAGAGAGAGAGAGAGAGAGAGAGAGAGAGAGAGAGAGAGAGAGAGAGAGAGAGAGAGAGAGAGAGAGAGAGAGAGATCAGTTTGGCCGATTATTATTAGAACGTTGATCAAATGATATAGTTATCACACTTTCAATCGGATATCCTGATTCAGTAATTTTTTTTTTTTTTCATACGCTATCTAATAATCTGTGTTTCAGAAGAGACGAAGAGTGAAACGTGTTTAATAGATCCGTGTAGTGCTGAAGACAGTCAGTGTTACGTTCACAACAGTAAGAGACACTGCTACTGTTCAGTCGACTCCTACGGTGACGACTGCATGACAAAACGATGTAAGTGGAAAGTAGAAAAGTATGGCTGACCATTTGGGTCTTTATTATCGTGCCTGTGTATATATTTAATAATATCAGTGTATGTATGTATGTGTGTGTATGTATGTATGTATGTATGTATGTATGTATGTATGTATGTATGTATGTATGTATGTATGTATGTATGTATGTATGTGTGTGTGTGTGTGTGTATGTATGTATGTATGTATGTATATATGTATTATGTGTGTGTTTGTATGTGTGTATGTTTGTATGTATGTATGTACGTATTCATGCATGTGTGTGTATGATTCAATGTGTGTGTATCGGTATATATGTGTGTGTGTTCATATGTGTTTATGTATGTGTGTATACTTATGTGTATGCGTGAATTTATATATATATATATATATATATATGTTTGCGTATGTATACTTACACTGTTTAGTATATGTAAACATTCATATATGATCAAATTTTCTATCATTTATTTATTTTGAGTACTCTTTACTTTATTCAGATGAAGTGTCCTGTACTAATACTTCCATGCTGATTGTCATGAACCCAGCTGGAGATTTTGCAGGCAACATCTACATTGACCGTCACAAAACTGATAAAAACTGCGTGTTTTCGAAAAAAGATCTGCCCGATAATAGGAAAGGCTGGGCACTGAAACTGTCGAAAAATGACTGTGGTGGAGAGACTATTGTAAGTCTTGGAGCTTTTGTTTGTTTAAAAAAAAACAAGACTAATTATATTATACAGTAAGATACACTGTTATGTTAAGAAGAAGAAGAAGAAGAAGAAGACGAAGAGGACCAAAAAGGACTCATCTTGTGAAATTAATTATACTTTATTAATTAAACGTTAAAGGATAAATCTCAAAGGGAGATAATGTCGATACTGTCTGTTACATCCAATTACAAGTATTGGTACAAACCAGAATAAGTCGCAGTTTAGTACATAAAGAAGCGATTTTTTTTGATTTTTTTGAGCAAATGATACACGAAGGGACACAACTCTTCCTGGTACAATTTTAGCGAGTTGGTTAAGAACGTAATATTATGCCCATACGAATACAAGTGCTCACGAACACAAACACTCACACACATACACACATATTTACGTACGTAGATATATACATAGATGTATTCATACATACATATATATATACACAATCCCACATGCACGCATGCACACACATAATCACTGACACGTACGTACGCACATACATACATACATATATACATGTGTATTATACTAGGAAGATGGCCTTCGAATGCGAGATGTAATGGTACAGTATTATCCGTGGATTGTGACCGCCTTCGATTCGATAATCGGCGTATCATGTCGGCTGGTGAACGAAGTAAAAACCTCAAAGAACTACACAAGTAAAAACGTGTTTAAGTAAGTCCTTCACTAACTACTTGTTTATCAATACTCACATGTCTGCCTTTGAAATGATTATTATTATTATTATTATTATTATCATTATCATTATCATTATCATTATCATTATTATTATTATTATCATTATCATCATTATTATTATCATTATGATTATCATTATCATTATTATTATTATTATCATTATTATTGTTATTATTATTATTATTACTGCAGAGAATAATTAAAACTAATAATGCAATGGTATCTTTACACTGATGTTACTTTTTCTTCACTTACCTCTTTATTTACAATGTTTTGGTATGGACCTTTCTTCTTGCTCTTGGGATATTTTTACCGGATATTAAAAACCTCTTCTGATCTGGAACAAAAATAAATTCCCTTTTCATTTCTGTGTTTTCTTTTTTGTTGTTGTTGTTGATGATGTCGTTGTTATTGCTGTCGTTGTCCTTGTTGCTGTTGATGATGTCGTTACTACTGTTGTTGTTACTGTTCTTCTTATTGTTGTTGATGGTGTTATTATGGTATGTTCCCAAAATTGGCAGTCTCCAGATTAGGTAAGCGGTGAGGTGTTCTAATCCGCTTCCTAAAATGGGAAAACTGGAGTGAGCAATTAAGGCCAATTTAGATGCATGGGGATAACGAGATGTGTGAAGAACAGATGGGGCGATTAACGAGATTAACCTTAATGAGCAGTGAAGAGCAGAGGTGAGCCGGAATAGAGACTGCAAGAAAATTAATGTTTGGAGACATGAAATTAACGTTATATCTCAGTAAAATTTGGAGACAGGAAATTCTACCAGAAGACAAGCACAAGCTCTTCCAGCTGGGATTGGAGTACGTCACGTGTACCCGGGACACGGCTTCCTATTTGTCAGCTTGCGGTGGAGTGCTTTCTGGGACATTTCGTGTGTAAAGTTTGACTGAATGTGCTTTCAAATTGTGGTCAAAATACTGTTTAACAAAAATACATCAATTACGGTGATGGGCCATAAATTAAGGTGACGGAACACCAATTAGTAAGGGTGAGTAATAAACTGCCAGAAATGGAACAACTGGCGTGTCCAGTTAAGATGTGTTATGTTCTCACTGCAAGATTCGGGAATGCCAGAATCGGGAATAAATCGTTATTATTTTTGTTGTTGATGTTGTTATTGTTATTGTTTTGCTTTGTTGACATTGTTATAATGCTATTGTTGTAGCTGATGATGTTATTATTACTTTTTAATGATGTTGTTGATATTATTGTTGTAGCTGTTGATGTTGTTTTGATGTTTATAATGTTACTGTTGTTATTGGTACTGTGGATACTATTATTGTTGTTGTTGTTGATATTGTTTATAATGTTACTGTTGTCGTTATTGTTATTGTTGTAGCTGTTGATGCTGTTATTGTTGTAATTCATGTTGTTTATAATGTTACTGCTGTCGTTACTGTTATTGTTGTACCTCTTGATGCTATTATTGTTGTTGTTGTTGTTGTTATTGATGTTTTAGGTAAAGTTATTGTTGTAGTAGCTGCTGTTGCTACTGTTGATGTTTATATTGCTAACGAGGTTATTACTGTTGTCGTTGTATTAATCTATTAACACTGCCCTGTTTCAGCTTCCTGAAAGAAGAGTTCATTGATAACTTGCCAAACATTAGTTCATCGGCCGTCAGCCTTGTTGCAAGACTCAGCAATCACAGTATTGTATCTGGCACCGTTCCCTTGAATGAAATTCTGACGATTGAATTTACATCTATACCTGGTATTATTAATATCACGTTACTGTTAGTAGTAGCAGTAGTACTAATAGTAGTAGTAGTAGTAGTAGCAGTAGTACTAATAGTAGTAGTAGTAGTAGTAGCAGTAATGGCGGTGGCGGTGTTGATGATGATGGTTAGGTGGTGGTAGTAGCAATTATAGTAGCAGCGATAGTAATAGTAGTAATGCTAATCGTAGCAGTAGTGGTAGCAGAGGAAATAGTAGTAGTAATAGTAGAGGTAGTAATAGTGGTGGTGGTGGAGGTGATGATAGTAGTTGTTGTTGTTGCTGTAGAAGTAATAGCAGTAGTGTTAGTAATACAACTAAAAGTACTGTTGCCGTAGTTGTTGAAATTGTTATACAAATAAACAGGTAGTAGTGGTACCAGTAATAAAAACAATAGCAATAATAGTAATAGAAATAGTAGGAGTAGTAATAGTAGCTATAGCAGTACTAGTATAGTAGAAACAGCAGAAGTAGTAGTGGAGTAATGAAATGATTTAATATGATAATAAATAACTGAGTAAAATTATTTTTAGCAGAGATATGTCTGTGTGTTTGTTACAGAAATTGAAGGAATGAGTGTAGAGTCATGCACAGCCTCAAATACGGAAGCTGGAAGCGATTTCGAAAGTTTGAAAATTATAGAAAATGGGTGTGTATGTTTTAACTTTTTGTATTTTTGTCTGCATTTCTCTTGTTTTACAGCTAACAAAACATTCAGATTATTTCAAAAACATACTTCTTTGTAAAACATTTCTTTTTAAAATCTATGATTAATTTTAAAAATGTCAATTTTCAATAAGTACTCTGGAAAGGTTAAAATTACATCATTTATATAGTCTCTCTCTCTCTCTCTCTCTCTCTCTCTCTCTCTCTCTCTCTCTCTCTCTCTCTCTCTCTCTCTCTCTCTCTCTCTCTCTCTCTCTCTATTCTCTATAATCTGTTTCTTTCTCTCTCTCTCTCTCTCTTATTCAGTATAATCTGTTTCTTTTAGCTTCTATAGTATTATTAATATAGATGTTGACCTAAAATTCATAACTGTTCTTTTTATGGTAACAGTAGTAATTGTTCTTGTTGTTGTAACAGGTGTCGTAGCAGTATTTGTTATAATAATTATTATTATTATTATTATTACAGCTGTCCGACTGAAGATGCTAAAAAAATCGTACAGGAGAAACTCACCAAAGTATCACACAATAAAATCATTTTCAAGATGCAATCCTTCAGGTTCAACAAGAATCCCGCTGTCTCTCTGAGGTGTGCAGTCAAAGTGTGTCCCATGGGCAAAGGCTCTTTCTGTCAACTGGTAATTTTATATCAAATAATGAATATATTGTTCTGTCTTTCTGTCTCTGTCTCTCTCACTCTATCTCTGTCTCTCTCTGTCTCTTTCTCTCTCTCACTCTCTCTATCTCTCTCTCATCTGTCTCTCTCTGTGTTTCTTTCTCTCTCTCACTCTGTCTCTCTCTGTCTGTCTCTCTCTGTCTCTTTCTCTCTCTCACTCTGTCTCTCTCTCCCTCACTCTGTCTGTCTGTCTGTCTCTCTCCCCTCCCCCTGTATATATGTATGTGTGCGTGCGTGCGTGCGTGCGTGCGTGCGTGCGTGTACTCAGTGATACCTGTCTTGTAGAGACACTTGTGGGGCCGTGCCAAGGTGTCCCCTACATCGCAAGTGAACCGTTTCTAAAAACACATTTGCAATCTCTATTCACATGCACTGAACGAGTACATAAGTCGTTCTGACCGGGCAATGCCACACCAAGCAGCACGGCTTTGTGCTAAAGCACAATTGCAGACATATCGAGTTCATTGATCGACGTAAACAAAACATATTTGACACGTCGTCGTAAAACTCATAATAAGCACACGGTATATCTAGGTTTCGCATAATAACTGCGTTTGAAACCCAAACAGAGGCACAATTTGTACCAGCCAAACGGAGGTTCATTCCGACCTCAAAACTCCGCAAAGTTATGAAACATAAATATGCACGGAATGATGTTGAATGTTTGAATTTTCAAAATTATACACCAGACGCACTGAACTCGCTCGGTTTGGCGAGTGCAGTAAGCCAAACTGTTGTGATTCGTAAAAAACATTGCTCACTGCATGCAATGTTGAGTGCAGGAAATGGGCGACGCCATCTTTAAAAATATCGAATAATGGATGCCGAACGACAATAAAATTATTTATTTGGGAGAAAACAAATCCAAATCGTTTTGACTGTCTGCTTAAGCAGTGGAATAATAAAACACTTTCGGGATATAAGCATATACCTATAAAAAAAAAAAAAATTAAAAAAAAAAGGAAGGAAAAAAATGTATTTGTTGGATTTAACGACATATCTAGAATCTATTTATTTTTAATTTTTTAATTTTATTTATTTATTTATTTATTTATTATTATTATTATTTATATATTTTTTATTACTGTCATTATTATTTCTGGTGTATAGTTCAAAAAAAAAAAAATAAAAAGGAAAAAAAAAAAAAAAAGAAGAAGAATAAGAAGAATAGAGCTACATTTTTCAGTTGAAAGAATGTTTTTTTTTACATAACAAAACGAAAATAAATTATACAACTTTTACCACGGACGGGTTGAAAACGAGAGATTAGCGCAGCAGCATAGAACTCATCCCGCAACTGTTCACGCATCATCGTCTAAACACTGAACTACAACACACCGTAATTACATCAAAACACGCGAGCGTATGACTTAGCCGGGCCGAGGACAAAGCAAGAAGATTTCTTGTGATTCTTCCGGTAAATCAGCTCCTCTGTCCACCTGTAACAAAAGAGTTCCCATGATCCCACGCGAATACCGATTCCCCTAATCTCCATCTTCACTTGCAGTGAGTCATAACTTATTCAGATTTGAATGCGCTGTACAACACTCTCTTTGAACTTTGAACTAATGAATATGGATCCCTACGGTGGCTGTATTCTTATAGCCGTCGGGCGCGCCTTATTCATATTTCAGTACAATCGTCTCATCTCTCTGGCTTACGTTTTCTTTGCAGGCAACATGTGACGGTAAAAGAAAACGAAGATCACCTGTATACCCAGCGAAGCAGATTGAACTGACACTCGGTGAACCCACCTATCAAGGTGTCTATATATATATATATATAATAAACTACATAAACAGCCACAGTGAAATTTCTACATTTGAGCATATATACATACATACATACATATTTACATACATACATACATACATACATACGCACACATACACATACATACATACACACACACATACATACATACATACATATATACATACATACACATGCATACATACATTCAGATTTCCATAAAGACAGACAGACATATGCATACATACAAGATAATTATATGCACACATAAATAAATATATGCACGCATACACGTATGCAATAACAATTAAAAAAATAACAATAATAAGGTAAGAAAAAGCATGAAAAAACGTATAAATATATAATTTTATAACTTTTTTTTTTTTTTTTTTTTTTCAGGAACCGTCAGTCAGTAAATGGAAACATATCAACAGGAGTCGATACAGCTTTCATTTCTTTTGAACGCTTTGTTTATTTCCAATTAAAAAAATCATAATAATAAAATTAAATTAAAACGATAACTCGTTGCTCGTACAAAAAAATAAAAAATTGATCCACTCGTGTGTGTAGCGTGTAACCTGTTCGAAAAAAAATTTGTGATGATAACTGTGTGTGAGACTTTGATTAAGAATATTCAGAGAAACCAGTATCTTTCTTTCAGAAATACTGCCCTAGTTTCGTGCGGAATAAATTTTATTTAAACAGTCATAACGTTCTCGATGTGAGTTCGTTAGAACCTCAGTGATCTGGCAACCACCATAACCAACTATTTAATTTCCATTATAAAAGTATATTGATTTCTTCACCGGCTTGGGAGAAAGGAAACAAAAAAAAAAAAAAAAAAAATCTGACTCACAAACAGAAGGATAACAAAGAACATTTCGTTTTATTATTCAGACACACTCTCACACATATATAAACACACGCAGTCGTGCAAAACAGGTATATACGTGCATTCATGCATGCAAGCATACATATTCATACATACAAACAAGCCTACACAGCCATGTTATTTTAATGATGCAACGAAAATTAAATTTTACAATCACTTTACAGACGTACTGGCACATTTTTTAAGCCACTGATTCCCACATTTTTGTGTTTATATATGTGTGACGTACGCTTTGACGACAGCCTGTCACAGATTCAGTGACAGCGTACTCTGTCACGGGTTGGCCGCGATTTGGTCACTGCGACACGAAGGAAAACGTAAAACGTGCAGGTGTTTGTTTTGTTTGACGCGATGCGCTGATTTTATAAATTACTGATTTAATCCTGTCGAGATCCCAGCGCTAAAGCCCAGATGTTTAAGCTTTGTGTTAACGAGGCGAGTGCAGAGTTAATGAGAAAAGAATGTACTTATTTTCCAAGAACATCATGCTTTCTTTTTAAATGTTTCTGACAGTAATTCAAACTTTATTCTGATAATAATTCTTACATCATTCTACCTGCGTCTTACCAGCGAGAAAATGCTTGAGAAGCGACAGTGTGAACATATCTAGCAGTATTCAGTTTATGTATATCCATGGTCTGAGAGATGAATAACCCTGACTGCAAAAAGCGCGTAACAATGCTTAAAGCAAGAGTTCCGCAACATCCCAACAACACCAGAACCGAAAGAGACGGTATCGGACACGAAACTCTAATTAATGAAACCATGAAACGAAATGACAAGTATCGGACACGAAACTCTTATTAAATGAAACCATGAAACGAAATGACAAGTATCGGACACGAAACTCTTATTAATGAAACCATGAAACGAAATGACAAGTATCGGACACGATACTCTAATTAGTGAAATCATAAGACGAAATGACAAGTATCGGACACGAAACTCTAATTAAAGAAATCATGAAACAAAATGACAAGGCGATACTGCCCTTTTGCTTCTTCTTCTTTTTTCTTTTCTTTCTTGCAACAGAAAAGTGTCAGCCATTAGCATTCATACTCGTGTTGCTCATTGTTTCTGCAATGGCTGTCCAGTTATTGTGAAGTAATTCAGCATCTCTGTGCAAAGGCATCACAGTGCATTTGATTTCACCTGACTAATTCAACGTACCTTTCTACAGCCGCTCTTCCCGAGCATCTTTTAGGGGAGACAACAATCACGAGAATGTAGAGTCAACGTTTTGTATTTGTTAGACGAAACGCAGCCGACACAACAAAGAACGAAACTACATTTCTAAATGTGGCGTGTCGGTGTCGGGTATATAGAATTCTATCTTCGTCTCTTATTTAATAAATAATACAATTAAAATAATAATAATCATAAGAAGAGAAAGACTGTGATGATGACGATGAAGATAATGATAATGACAATTATAATGATGACGACGACGTCAACTACCACGATAAATAATCATGATGATTAAGAATTATAGAGATTTTTTATTCTTCACATTATTATTCCATAAATAGACTGTTTCATTCGTTAACCGATAATATCAAAATGCGTTAAAAAGTAATTAATTAACATTAATTAATCCATTCGAAAAATCTTTTGGAAGGTATTGATCATTAACCACTTGGGATTTCAGAAGATACCACAGCCGTCATGGTTTAGCTGTTATCTGGAGCAATTCATGTATTATTGACTAGCGCATGAATCGAAAACAGTGTACTTGAGAGCAGCAGAAATGACGGCAAAGCTAAGAGGCTAGAACTGAATTTCAAAATACTCGGTTTGATACGTTCGAGGATACAACGCGAAGAACGGAAGAAGATACAGCTTTGATTACAGGTAGCGAATTAGTTTATTTATATATTTATATATCACAAGTAGCATCTGAGTTTGCGCGGGGTGTGTGTGTGTGTGTGTGTGTGTGTTAAAATGGATGGCTGGGTATATAAAGCAACATGTGCATATATATGTGTGTGTGTGTGTATGTATGTATATTGTAGGAAGAT
The DNA here is from genome assembly GCA_012295275.1 of Chrysomallon squamiferum. NCBI lineage: Eukaryota > Metazoa > Mollusca > Gastropoda > Neomphalida > Peltospiridae > Chrysomallon > Chrysomallon squamiferum. The sequence goes on along the minus strand of CM022665.1, from coordinate 3,713,819 downwards.
AGACAGACAGACAGATGTATATGTAGTCAGATATAGACAGAAAGATAGATAGACAGAGAGAAGAAATACATATATATACTGAACATTGGATTTCAGCACATATTCAAAATACATTGAATAGCATGAAAAAAAAAATACAATCAGCTTAGCCAGCTTAATTGATTTTGCAAGTTTTATTACTTATGGGAAAAACAAGTTCCAGTTAGAACGTTTGATGTTTTTTATGTATGTGTGTGTGTGTGTGTGTGTGTGTGTGTGTGTGTGTGTTTTAAAAACGAATGGGGAGTAAAAAATAACCTAATAAACAGTAATAACCATTCATCTGGAAATGCAGTCATAATTAAATGATCGTTAAAAACTGACTGCGCCGAAGTCCATATCCGCAAACTTAAAGACTCGAATACGCACGCATTACGAACTAACGTTTTATACACAAAATACTCCATTAATGATTAGTGAAATAAATGGAATTAAAATAATGTAATGTTTACGTTATCAAAACACCGAAATAAACTATGGTAACAATAAAAAAATGTTTACAAACAAAATTATATATGTCGTCTTCAACCTGCATCTCAGTGCATGTGTCATTCTCTTCGGTGTATTGATCTTTTATCAGTTTCTGAGCCGTATGATAATCGTCACGTCTCAGCAAACATCTGAAGCAATTCATTAATTATTAAGTGATGCATGGACCGAAAAGAGAATTCACCAAGCAAACTGACGCAGAACTAGCGAGCCAAACCGAGCATTAATAATTTTTGACTGACGAATTTGAAAACGTTCGGCGAATCCCGCAGAAATGATGACAAAGTGAAGAGAGTACAACTGACTTTCAAAATACTCGGTTTGCTGCGTTCGAGGATACAGAGCGAAGAAAGGAAGAAGATACAGCTTTGATTACAGGTAGCGAGTTAGTTTATTTATATATTTCTATATCACAAGTAGCATCTGAGTTTGCGGCTGTGTGTGTGTGTGTGTGTGTGTGTGTGTGTGTGTGTGTGTGTTTTTGAACATGTTACAAAAATATGTATGGATGGATGGTAGGACGTATATGTAATATATGTGTGAGTACGTGTGTGAGTGTACGTATCATAGGTGTATTATTCTATATATATCTGTTATCATGTATGTATTTATGTATGTATGTATGTCTCTCTTTCTACATGTTTTTTTTTTTTTTCAGTGAACCCCTGAAATAACTAGAACTTTTAGGCCTAACAAGAAATAACAGGCATTAAGTGAAACGACTGAATATTTCACACACACACACACACACACACACACACACACACACACACACATACGTACACACTACACATACATGCAAATACAAATCTATGTAATTATGAATTTCTGTTTTAAAATCTAAAGACGTAGTAACATACAAAGTTCTCGTTTTTCACAAGTCTTATCTTCCAGACGTTATAATTGACGCTTATTATTCTGGCTCTAAAATAAACAAGCATTCTATATTTGGAGCATTTCTATCCCGTTTTCACTTCTTTATTATTTTTGTAGAATACAAAATAACAACAAAAAAAAAAAAAAAAAAAAAAAAAAAAAACGAAATTATAAAATAAAAAAAAAAAAATAAAAAATAAAAAAGACAGGTGAAGCGACTTATTTTTTATTTTTTATTTTCAGGTCTTCTTTTTGTTGTTCCATTCTCTTCGGTGTGCCACATAAAAATGCTAAATGAAAAATACCAGTGAAAGGCAAACTGGCAGCCCGTGACCGGTGTGTGATATATTTCGCAAAATACTGTCTCCGTGAATGAAAGCTGTCAAACAGGTTGTTAATACGAATAATATATAATAATAGAAAAGAAAAAAAAAAAAAAAAAAAAAAAAAAAAAAAAAAACCTAAAAATGTGGCTGGCTCCTGACCTCCAAGTACACACCAACAAATACGTAAACACGCAAACTCACAAACACGTTAAAAAAAATAAAAAATAATAAAAAAAAATAAAAATAAAAAGACGAAAATAAAATAAAGTTCCGTTTACTGGTAATGAATAATAATTATCTGATAACACTACCAATGTTCATCTCGCTGTAAATTTTCTACCAAAATAACTAATTAAAAAACATAATGAATACTCAGTGGACACTTATTTTTAGAATGCTGCTGACCTGAAGACAGATATGAACTTACGTCTGTTAGAATCGTTACACTGGCAATGTTACAAAAAATAGTAATATATATTACAGACAGAAGTACTATTATACTGAACCAAAAAAAAAAAAAAAGTAGGTTTCGTGGAATAATCTTTTGTTCATGTTGACTTGTTAGTAACACACTCTTTCTGTATTTGTGAAAATACTGAATTAAAACAACGACTGATAAATTTTGGTCGCCAAATCAACTTTACTTTAAATGTCAAAGATTTATGCACACTGTAATGCTGTATGGAATAACCTTAACTTTTCTGTTCAGTTTCGTGACAATGAGATAAGTGAAGAAAAATATGAACATTTTTCTCTCTCTCTCTCTTTTTGCTCTCTGTTATTCGTGAAGTCAATGAATGCAAGCAGAAACGGAGTAGATTTTTTCTTTGAAAGGTCGTTGCCTGCTGAGATTATTCTGATGGTATGTTAAAATCCGCCAAAAAAACAAAACAAAGTTATATCCGTAAAGGTTTCTTCATTGTTTATAGTGTGGTTTCTTTTTCTTTGTTGTTGTTTTTTTTCTTTTTTTTTTTTTTTTTTTTGCTGTTGCTTATTTGTTTGTTTGATTTTGCTTGTTTTTATTTGGGTTTTTTTGGGAGGGGTTTGTTTATTTTTTTTTTTTTTTTTTATTTTTTTTTATTTTTATTTTTTTTTTTTTTTTATTGTTTTTATTATTTTTGCTGCTGTTGTTTTTCTTTTTCTTATTATCGTCATTACTATTTTGTAGCATTATCACTGAGCAGCCAAAATGAAGTTCGACGACCTTCTGAATAAAATTGGTGAGTTTGGACCTTTCCAAAAACGTCTCTACTTTCTGCTTTGTCTGCCAGCAATTCCAATAGGACTTCAATCCATGATCCAAACAGTGTTTCTACTCGCCATACCGGATCACAGGTGATTTTACGCTTATTATTATTATTATTATTATTATTATTATTATTATTATTATTATTATTATTATTAATTCAGATAATTTAATTCGCGAAATGGTTTCCAAAAGCTTTATCGGTAAATAATACAAATATAAACTGTAGCACTACGTTAAAGCAGTGCCAGTGACAACAACTGTCGTAGTAGGTGATTGTAGCCTAGAACTGGTGGTGATAATGGAAGCAGTGAATGCGACAAAAGTGGTGTTGTAGGAGGGGTAGTAACGGTGGAAATGGCTTGGAGTGGTAGTAGTAGTAGCAGCAGCAGTAATAACAGCAGTAGTAATAGTTGTAGCAGTAGTTGTTGTTGCTGCTGCTGCTGCTGCTGCTCTCGTAATGTGTAAAAGATTTACGACTTCGTTTCAGATGCATGATTCCAGGAATGGCTAACGACACGTACGCCGTGCAGAGTCTCGATCATCAGCGCCTTATCAACTCCAGCATCCCAGACGTCTTGAAACATGGACACACGATCTATTCGTCGTGTCGAGTCTACTCCAGCTTCGTCCTCAACGATCACTTATTGAACTCCACCAGCTTTTCAAAAGAAGACGGATACGCTACGTTACGCGAAGACAACTCGACAAAAGAATGTGATCGCTGGGTTTACGACAAATCAGTGTATGGAAGAACAGTTGCTACAGACGTAAGAATAAATCTTTTTCATCATTATTATGGTCTTTCTCTGAACTTAACATTAATACTGTGATACTGAGATACTACTATTACTAATGCTTCTGTTACTACTATTACAACAGCTTCTGATGTTCCTGATATTGCTTCTTGAAAAACAGCTACTACTACTACTACCGTGCTGATACTATTTCGACTAACACAACAACAGCTACAACTTCAGCCACTAGTATCAGTTCTACTATAACAACTTCAACCACTGCTACTACAGCTACTGTTATTATTATTATCACAACTCCTATTGCTACTACTACCACTACTTCTGCTGCAACTAATACTATTACTACTACATGTTACGACCACTACCACTGTTACTAATGCTATTATTAATACCGTTACTGTTAAAACTACTCTTATTAATAACACAATATACGTGTAACGTATGTAGGATTGCAACTGGCCATACACGCACACGCGTCCGCACTCGTGCGTACAAGCAATGACTACGTAACGTACGTGTCTAATTCTGGATATTTCAGTTATCGATGGTGTGCGCCAGACGGATGTTGGCTCCACATGCAAAGATGATCGTCATGCTCGGCATGCTGACAGGAGCTCTGACGACAGGGCCTCTATCAGACACGTGAGTACACGCAATCAACTCCTCCTGACGTTTAAACCACGTTAGAGATATCTAAGGTACAGTAAATAGTAACTGTGTGGCCTGTTTCCTGTTAGGTGGGAGCTGCATTGAAGAGTTTCAGTTACGGTAAAGTTATCTAAAAAGAGAGGATGTTTTTGGACATGGCTGCTGTGGCTTTGAGAATTTGCTATCATAGTCGTTGTTTTTTTTTTTTTTTTCTGAAATCACATATGCACAAAAACAGTCAAAAGGACCGAAGAAATTAATGTTTAATTAATAAAATAAAATATATAAATAATTTTTTTTTTTTTTAAAGTAAAAATAAATAAAGACGTTTTAACGTTAGAGTCCATTAAGTTCTCTGTCCTACGTCACGTTATAACTTTGTTACGATAATTTAATAGTGAAAACTTTGTGACTTTGCTTTTTGGCCGATGTATGTATATAGCAAGATAGTTTTTTAAATCCATATTTCCTTTGCAAAATCGGTCAGTAGCTGGATTGGATTATAATCCAGTTCGGCGCATAAAGAGAACTGAACTTGCAATTTACTGCGCCTAAGAACTACATTCAACTAATTATCCAGGCCACACTATTAAAGAGCAAAATAGGAAAATATCTGGCTAAATGCGAAGGTGTTTTCCTTTGTTGTGTTTTTAAAATTTAAATCCTAATAATGTGTTGTTTTTATTATTATTATTATTATTATTATTATTATTATTATTATTATTATTATTATTATTATTATTATTATTATCATCATCATTATTATCATTATCATTTATATTATTATCATTATCATTATTATTATCATCATCATCATTATTATTATTATCATCATCATCATTATTATTATCATTATCATTATCAGTGTCATTATTATTATCATTATCATCATCATTTTCATCATCATCATCATCATCATCATCATCATTATTATTATTATTATTATTATTATTGTTGTTGTTGTTGTTTCAGTTTCGGACGGAAGACGATGTTGGTTGTGGGAATTTTTGGAAATGTTCTCGGTTCAATCTCAATAACATGGGTGTCCTCATTTTCTGTCTTCGCCGTTGTTTTGTTCATCACTCACGCGATGTCTTGCTCAGCGTATATGTCAGCCTACGTTTTTGGTGAGTTATGTGAGAATTCTACAATACTGGGTTTTGGTGTGTGTTTTTTTGCAGTTAATGGATTACATACACACATTTCGTGACATCGCGATTGCATTTACTCAGAAATGTTTGTTTCTTTCAGGCAGTGTGTTTAAGAAATATATACAAATGAATGAATTAATTAATACAGGCATGCATGTATGTGCTTATGTATGTATATTTGTATGTATGTATGTATGTATGTATGTATGTGTATTTGTGTTCTTATATGTGTGTGTATTTGTGTTCTGATGTGTGTGTGTGTGTGTGTGTGTATCTATATATGTAAAAGAATGTACACGGAATGTACGTACGTACGTATTACGTATGGATATATGAGTTACTGTATGTGTGTTCCTCATTGTTACCTGTCATTAACAATAAAACTGAATATATATCATAATTTTGTGATTGGGTGTGCGTAAATTTATAAATTACGTAGATCTCCTATTAGAAAGGTGGTGAAAACTTGCTTTAAGATAACATAACGTTAGTCCTCCGCCTACTGAACTCTTTTTTCTGTCTGTCTTTTAGGAACAGAACTAGTTGGGCCTTCAAAGAGGCGCTTCACGGGTATCATCATGTCTTTGTTCTGGAGCACTGGGAACCTGCTGGTTGCTGCTGTTGTGTATTTCATCAGGGACTGGAAGTACAGACAACTTGGGTTTGCTTTACCCGGAATTTTATTACTGTCGTATGCATTGTAAGTATTGCCATCAGGAAAGTATACTAGTAAGAATCAGGTGTCTCAGAAAAATAAGAAAATACCTATTAATGAAAATCAGGCATATTAAAAAGAAGAAAACACATTTTAGTAAAAAGCAGGTATCTATTAAATAGAAGAAAAATATCTATTAGTAAAAATAAGAAAATATCTACATTAAAAATCAGGTATATTAAAAAGAAGAAAACACATTTGAGTCAGAATCAGGTATATATTAAAAAGAAGAAAACACATATTAGTAAGAATCAGGTATATTAAAAAGAAGAAAATACCTATTAATGAGAATCAGGTATATTAAAAAGAAGAAAATACCTATTAATGAAAATCAGGTATGTTAAAAAGACTAAAACACATTTTAGCAAGAATCAGGTATCTATTAAAAAGAAGAGTAACACATATTAGTAAGAATCAGGTATATTAAAAAGAAGAAAATAGCTATTAAAGGTAATCAGGTATATTAAAAAGACTAAAACACATTTTAGTAAGAAGCAGGTATCTATTAAAAATAAGAAAATACCTATTAATGAAAATCAGGTATATTAAAAAGAAGAAAACACATTTTAGTAAAAAGCAGGTATCTATTAAAAAGAAGAAAAATATCTATTTGTAAAAATAAGAAAATATCTATTAGTTAGAATCAGGTATCTATTAAAAAGAAGAAAACACATATTAGTAAGAATCAGGTATATTAAAAAGAAGAAAATAGCTATTAAAGGTAATCAGGTATATTAAAAAGACTAAAACACATTTTAGTAAGAAGCAGGTATCTATTAAAAATAAGAAAATACCTATTAATGAAAATCAGGTATATTAAAAAGAAGAAAACACATTTTAGTAAAAAGCAGGTATCTATTAAAAAGAAGAAAAATATCTATTTGTAAAAATAAGAAAATATCTATTAGTTAGAATCAGGTATCTATTAAAAAGAAGAAAACACATATTAGTAAGAATCAGGTATATTAAAAAGAAGAAAATAGCTATTAAAGGTAATCAGGTATATTAAAAAGACTAAAACACATTTTAGTAAGAAGCAGGTATCTATTAAAAATAAGAAAATACCTATTAGTTAGAATCAGGTATCTATTTGTAAAAATAAGAAAATATCTATTAGTTAGAATCAGGTATCTATTAAAAAGAAGAAAACACATATTAGTAAGAATCAGGTATATTATAGGTAAAAAAGACTAAAACACATTTTAGTAAGAAGCAGGTATCTATTAAAAATAAGAAAATACCTATTAATGAAAATCAGGTATATTAAAAAGAAGAAAACACATTTTAGTAAAAAGCAGGTATCTATTAAAAAGAAGAAAAATATCTATTTGTAAAAATAAGAAAATATCTATTAGTTAGAATCAGGTATCTATTAAAAAGAAGAAAACACATATTAGTAAGAATCAGGTATATTAAAAAGAAGAAAACACATATTAGTAAGAATCAGGTATATTAAAAAGAAGAAAACACATATTAGTAAGAATCAGGTATATTAAAAAGACTAAATCACATATTAGTAAGAATCAGGTATATTAAAAAGAAGAAAACACATATTAGTAAGAATCAGGTATATTAAAAAGAAGAAAACACATATTAGTTAGAATCAGGTATATTAAAAAGAAGAAAACACATATTAGTAAGAATCAGGTATATTAAAAAGAAGAAAACACATATTAGTTAGAATCAGGTATCTATTAAAAAGAAGAAAACACATATTAGTAAGAATCAGGTATCTATTAAAAAGAAGAAAACACATATTAGTAAGAATCAGGTATATTAAAAAGAAGAAAACACATATTAGTTAGAATCAGGTATCTATTAAAAAGAAGAAAACACATATTAGTTAGAATCAGGTATCTATTAAAAAGAAGAAAACACATATTAGTAAGAATCAGGTATCTATTAAAAAGAAGAAAACACATATTAGTAAGAATCAGGTATATTAAAAAGAAGAAAACACATATTAGTTAGAATCAGGTATCTATTAAAAAGAAGAAAACACATATTAGTAAGAATCAGGTATCTATTAAAAAGAAGAAAACACATATTAGTAAGAATCAGGTATATAAAAAAAAAGAAGAAAACACATATTAGTTAGAATCAGGTATATTAAAAAGAAGAAAACACATATTAGTAAGAATCAGGTATATTAAAAAGAAGAAAACACATATTAGTTAGAATCAGGTATCTATTAAAAAGAAGAAAACACATATTAGTAAGAATCAGGTATCTATTAAAAAGAAGAAAACACATATTAGTAAGAATCAGGTATCTATTAAAAAGAAGAAAACACATATTAGTTAGAATCAGGTATCTATTAAAAAGAAGAAAACACATATTAGTTAGAATCAGGTATCTATTAAAAAAGAAGAAAAACACATATTAGTAAGAATCAGGTATCTATTAAAAAGAAGAAAACACATATTAGTAAGAATCAGGTATCTATTAAAAAGAAGAAAACACATATTAGTTAGAATCAGGTATATTAAAAAGAAGAAAACACATATTAGTTAGAATCAGGTATCTATTAAAAAGAAGAAAACACATATTAGTAAGAATCAGGTATCTATTAAAAAGAAGAAAACACATATTAGTAAGAATCAGGTATCTATTAAAAAGAAGAAAACACATATTAGTAAGAATCAGGTATCTATTAAAAAGAAGAAAACACATATTAGTTAGAATCAGGTATATTAAAAAGAAGAAAACACATATTAGTTAGAATCAGGTATCTATTAAAAAAAGAAGAAAAACACATATTAGTAAGAATCAGGTATCTATTAAAAAGAAGAAAACACATATTAGTAAGAATCAGGTATCTATTAAAAAGAAGAAAACACATATTAGTAAGAATCAGGTATCTATTAAAAAGAAGGTACTTTAAGTCAGAACGAAATACCAATTAATTTTATGCAGTTTTATTTCGGAGACAAAGACTGAAAATGTAAAGACAGTTCACTGTTTAATGAATTATTATAATGGTCCATTATGTTTTATACGGTACATGTATATGAATGAGTTCTAATGAGAGAGAGAGAGAGAGAGAGAGAGAGAGAGAGAGAGAGAGAGAGAGAGAGAGAGAGAGAGAGAGAGAGAGAGAGAGAGAGAGAGAGTGTATGTGTGTGTGTGTGTGTGTGTGTGTGTGTGTCTGTGTTTGTGTACGTCATATACACGTATTTTTAAATGCGACTGAATGTTAAATCATTGATTTCAGTGTAATTCCCGAGTCCCCAAGATGGCTGCTGATGAAGGACAGAAAGGAAGAAGCTAAGAAAGTGATAATGAACATGGCTAAAGCTAACAAGTCCATTCTAACTCCAGACATGATTGACCAAGTCGTAGCGCATGAGATTGTTGACGTTCAGCCATTTTGGAAATTATTTAAATCGAAGATTTTATTTCTCAGATGTCTGATAATATTTTTTAACTGGTAAAGTCCTCAGTTAACAACAAAAAAAAAGATTAATTAAATAATATTATATATCTTTTTTTTTTTTTTTTTTTTTTTTTCTGATTTAACATTTAATTTTATTTTAATTTTTTTTTTCTCTCTCTGTATTTATCTATTTCTATATGTCTCCAGTTTATCTCTCTCTCTCTCTCTCTCTTCTCTCTCTCTCTCTCTCTCTCTCGCGCGCGCGCACACACACACACACACACAACTATTACTACTTGAATTTCTTTTTTCTTTCCTCACAGAAAGAACAAGATTTTTTTTTTTTTTTTTTTTTTGTGTCTTTTCATAATTTCAATCCTTATTATATTATTAACTAATTTATTTTGTTATTTATTCATTCGTTATTAGTATTTTTATTTCATTTCATTTTATTCATTCATTCATTCATTCGTTCTTTCATTTATTTATTTATTTATTGTGTTGTTTGTTCTCAGGGGTGCTGTTGGCATGGGGTTCTACGGACTCAGCATCAACATCGTCAACATGGCAGGAAACGTGTACGTCAACTATCTGATATTTAACATCTTCGAGTTCGTTGCCTACATCATGTGCATACTGCTGGTGGACAGAATAGGAAGAAAGCGACTGTACTGCGTGGCCATGCTTGTAGGTGGCGTGACCTGCAGTCTGACCGTTATTCCCAGACTAGTGGCACCAGGTGACTTTTTATTAACTATAGGACAGTTCTTTCGTTTTGGTTCCTCTTTTCTTTTTCTTTTCTTTTTTTTCTTATTATTATTTATTTTTCTTTGTTTATTTATTTATTATTTTTTTTTTTTATTATTTATTTTTCTTTATTTATTTATTTATTATTGCTTTTCTTTCTTTATTTATTTATTATTACTTTTATTTATTTATTGTTATTATTATTATTATCATTTTTATTATTTATTTATTTATTCTTTTATTTAATTTATTTTTTTTTTTTTTTTTTTTTTGGGGGTTGTATTTTGATTTAAATTATTATTATTATTATTATTTTAGTGAAAAAATTGCATAATTTAAATGGTACATTTGTTGTGACTTGAAATGTCTAAACTATTGTTTTAATACTTAACATTATTATCTTACTAAGTAGCTGTCTGTCTTTGTTTATACTAAAGTACGTTAAAACAAAATAATGAAATAAAATAAAATAGAATAAAATAATTAAATAAAATAAATAATTAAATTAAATTAATATAAATTAAAACAAAATAAACAAATAATAACAACAGTAATACAACGAACAATTTCGAGGTCATGTGCGAAGGACAACATTTGTTCAAGATGTTTCCTCAGTCTGTGGAGGTTTGTTGACGTGTTCAGATTTGATGTTACAATGCTACTGAAAACATCTGTTAACATGCATTCTCAGGTATTAAGAATAAATAAAGAAATAGTAATACGAACTTGGGAAAATATTTTGGAATTTTGACGGTTTTTTTGGATCTGGGTCTAAATATGAAATTAATTTATATTTATACAGACAGCTTGCAGGTTTATTTTTCATATATTTTATAAAAAAATTTATGCTTGAAATACGTTCTGTGCATTATCTTGATTGTCCGTTAAGAGTTTTCGATTTCGGATCTTTTCGAATTTCAGAATCTGAACAGGGGATCGTCAACCTGTAACAACAACAACTACAACAACAACAACAACAATAATTATAATAAAATAGTAAAAAAAAAATAATAATAAAAGAAATTAATAAGTAATATAAATATTTCAGACTACTGCATATTCTATTACATTTTTAAAACATTTCTCTTTTACTTTTTTCCTCAGAATACACCTGGATTAATACTATATTAGCAACTATTGGCAATACTGGTGTCTGTGCAGCTTTTGGTACTGTGTACCTGTTTTCTCTCGAACTATTTCCCACCGTTTCTAGGAATTCTGGAATGGGTTTCAGTTCAGTCTTCGCTCGAATTGGCTCCCTTGCGTCACCATACGTTGCTGAATTAGTAAGTGTCCCGGTTACGAATGGATTCATTATTTAATTGTTTTAATTATTATGATTCACTGATTGTTTGCTTTTTGTCTTTTTAGTTTATTTATTTTTATTTTTGTTTAGTAATTATTATTTTTATTTATTTTTTTTATTTATTTTTTTTTTTTTTTTTTTATTTACTTACTTACTTATTTTATTTTATTTATTTTTTGTTAATTATTATTATTATTATTATTATTATTATTATTATTATCACTGGTTATTTATTTATTTATTTATTTATTTATTTATAAATTTGTTTTTTTTTTTTTTTTTTTTTATTATTATTATTATTATTATTACTGGCTTATTTATTTTATATATTTATTTATTTATTTATTATTGTTGTTCTTCTTATCTCATCATTATCATCACCAGTACTTATTTTTTTTTTTTTTTTTTTTTTTTTTTTTTATTATTATTATTATTCATTAACTAGTTTCTGTTTTGTGTTTAGGGCTGGATAGTTGGAGGTGAGATGGGAGAAAATCTGCCACTGTTGATATTTGGCGTGTATCTTATAGCTGCAGGATTATTATCCTTGTTACTTCCCGAAACCTTTAACCTGAAGCTGCCAGAAACTATACACGACGGAGAAATGTTAGGAAGGTTAGTTCGAACTTTATAAGACGACAAATTAATAATAATAATAATAATAATAATAGCAACAACAACAAGAACACTAGCAATATTTAACAAACAAACAAAAAATAATAATAAATAAATTAATAATAAAAAAAAAAAATTTAAAAAAAAAAAAAAAAAAAATAATGTTTTCCTTTATAATTCTATTTTTCTTTTGAGAATATTTTTTAAATATCCTTCAATACTGTTCTCTAGCAGTATCTTAAAGTAGATTTGATAAACCAAATATATCAAAATCAAACTAAACAAATAAATAAAATTTGTACTTTAGAATTTATAAAAATTTTGTTTGGTTTTTCATTTTAGTTTGTGCGTGTGTGTTTTTGTGTGTGTGTGTGTGTGTGTTGTCGTGTTACTATTATTGTCAGGGACAGTATATTTAATATTCTTATTTATTTATTTATTTATTTATTTATTTATTTATATCCGTACTATGCCATTTACAGATCTGATTCCGAAGATAGCAGTGAAGAATTATCATCATTAAACATCAAATCAGATTACGACATTACAAAAGAAGCTTAGAATCTATAAGAAATAATTTTGTTATTTTGTTTCGTACCAAAATATATAAAATCAAAAAACGGTAAACTCGGTAATGTTTTAACAGCAAGTCATTTACGACTATTCTGCATTATTAAATGTTTTGCACAATATTTTAGGTTAATAACAAAAATAATATGTATAATATTACTACTACTAATAGTTTTAGTACTACCATTATTTCTACTGCCTCTACTGCTAGTATCATTCTGTTACGACTACTTTCTGTTTTGATAGAGCACATTTTTAATATGTATTATATACATGTTTAGCTATATAATTCACTTCACTGCAACTGTTATTAATATTGACGGTTCAGATCATTTATATTATATATGCAAATAAAGAACTGTATTACCTATATTCAAATATTCGGCGTATTTATGTGAACAGAATTTTCACGATGTAACATTTTTGATTATTAAGTATATATATAAATTAATAATAATTTTTAAAAAAAATATGTTTAAAAAAAAAAATAATAAAAAATGATTGTTCACAAATAATCGAAGGTGCGTTTGTTAATTCATTTTTGTCAAGAAACAAAATTTGGAATCAGTGTTTATAAACTCACCACTATACTGGTGTACATCATTATATTCAGCTTTAGATAACAAAGCGAATGCACAAACACTGAACGTTTATTGTCATACGAGTCAGTTTATTTTTCAGAGTTGACCATTTCTGATGGCTTTTTTTTTTTTTTTTTTGGACGTTTTACTTTCTTACGTCCTTGATAAGAAATTTATTGTAGATCATACCATGTATCAACACTGTAAAAATGACCAACAGCTTTTGGGAGTTTCGATAACTAATTACAAATCAATGAACAAAACGATTTGTAACTACGTATTAACAATAAATCCCTACAATGTGACAGACTCGTTCACCAGTGTAGAAGATAACGACTCTACATCAAACAAGCCTGACAGCTGATGAAGCTTTTTTTTTTTTTTTTTTTTTTTGGCAAATCGTTAGTGAGTGGACTTGCGGAACGCATTTCCTTTCAATTTCCTCCGGAATTATCAGGTCTTTTACAGGCAAAACGACTGCCTATCGATTAGTTCTTCATATAATAGTTAAGTTTATGGTCGACGGTTTTCTGTTTGATACTTAATTGACTTTATTACATCACAGCGATCATGAATCTTCTCTAATGGTGTGAGTTAAGTTAATGACTTGGAATTTGTTCTCTAAAATCTGTGATGAATAACACAAGTCGTTCTGCAGGGGTTGTTTTCGTAAGAATAACAAAAATAAACAGTGTTTGATGCAGTCAGTGGCTTTCAGTCTTAGGTGAGTGTGGTTTCGTGTAAAATATTCTATATATTTTAGGTGACTGTAGATTGTAACATTTCATTGCGAAACAGCGTTTTGCTACAAAGGTTATTCTTTGTCGGTGATGCTATCAGACGTCATCGCTAAATCTGGATTAAGTGTGGATTTATAATTCCCAAAGATTTGAATTTCACTTTATTCGTAGTTTCGGATTCAACAGTAACTGTGATCTGGATTCAAAGTAATCAAGTTTGGATTTAACATTCTTAAAGATTTGAATTTAACTTTAATAGTCTCGATTCAGCATTACCAGTGATAAAGATTCAGGTTGATAAGAATTTTACTTTATTAATAGTTTAGATTCAGCATTATCAATTATCTGGATTTAATATTTCCAAAAATTTGGCATTACCAATAGTCTGGTTCAATTTACTAACGGTAAAATTTAAGTGATCCACTATACAGTTATTATTTATCAAAATACTATGAGTATGCATCATACCAGTGCCTAAATCCATTTCGTTTGCTTTTTTTTTTTTTTTCAAAGGTTTTTGCTCTGGACATTCTGACTGAAAGTCGTGGGACTTTGATGATTTTGAACTTCATAAATAACAACAAGTTAATAATAATTAAAAAAAAAAAATCAGAAAAAAAACAACAACCAAAAACCCTGAAATACTGTAACTTAGCACAGACTAAATTTTAATGACAACCGGAGAAAATATTGAACGCTTACAAAGTGTTAGAAACGTGAAGATTATTGTTCTGAAATGGAAGGAACGAAGTAGACAGAAAGTTGTACTGCCAATTCTGAAGTTCGGATGTCTGCGATGCATGCAGATAATGAGACAGAAATACTTTATGAAGTCGAAACTAACAGATAAGGTAAGAACATTACTTGATACTAAAAATGTAAAATAATAATCATTAACGTTCACTTTATTTTGGGATCAGTAATTTGTTTACGGAATTAGAACAGCCTATTAGTTAAATTTGTGTGTCAGTAAGTTTATAATATCTGTAATACGCTAAGCCGATGGAAGTAATGTCCCTTTGTTAAAACGATATCAAAACTGAAACTCCGATCACCATTTTTTTGAGTTCAGGTGTTGAAAATTTCGACGGAAGCGACTTCACTGTTGCATTCATCAGATCGTAACTGATGTGAGTATGTATATATATTTTATTTTTTACTAAATAACTGGACACATAAAAATAAATAAAAAATAAATGCTCCAGAAAGCTTATTATAATTTGAATAATTTTATTTCTTTATGCATTGTGCATGGTCAATTCAGAAACAAACTAGAAATAATTAATAAAGACTAAATTTAAGATACCTAGTGTGTGTATACCCACATACATACATACATACACATATATAATTCGGTTCTTGCCCCTGCGCCATTAATACATATATATTTTTAATTCTGATTTAAGAAAAGGAGTGGCAATATGCCATAACTGTCATGAATGTATCTTTCAATGTGAAATTAATTTGAAGACAACGAAAGAAAAAACAAACTGTTCAGAACAAACAAAAGTAGCGTACGTCAAGTGCACGACCGGAAACCATTCACCATCCCACGGAAGCGATCTTATTTTTAATAAAGAAAAGAAAATGTTTAATTCATTTACAACCCAAGCTGTAAACACTATTCATTTTTTTTTTATTCATTCCATAACATATTTCACAACAAGTTCGTAATTTGTCAGTCCAGTAAGTAAGTTTAAGTTAATTGTTTAAGGAATATATATATATATATATATATATATATATATATATATATATATATATATATATATATATTTATTCAGTATAAAAAGTTCTGTCCATACATCAAAATGATAAAATAAAAAATCAAAAATCAGCAACACTAAATTTAAAATAAAAAGTAAAAATAAAAAGAAGTTTTAGATAAAGTAAGATTTAGTTATAATGATTTATATTAAATGACAAATGACAAACCTATTTGATCTGCCATGCCAAAAACCACTTCAATAATAAATGCATTATTCATGAAAATGCTAAAATGCTATTGCTAATACTTATCCATTGCAGCCTGTAAATAAAAAAGTGAACTGTAATAGAATAAAAGATGAAGTGGAGGTCTGCCATCTGTCTGATTGTCTATATATATATATACGGTGCCTGTAGCATCATGTCTTAAAATAAAACAAATAAATATGTACATATATGTCTATGAATCTTTTCAAAAATGTTAGTTTTAAAAATGAGTGATTTCAGTTTTAAAGAGATCTTTTGGCAAAAGGAAGAAACAAAATATAGGAATACATTTTTCATGTAAGTAAATTATTGTGCGTTCTAATTCCGTGCCATCCCTATGACACAGATCCATCTTAACATCATCTGTTGTTGTAAGTTTTTTTTTTTTTTTCCCTTTGCTTGTTTTTTGTTTTTGTTTTTCTTCTTTTTTTCTGGGAGTGGGTGGGGTTGGCTACTGCCGTCTTAAACGTTTCCAAAAATAACCATGTTCGAATATATAATTAAAAAAACCTAAAATAAAATATAGTAAAGCTTTAGAGTAATACCTGATGTCACAGATCCACGTAAATGTAACTGTTTTGGGCTAACTGCCGTCTTAAATGTTTCTAAAAATAATCACATTCTGATTATATAGATATTTTTAAAAACCCAAAATTAAAATGATTATACTAAAGCTAAAGCATGTTTCCTAGACCGTCTTTTGGAAACAATTGACATGACTTGCTATGTTCAGTCTGTACTAGTAGTTGGCCAATCGTACTCTGGGGAAGAAAAGTTTCGTAGTCCGTGGAGTACTGATTATCTACTATCAGCTGTCTTTTGTCTTCGGGTTCTGGTTGGTGAAAAGCCAGACCATTGCGATATGCAAACTCAGCGATTCTTGTTGCTATAACAGTAGAAACGCATCTGATGTTGTTCAGTGGTGGATAAATACTTCCTTTTTCCAAGTCACTTGAATCCACCACTTGTGCTAGTGCCTGGGGAGGAAGACAATTTTTAAATAACAACAGTAATAATTTTTTTTTTTTTTTTTTTTTTAATAATAATAATAATAATAATAATAATAATTATAATTATAATAATAACAATAGTAACAATAATAATAATTATTATTATTATTAACAAAGAATGATGTAGCAATCTATTTAATTCAAACAAAATGATGGAAGAATTTATTTCTGGCTAAGTATACTAAAACAATCTAATACAATGAAATAGAGTACACACAAACACATTAAAATAATTCCTTTACTGGCACTATGTTGCTTATGCTGTTTTCAACAAATTGAAATGAATGTGTACCAGGCTAGGAAGTACACTGTTGAGAAACTTAATCAACACTGACACGAACTCGTGTAATACGCATGAGTTTAAAATGTATTTAAGTTAATTTTTGAATGCTATAATTTGACAAGGAGTGAGCATAAACGTCAACATCACATCAAAGAAAATGTGCAAGCATTTCATGGTCGTGGCAACTATCCTTGAAGTTTGTGTTCATAATTACAATAATGTTGTTGTGTACTAACTTTCAACCCTGACATTTCTTATGACTGGAACAGTTAAAAGGTTACACTCACCTCTGCAGCTTCAAGGAAGACTTCGTCCGTAATTGTGCGAATGTCACATGTTGTAACAGCAAGGCCAAGAGCTGGGAAAATGTAGGCATTGTTTCCTTGTCCAGGATGGAATGTTTTACCATTGAACTCTACAGGTGAGAAAGGACTGCCACTGGCAAACACAGCAGTCCCCTACAACACAGTCATTTTAGTGAAAGCGGCCAAACGATGTATGTGCAAGAATTTATTTTACTGTGATGAAAATGTGTGTATATCAGACTAATACATTATAAAAAACACATATTAAGTATGTGGTCACATTCTGATGACATTTGAGTATTACTGTATTAAACACACAATTAGTGTATCTATACTTTAAAATTATTCATGTGAGGCATTTAGATGCATGTCTGATTTTATGATAGTTGTAAACTCCAATTATTCATTTTAGAAGCATAATATTTATATATAACTGAGTAAAATGTCACTTGCTTTATTTTTTATTTTTAGGTCGAGTAGAACTGTAGCTAGATTGTATGTGCATATATGCATGCATGCACACACACATACACATTGTGGGCTAGAAAATATATATATATATATATTACTTCAGGTGTATTTCTAATTCAGAAAGCTTTAGCGTCAACCTGGATCAAGACCACACATTCAGTTTATTCTACCGATCACATAAACATATTTAAATATATTGATTTACCAATTTCTTTATAATTCACTTTTATTTTCTAGTTTTAAATTTTTTTTTTTTTTTTTATTTATTTTTTTTTTTTTTATGTAAAACATTATTTTTTTCTTCTTTTTTTTTTTTTTTTTTTCAGTTTCACTTTTATTGATGTTTTAATGCATTTTTGTCATGCAATCAAACCTAATAACTTACCAGTGTTTGACAATGATTTAACAGCTCTAATATTTTTTTATTTAGTTACAGAAATTTGCATTCCTCAGACACGTACCTGTACGTAAATACGTATACTCACTTTTGTTGAAGTGTATGCCATTTCAGCCGTACATTCAGCTTTAGAAGTAGGGTTACTGAGGGCAAATATAACAGGATGTTTGTTCGCTTGGGCCATGAACTCAAGGATGTTTTTTGTAAAAGAACCAGGAATAGCTGAGGCTCCTGCAATAATTAAAATAAATGATTCATTTTTATTTGTTTTTAATCTCATGTATTAAATGTTTTACTATCTGTCTTTTTTTTCTTTTTTTTTTAAATGTTTTTTTTTTTCAAGAGTAATAGGAGCTACAGATAGATAATTATTCATTAGTTCATATTCTGGTAATAAAAGTGGATATCTGGTGGGCTTACGATGTCCAGTTTGGCTTAGGTACCCTGAGAGCACAACAGTAAGAACTATCAGCTGATCAGTTTTATTGGTTAACTATGACAGGAGCCAGACCAGTGGGTTATCAAATACAAGTTGCATAAGAATGATCCTTTAGCACCAGCTGATACAAGCTGCTGCTTTCCTCTTATATCACCATTATATAACTTCTGCTGTCATTATAACCTTAATGTGTTTTTGTTCTGTGGTGTCATTAAACATCATTATAATAAACACATAACAAACGTCAAAAATATATTCACTCACTGAAGTGTTCATTCTTTATGAAAATAAATTCTATAATAGAGATTTTGTTTTTGTTTTAAATATACTAAAAGAACACTGCTTATATGTAACTTGATATAAGCACAATTATTTACATTTTATGAAAAATTTCAATGATTTCGTCATAAACAGAGAAACATACCGACAATAATTGTTGGCCGAACTGCTTTAATGATGTCTTCTAATTCATCCATGGGCTTCTCTTCTCTAGCATAGATCAATTTTTCTCCATGCACACCTCCTTTTGGACGATGCTGAAACAAACAATAATTTAGAAATTTATCTTCATATTCATTTTCAAAATCATATTATTCTGTTGCAAGACAGAAGCTTTCTTAACTGATTATATCTGAATATTAATATTCGGGGACTATTTTTTTTTTTTTTGTAATCCAGTAATTATGATGTTACCATAAGGCTAATCCAGCCCAAGAAGCTTTTGGTTTGCAAGATCCAAAACCAGACTAAGCTAATTCAAGTTCAAAACACTGCCCTATACTCAGTCACCAAAAATTACAGTTTGTGATTCCTTTCCATGGGAAAGCACACACAACTGATCCACTGTTGCTGCTCTTGGTATGGTTGCAACAGTGAATTTTGTCTCTTAAGTAATCGTTATACCCCCCAAAAAAAAAAAAAAACATCAAGGTATATCCAACACCTAATAAGTGAAAATAATCAAATGTTTCAAATGTTCAGTTAAATGAAGAAAAACTACAAAAAAACAAACAACATTTGTTAATTGATTTCAGTGTAACAGTACATTACAAGTTTATGACTGTGTACCTTTACTACAAGTCCCTTGGAATCAACCATCCAAATTTTGTCGATGGCTTGTTCATGCGTTAGTCCTTGACCTTCCATTGCCTTCACAATCAAATTTGCTATACCAATAGAAGCCTGAAAGAAAAATTAACAACAATAGTTAAGCATTTGTATCAGTTTACTTTTTACTCATTACGAATCTAAATTTAAAGATTTTTATGTAGATAAAAACATAGTTTTAAAAAAAAGATATTAATGAAGAACAGGCATAATACAGAACAATAGAGGCAGAGAAATGCAAAATTTACCAAAATGACACGCTATTTATATTTTGCCGTATAACTACAAAATAAATAATTTTTTGCAACTTAAGAAAAGCAACTGAGATAGAAGTTTGCTGTTTTATATTTAAGTCTATGTACCTCGCCAGCTCCTTGAAAAACGAACTTATTTTCAGTCAAACGTTTTCCTGTGATCCTTAGACTGGCAAGAATACCAGCCACTACCACTGAGGCAGTTCCTGAAATATTCAATGCTGTAAGATGAACTTAACTGCTTAAAGTTTTAAATCTACATAACTGTCTAACATTAATTTAAAGACTAACTTGCCTATAATAGTAAAATTGCCAAGCTTATTAATTAAAACAGTAAAATTACAAAATGTTAATGTATGCAGCAAAATTATTAAGATGTTAACTGATGCAGTAAAATAATGAAAATGTTAACTAATGCAGTAAAATAATGAAAATGTTAACTGATGCAGTAAAATAATGGAAATGTTAATTGATGCAGTAACATTATGAAAATGCAAGTTGATGCAATAAAATCATAAAATGTATAATTTGCTTTAATAATGTACTAGGAATTTCAATGATTTGTAATTACAACCTTTAATTCATCTGACATTCATAAAACAGCTATCTCCAATACAAACAAAACCAGCTGTTACAGTTTTAATAGACTCTATGTTAATCACAGCTGTAACCAGATTACTATAATTGAAATATGATGGTAATCAAAGAGTAGAGTTTTGTTTACCAGTCAGATAATAGCGTATAGTTCTTAAAATTACCTAATACGCTTTATAATTAGTACATCTGAGTAAACAAGGAAACTGTAACAGAAGTTATTTCTATTCAACATGACAGCTGTTAATTTCTGTTAGATAAGATATTTTAAACAGAAACACAAATACAGGATCTGTAACAGTTTGTTAATGATGTAGATGCTAATATTTATGGTGTGAAGTCTTACATAACTTTTAATACACTGAATAATTCTTTGCTTAGTAAAACAATTATTTTCCAACCCCTCCAAAACATTCCCACCAACTTCTGTTTTCATTACTCTTTTTGATAATACAGATCTTGACTGTTTAACTTTGTTATAAAAAATATTAATGCTCATATCTGAAAACCAAAAGACACGATTAGATGTTGAAAAGGTGAAGAAAATGAAATGTGTGTGTATGTGTGTGAAGTCTCACCCTGTATGTCATCATTGAATGTACAATAAGTATGTCTGTATTTTTCCAAGAGTCGGAATGCATTATGATTTCCAAAATCTTCAAACTGAATAAGAACATTATTACCAAATCTACAAAATAACAATGATTAGATTATAACTAAGTTTATTCATAATGCAGAAGGAGAGATTGAAAAACAGTCAGAGAGACAGACAGACACAATTTCTTTTTGAGCACATCTTGAAAAATAAAAAACGATGAACAAAGAAGTATTTTATTTAACAACAAATGTACTATTTTTTAAATCTACAGTTATGTGGGATCTACAGTTATGAAGTGACAATAAGGATTAATCCTGCAAACACTATTGCCTCTACCAAAGCAAGCATCAGCATTACAGTTAAACTATGAAAATATTACCAAATTACCAAAATAGGTTCTATATCATGATGTACTGTTCAAGATGATGATTATTTAATGCCATTAAACACTCTCATACCTATACACCTGAAATGTATCTTGAGGTGAGAACAGTAAACAAATGGATGAATATCTCTTTAACAACTGGATTATTACCTTTTAACAACTTTGCTCATGAACTCATCTATTAGCTGGTCGTATTCTTTCCCTTGTGTTCTTTTCTGTTTTAGACCCATGTATACAGGATCCTGTAGCAAGCTCTGCACAAAGAAAATGTGTATTATTATCTTAAAAAAAACCTTACAAGATACTGAAATCTGCATGTCAATTGAACTTTGGATTCCATTAATTTTCAAAATGGAAAAATACTGAGATAAAGGATGAAAAAAATCAAAATAAATGTGATGATAAATAAAAGATAAAATAAATGGGCAGATAGAAAAAAATTAAAATAACTGGAAAGAAAAATAAATAAATGGACAGAAAGAAAGAGTTAAAGCAAACTGAAGGAGAGAAACTCATTAAAAAATATATGGATAGAAAAATTTTACAATCAATGGAGAGAAGCAAAAACAGAGTATCAATTACCTCATTATTTGTTCCAACATCTAATGTAATAGGCAGACACCAACGAGGCTGAACCCCGGCTAGGGCAGTATAAAGAGCCAGCTTTCCCACTGGAATACCCATACCATTCGATCCAAGATCTCCCAGACCTAAAATCCTCTCTCCATCAGTCACAACAATTACCTTAACATTTTCATGCCAGTTTGCTAAGATGTCATAAACATGTCCTATGTCATTGATGGTAATATACAGACCCCTGCAAGAAAATAAAAATAAATTGTTTTAAAACATAACAAGAAGATATTCATGTAATGTTTATGCATACAGTGAGAGTGAAAGAAAAGAAACACATAAATCCATCTAATTTCAATTTTTGAAACATTTTGCTCTACAAATAATCCTCGTGCATATGTATGAAGTGAGCTGTGGTGAAGAAGTTTCAAACAGGTCTTTAGAGTTGCAAATGAAAAATATTTCTGACGTTTAAAATATGCTCCTGTTGTGAGAAAAATAACAAAGTTACAAGATAAAAACAAATGTTCAGTAGAGTAATTAAATGTATGACAGACAGAATGAAAGAAAGATAATTTCAAACAATTAATTTAAAAGTTATAAATTTAATTACTTTGAACTGGTTATAAAAACCATTATTAGTTGGCAAAATATATATATTTTTTTAATTATTTTCTGAACAATGACATCACAAATCTTATTTTTTTCATTTCATTTTTTAAATAATTAATTAAATATTTAAAAAAAAAAAAATGTGTAATTACTGGACCATTCATGTCAAATACAACTTCATATTTTTTAATACAATTCATAGAGAACAACATTCAAAAGATAAAAAATACATATAGCTTAATATCAAAGAATCCTCTAATTCTTTTGGCACAATTACCCAGGTTTTCGGAAGGCGATTCCAAACTTCTGACAAACAAGACCCACGGTTGGAGTGTAAATAACTGGCATCATAATTTGCACATGGTCTGTAATGACACGGTAAAACAGTTTCTCATTGCGGTCCTTCAATGACATCATGTATATGTAGCGGTCAAGGTCATTGTTCCAGCGGTGGAAGTTCTCCAGAATGACATTGACCTGCGCATCCTGGTCCAAGAATACTGGAGGCAGCAGTCCATGGATTCCAAGGAACAAACGTTCTTTCAGTGAGAAAGCCAAGCCCTGATATTAAAATGATAAAAGAATAATGTGACATTGATTACTGGTTTACATCTACCTTTTTATTTGTTTGCTAAAAGCTAGTTGATAACGTGTGACCCTTGAAAACAAAACTAGTGACCAGGTCCAAAAATACTGTAAGAAGCGATACACAATTTCTGTGTGTGCACATCTGCATGCACACAACGATTGCTGGATTTTGGATTTCAGAATTATTCTACTAAAAACATTTCAAATTCACAACTTTGTTATAATCATACCACTAACACATAAGAAACATACACTGTATTAAAGAAATGTATTCCCTTGACATTTGGCAGCCAAGTACTGCTGGAGATTTCCCTTTTCAGATGAGCCCATGATATCATGATATTTCTTTTGTATCAGAGGGTCATTTATTTATTTAATTAGGGGTGTTGATCTTCCACTTATGAAAATTGCCAGTGCCACTTATAAAATGAATTTTCAATTTACTAAACTAAAATGATGTTCCTAACTGCTTTGTATTTTCAGTGGTTTTAATAAACATTCTTCCTTGATATAAAAAACTACACAGATATAATGATTTAATATAATGGTTATATATATAAACAAGTATATATATATATATATTGTAATTTGACATTTTTAAAAAATAAATAAAAGCTTTTGATGTCAGTTGTGAATAACGTTTCAATGTTGAAAAAAAGAGATAGGATTTATGCAAAGTAAGCACAATGTCCTCTTACCAACCAAACAAAATGGAATCAAGCCAGGTGATGAAAACAAAATGGTGGCCAATGATGTTCAGAAACGTTTATTTTCATTTTGTCATAGGCTAACTTCATTTGGTGTCCCTTAATGATTTCAAATGATCAGTTAAGTAAAACAACAATGTATGTAAATTTATTATTAAATAAATCTGTAACCTGACCAAAGAAATTCACTGTTTAAAAAAATTCACATCTGTATACAATTTCTAATTTATTGATTCTGTCCATAGAACATCAAACCTCTGTTGAATGTGTGGTCTTTTTTCCTGCTGTTGTTTTATTTTGATTTTTGCTACTGGGGAAACAGAAATATCAGCTATACTGCAACATCTGATCAAAATTATTTTTAAACTAACTTAATTTCTAATTTATTGATTCTGTCCATAGAAAATCAAACCTCTGTTGAATGTGTGGTATTTTTTTCTGCTGTTGTTTTATTTTGAATTTTGCTACTGGGGAAACAGAAATATCAGCTATACAGCAACATCTGATCAAAATTATTTTTAAACAAACTTAATTAGTTTCTTACTCTTGGTCAAAGAATAATAAGAATTAATAAAACATTAATAATACAAAATAATAATAATAATAATAATAATAATAATAATAATAATAATAATAATAATAATAATAATAATAATAATAATAATAAAATAAATAAATAAATAAATTAATAAATAACAAATGACTAAATGAATGAATAGGAAATATATGCTGTGTCATCTGTAAAGTAATATGGGTATGATCAATGAGGTGAGACACATTTTGTTTCAGCAAATGAATCCGTCTCATAATTAGATCATCACGGTTGGATAAACATCAGTATTTGGTTTGGTATCTGTTTAAATTATGAATTCATAACAACACAAACTGTTTAACAGGTTTTTTTGTGTTTTTTTTAAAATGATTTTGTCTGATACATTAATCATAACAAATAATCATAATAGTGATAGCAGCAGTAGTAGAAGCAGCACTAGCAATAATAGTAAGAGCAACAGTAGTAATAGTAGCAATAACATTTTTATTTCATGACCTTATCATATTTCATGTAACATTTTTTGGTTTCTTTTTTTTTAAATGTAGTTCACACTTCAGTTTTATTTATATAAATGTGTCTGGCTTTAATTTTTTGCTTTGATAACTATCAGTTCAATTTTTTAACTTTGTTTTAATATAAAACATCTAACAGTTTTATAAATTATGCTATATTATTGAATCAGAGCACAGTCTGCTGTATAAATCTGTAATTCGCATAGTCAGCTTCAGTTCCTGTTAACATAACTGACAACAAACTGTCTTGAAATTGTAATAACCATAAACCTCACTCCATTTTGTTTATTTAATCTATTCCCCAACACAGTGCTTCTTAAACTGATGAAGGATAAATGAAATTATTTGAAGGTGAATTAAAACTAGAGATGAAAATAAGTAAAAACAAAAGGAAAATTTCAAAATGGGTAATTTTATGATAAATGAACTAGTTTGAGAAACACTAACAATTATTATTATATAAACACTGCAAGAACAAAGGAACATTATAAACAATTGGGTTGAAGTACAAAATTAATTATAATAGTCTCATATAACACAGTTATTTAAAAATCTACGAATAATATTAGAATAAGTACTGGCATATATTTTGAATGACACTTGAAGATATTTTAATCAGTCATTCACTGAGAAAGCTATATATATAATATCTGTTTTATAACTTATGCACATGCAAACAAGGAAAGCCTTAACAGAGCACAAATACAAAATACAAAATGTATCTATAACAGCCACTATTTACCAAAGTTTTATAATATCTATCACTCTAGGGACATTGTGTTTTCAGAATTTTTATTCATAACAGTTGCTAAAATGTAATACTGTAAAAAATATGAACAGCTGAATCACATAATATTCTTTAGTAATGAGTACCAATTTTTGAAATTTACCTAGCAATGTGTGGCATGGTACTGGACAAAATAATAATTGAAGATACCCAGAAGAATAGATTTAAAAAAACAACAAAGTAGACTGAAATATAACACACCATATAATTTGGTTTTTTTTTCTTCTTCTTTTTTAATTGTGTTGTTAATAACTGAATTTAGTGGTTGACTACATACTTTTATACAACAACATGATGACTGTAGTGTTTGAAACCAGAAACGTGCAATGGCCTGCTTCATCACAATATATATTAAAACATTCCTTGTGGTAACAAGTGTGACCACCATTGTATGATCGGTACATGTGATATGTATCTGTTATTGATAGACAGCTGACTCCTGTGTTTAAGCACCAGTTTGTTAAAATACATTTCTCATTCTATTTAAAATACAGCACTGCAGAAGAAATATTCAATGTCATATTTTTAATCTATGGTTTTATGTCATGATACATACAGCTAAGGACCAGAAAAGAAACCCACTCCTGCCACACAAAATGCTCTATTATTATTATTTGATAGAAGAAAAAGGTACAACTGCATACCACTAAAATCAGTTTATGTATATATCTATACTGCTGATCTGACAGTACTGCCATTAAAAAAGCTAAATCACTGATTATAAAATTATATGTGCAGAGAGAGAGAGAGAGACAGACAGACAGACTATATATATGATGTAATTTTAACCTTCCAGAATAATTATTGAAAACTGACATTTTTTACACTAAATATAGATTTTAGAAAGAAGTATTTTACAAATTTTGTTTTTTCATTTTATTTTTTCATTATTATTATTATTATTATTATGTTTTTGAAATAATTTGAATGTTTTGTTTGATGTAAAACAAGAAACAGTAACAAAGATAGTGTTGTCTTGTTTCAGGGAACATGAAAGTGAGTGATCTATTGCCAATACTATTTACAAAAAGAGTAACATACAAAACCACAGTAAATCATAATCGTTTTCTAGATTTCTCAGTAATAACAGATTAAAATATCTTCAAGTGTCATTCAAAATATATGCCAGTACTTATTCTAAGATAACAGATTATACATAGATTTTTAAATATCTGCATATGAGAATATACTTCAACACAATTGTTTATGTTTCTTTGCTCTTACAATACGTTTTATCTTATTATTATTATTATTATTTGGAAAAGTGTTCTGATCAATAAAGAATTCAGAACAACAGTTAATGTGACAGCTGTACCATTCTGAAACTGGGCAGTTTAGGTATAAATGAATACTTGAAATGATAAATTGACATTAATGGTTGTTTTATATCTTTTTTTCTGATTGCACCCAACAAAAATAAATCTAAAATAAAAAGAAATAGTCATCTGCCGTTTTTTTTTTGTTTTTTTTTTTCATTCCTCCTTTTATTCCCTTATTCTCAGTAAAGAGCAAAATGATACACATTATTGAAAAAATGTTTTTAATTTATTTTATTTTAATTTTTTTTTTTTTTTTTTTTTAAATTAAAACGTACCACACACACACACACATTGAAAAAACGTTTTAATTTATTTTATTTTAATTTTTTTTTTTTTTTTTTTTTAAATTAAAACGTACCACACACACACACACACACAAAAGACGTTTGTAGCTCTTTGCAGTGTTTAATTCTGTCGCAACATGCCAACACGGTAACATAGAGTATGTCGGTTTCAAATCACGCGCTTTCCAGGGACGAATCCAGTCAAGAATGTTAGCGCCCTCATTGCGACCAGAATATCATTCATGATGCAAACAGTTTCATTACAGAGAAAAAAAGGACAATAGAAAGAAAAATAATAAATAAATCATGCTTCGTAGATCCGCTTTTGTACAGTTGCGTTATAATTTAAGTACCTCCAGAACCCTATAACCTCCAAATGAGTTTAGATAATTTTATTATTATAAACAAACTAAGTTTTTGTTCATTTAACATAAGTTATGTAGTATAAGTTTAAACAATATAAGTTCGAAGTAACGTTTAACATCGATTAGCGTTAGAGTGACATTCTGAAAAATAAGTAAATAAATAAATAAATAAATTAGTTCAAATATAGCTGACGTTGTTTACAATCTAAAGGGGCCTACCAACCTTATTTAATTTGGGATCCCTCATTAAATCCAATCCTCTTACTGCCGGACGGGATATCGTCTGTTTGGAGTCGCTATCTTTCTTGTAACATTTGCCGTCGCATCCGAAATCGATTTTGCCGCTGCATATTGAGGTGCTTCTGTCTTTAGATTTGGAGCGATGATTGTCACTGCTGCTCTTGTTGTAACTTTTGTCTGTCATAATTAGCACACCCAAGTTTTAGTGCGAACGTGAATCGCGAATCTCAGAGAGCTGATGTAATGCTGAGGATATGTACAGTTAAACGAGGCTGTGTCAATAATACGCCAAACGGAAAGCTTCGCATGTGATCACATGATCGTGGCGTTGCGTTACGTAATGTATCTACAGTTCGTTTTCATATTTATTATTATTATTTTTATTTTTATTTTTTTGGCTTTTTCATTTTATTTTTTCATTAATTTTATTTTCTCTTCAGTATATGAAATACCCAATAAAAAAAGATTTTCATCGTACGGTGTATACATGTAATTATTTTGTACTTTTAATGCCACTTAAGAATAATAAAAATTATAACACTTTATAACAAATAAATAAATAAATTATATGCGTAGTTTAAAAATTTCATTAAACTATTCCAGGAAAGGATGTCCCTTATCCTTAACGTAATATAAGATCAATATATTACATATTTGTTACATTTATTATTATAAGATGAGCACACTACGTTTTTCTTGACATCAGCGTTTTATACTGAAGCAGACGACGGCATTTTGGGGTGGGGGGTAATGCATTCAGTTTAGGTCAGTGATAAGTTTTTAAATAATCTTTACGGCGGCTGTAATATCTTGAAATTCTCAAATTTTATATTTAAATTTTGTTACGAATAGAAAGCATAAAAGAATACATCAAGTGCGTCATATTTACACAAAAAGACTGAGTCGCCGTTGCCACATGTTAGAATCGTAATAATTACACAGGAAAGATTACATACATTATTTATTTGTTACTTTATTTATTTTTTATTATTATTATTATTATTATTATTATTATTTTTTTTTTTTTGTGTGTTTTTTTTTAGTTTTGTTTTTGCTGACGACGTTTGTTTTTCTTTTCTTTTTGTTCTTAATTAGCTTTACATTTACGGACGTTTTTTTTTATTTTTATTATTTTTTTTTTTTTTTCATTATCATTACTTTTATTATATATACTTACTTTAATATTACATATATATATTAAATTTTATTTATAGCCTTTTTTTTAACTCGGTCATTCTGAATCATATATATATAAAGATATATATATATATATATATATATATATATATATATATATATATATATATATATATATATATATGGATAGATAGATAGATATTATTTTCGTTTATTTATTTTTATTTTTTATTTTTTATTTTTTCTATTCTTTAAATATTGATATTTCCTAATAGTGGTGATTACTTTTAAATCTGATTTCAAATAAAATGTCGAGCTGTCTGTAGACCATTTAGAAAGATCAAGAGGTAGGTATGGGCAGGGCCGGATTTCCCATATAAGCTTTCTAGGCTAGTGCCTAGGGCGGCAGTTCATGTTACATAAATTCGTATTTTCACATTTGATTTATAAATAAATCATTATATAAATGTAAAACCATGTTTTTGCTTTCATCTAGATCATAAGTTATAACCATTCATATTATATAAACTAAGTGGGAAGGGTGAGGGGGACTTGAGCCTGGAGGAGGGGGCGGTAAAATTTCTTTAGCCTATGGGCGGCAAGCACATTAAATCCAACCCTGGGTATGGGTACCAGACCATTTATAGGGCAAGGGATTCTGTGGACCAAGACTTATATATATTTAAAATATAAAAGTAAACTATAAAAAGCAATGAAGGAAACTGTATTTTACAGATAAAAATAATATATTTTTCAAGTGACCAAAAATGTTTTCGCTTCATATGTCGACGGGAAAGTTCAAATTTGATATAGCGAGCACTGAACTTTTAATAAAGAAATTTTACAGCTATTTATCTTATGACCAGAAAAAAAAAAAAATTAAATAATAATAATAATAAAAAAAAAAAAAAAAAAAAAAAAAAACCTTCCAAATTTTTATGAATCTCTCTTTTAGCTGGGCAAAGATTACTTGTTTGTTGTGAAGAGAGAAATGCAAAAACATTGATCTACGATTCTGTCCACGATATTATCGCATAAATTAACTGAAGGAAATGTAAATAATATGTTAAATGACTTAAATAATGCAGACGTTTCGTCCCAGATGTCTTTCATTGTTTTTTTCTATTTTTACTTATATATATATTACTGTTTTACATATACTATATCTCTGACTTTTAAATAATAATAATAATAATAATAATAATAATAATAATAATAATAATAATGTGTACTATAAAACATACTTCTATATAGAAATCCCCTTTAAAATCGAAAAACTAGATCAAGATAGAGTAGACCCGCGATTTAATTCTCTAACAGAGGTAAAAAGCCTGTCCGTTTTTACTGAAGTTCGTTAAATCGCAAATGATTCAAAATATTTTTAATATTATAACTCTGTAATTTGTTTTAATATTTTTGTTTTAAAATAAATTTAATACTGTAATTTGAAACATTTAACGTACTTAAAGTAAAATATTTTTAGGTTCTGTCTTTGAATGATAGTGGCATACTTTGTCAGAGAGCGTCCCTGTCGCAAACGTGCTTCACAACAGCTCGCTCTGATTAGCATGTTAATTTTCGTCTGACTGTCTGTCTGACTGGTAGTGTTGGTCAGTTATAAACTAGCACCTTACAAGTCCCACTTTCAACAAACGGAGGGAGAGGTGTCATTTGCTTATGTAAAACATTTTAAATTTATAAAATTTAATAATTATGATCACTAAATGATCCCTGATACAAGATGAGCTTCACATAACATCTGTTAACATGCTATGGAATGCTTAGGTGGGACTATTCTATGTCTGCCATTCACGGTTAGCGCTGCCTATCACATGATACGAAGCGCTTGTTTCCGTCCTAAAGAAATTAGTCTGCTCAATCTTTGTGCGCTACCTGACCGTTGAATAGAGATCTATTTTATCTAGGACTTACTGTACATGGTTGCATGCTTTAATACATTTTCCTTTCTATTTCGTTTTTCCCTGTTTTATATTTTCTTTAGAGTATGAATTCGAAATTATTTGTTTTGTTGTCTGATGTAATCTAAGAAACAGATTTAGTGAGATGATAACGACAAAAAATGTGACTGTGAAAACAAGATATGCGTGGGGTAAAGAGTGAAACTAAACATATAAGCTATTATGTTCAACACAGTTTTTTGTTTTATGTCCATATATATCTGGTAACTTAAAAAAAAAAAAATAATAATGATAGTAATAATGACATAAAAATTATTATATTTTATTATATTTTATTAATTTATTTTATTTTATTTTATTTTATTTTATTTTATTTTATTTATTTAATGATTTCTTCTTCTTCTTTTTTTATTTTTAAAATATATCGGATGTTCTTTTACATCTGAATACAAATTTGGTATATTAAATCTATTATTTCGACTGCATAATAAATGGAGAAATAAAAGAGTACACATACCTCTTTTGTATGGCACTGCAACACAGCATATTTGTTTTATTGTATTGTTTTGTGTTTGTTTATATTATTTATTTTCACTTAGAAGACAACACATGGTTGTACTTAAATAATATGCACATTCAAACGCACCCTATAACTGCCATGTCAAAATAAATAAATAAAACAAATCATAATTTACAAATCATTAATAATAATAATAATAATAATAATAATAATAATAATAATAATAATGCTAGTGTTGTTAGTTCGGGCATATCGATTTAAAAATTTCCATGAGAAATTCTATTTGTCTAAACAAGTTCTTCAACAAATTCGTTTGAAAAAAATAATAATAATAAAATAAATAATAAAAAATATATATATATCGATATGTGTAAAACATTTTATTTCTCTGTATTATCTTTTACAATCATTTAAGTACATTTCTCAAACATTTTATGAAACCTAATGATAAGATAATAAAAGATCAACGAACAATTATTTTAGTAGTTCTGTCTGCTGGTGCGCTTCAGTCGTTCCATCTATAATATTTATCTGGTTTTGGTGACCGATACTTTCAGCTGTTTCGTTTTAGATAATAAAAATTGTATCCGCCCTAATAATGATCCACATACATTTCACATTTTCTTTTTTCGTTTTGTTAATGTTATTTATTTATTTATTTATTTATTATTATTATTTGAAGAAGCGTTTGTCCTAAAATTGTATTAAGATCATTATTTGTATTTTCCTTTGATAATTAGAATTCAACACGCTAAGTAGACAACGTGAACAATAATAATTGTCTAAAAATAACAGCTGTATGTTTAACATTAGGCGCACGATTCGCGACTGTCGGGGATCTCGAAACTGATTAATAGTTTTGCTGTGGTTTTGCTTTAAAAAAAAAAAAAAAAAAAAAAAAATTAAATATTCTTTTTATGGTTTTTTGGGGTGGTTTTGTTGTTGTTGTTTTTTTTCTTTTTTTTTTTTTTTACTCTAACGTCAAAAGCTGGGATCAGTAAGCGCAAATACATTCGAAGAAAGTTGATAGTTACAGCTTTGATTTTTGATGTGTTTTACCTTTAATGGCTATCACGCCATCATTATGTGGAATAACATACGACAGTGATTATTTTGAACGTGAACGATTCCAGACTGCTTATCGAATACCGAGTGCATCTGATAGAGTTTTTATTAAGGATGATTCTAATGCATTAAGAATCAGTGTCAGTGGAACACACTTCGACTTTCTCCATCCATTTTATCATACAAATTCATACGTACCCAGCGTAAGTCGGACTATATCTGCACGGCCTGTGTGGGTTTTGTTTTAATACTTTATCAATCCTTAAGTTAATTTCCAACACGTTTCTAAGAGAAAATAAGAAATCTCTGCATTAAATGGAACCAGGCTGTTTGTGTTTGACGTCCAATAATACATTGGCAGCAGAAGCGAACTAAAATAACAGTTTTGGGGGAGGGTTTTTGTTGTTTAAAGTGTTATTAGTATTTCTTTCACATAATTGTTTTGGAATATATACATACTTAACCGGGTTTAGTTACATTAAATCCAAAACAAGCAAAAAATTGTTAACATTTATTTTTTTTTTTTAAGTTTGTGGAATCTCAAAAGTTTAAAATAAACAGAGAAATTAACTTGTAAATGTGAACATTTTAAACATCAGTACTAAAATATGTGCATAAACAAATCTTGGATTTTCACTTTAACCTTTTCACAAGTACATCTTTTATACTTTTGATAATTATCCCATTTCCATGGAAGAGCATGTGATATTTATCAAAAGAATAAAATCATTTCATTTGCATATATTTAACAAATAATACAAGTTATGTTTAAAGTAACTTGACATTTAATTTTGATTTAAAATTGTAACTCTGCCGCCTTCTTATGCTGCACCAAATGACATATTTACTCAGTTAACAAATATTCAAGTGCGTGAACAGTACTTCCTGTCTTCTGACACCTCTCTGGATTCTTGTTTTTGTCAGGGGTTAGATTTGAAATTATTAATTTCTTCATTTCCTCATGTGTACCCCAAAGCCTGAGCTCATCAAGCAAAATGGCTGAAATCTGCAGTATCCATTTTTGGCCTCTACAAGCTGATTGGGTGAATATCTAATGAGCATGGCTTTATTAATAAAAACATCAACAAACAACATATGATAGTAGAAATATGAATAGGCCTATGTATTATCACTTTTGAGTTTTGATTAAAATTTTAACTGCTTCTGTTCAAAGACTTAATGATATAACCCTCAGAAGCATTAAAGACTGGCTGAGTGATTATTAACAATGCACCTATTTGGTTGTTTCCTACTACAAACAGTGAATCAAAGATGATGATGAGCTTTCCTTTCTGTTACAAGATTGTAGTGAAACAGTTGTTTAATTCAGAAACTTTTAAGATTAGCCTGTTGCTAGACCTGATTTCTTTAGTGCAGCCAGAACTCAGGATAGGCAGTCACATGATGTAATCCACATATTATTATTATTATTATTATTATTATTATTATTATTATTATTATTATTATTATTATTATTATTATTATTATTTATTTATTTATTTATTATTATTATTTATTTATTTATTTATTTATTATTATTATTATTTTATTTTTTTATTTAAAATGTTTTTTTTTATTATTATTTTTTTTTTCAGAATGTACCACTGACAAGCCAGCAAATTCCATCAAGATGTCAGTCTACATTTGCCTGTTACATGCCAGGGAGAGACCCATTACCTGAAACCAGGTGCGAAAGACATCCTCAGTGTTCTCTGTCATTGCCATCACTGTCACGAAACACACATCGTTATTTCAGTGACGCTGATGATGTCAGCCACCATGGCAGAGTCTCAACAGCTGGACTCAAATGGGTGGATGCACTCAATGCTTGGGTATCTGAAGAAGAGGTAACATGTTAATTGCTAATTATGTTAATTATTACTTAACAGATTTAGCTATTCTGTGTTTACTATAGGACAAAAGCTTTAAAAGTAAAGTCAGAAACTGATTTTTTTTTTTTTTTTTTTTTTTTTTTTAAAATAATTCATGGGTGGATTGTGGATTTCAGAAAAGTGAAAACAATACCATCATTAAGATGACTATAATTATCTTTAAAATAAAATGAGTTTAACTTACAATAAAAAAAAAGGGATGGTAGTTTTCTTTTTTAATGTAAAAATTGTTACTGTAGCTTTTTTTGTTTTCTAAAGTATTTAGTAAGTGTAGAAATATTCTTTAATCAACATTTAATTTATCATTTGATTAAAATGTTAATGCTGATTTTCTATTCACAAAGTTTTTCATTTAAATCTAAAATATGACAAACATAAAGACAAATGAAAATTAATTATATATAATTCTCAAAATTTTAAAATGTATTTTTATTCAATTTCTTAAATATTTTATGTCTTTGTTTTATTTATGTTTATTTCAAAGGCTCTGAAATTGCTTGATTTACCTACATGTACTACTGAACAAAGTATTTTATTTATTTATTTATTTATTTTTATGTTATTTTGTTAGATTTCACCTGGTGTAATGTCTTAGTTTTTTTGCAATTTATTTATTTATTTTTATTTTTTATTTTCTTTTGTGAATAGACCTGCTATTTTTATTAGACTGTTACTACTACTACAAACACTACTACTACTACTATTATTATTAGTATTACAAAAATAATATTAATTAATAAATAAAAATAAAAATAAAAATAGCCTCCTTGATCTTGGAATTAATTGTTTTTATTACAATATTTATTAAGATATTTTTTACTTTTTAAAACTAGTAACATTATGCATAGAACTAAAACAGAAATCTGTGAACTTTTAAATGAACAAGAAGATATTTCAGTAGATTTTTGTTAATGCAAATGCACCAAGAAGAAAATTACATATTCCCCCGTCCACCCCCCCAAAAAAAAATCAACAAAAAAATCAGACTGTTATAATTTGGATCACTGTTGTTTACTTGATTTTATATTTGTCTACCTCTGTCAAAAAGTCATAAAATACAGTTTTATCCAGTTAAATTATTCTCTTGAGTACATGTAAATTAGAAAATATGAGAATATGGTTGTAAATCTAATGTAAACTAATTTGATTTTGAAAATGTATAGCTAAATATGACCACATGTTTAAATGTCACATGTTCCACTTTCTCAAATTTTCATTTCAAAATTAGGTTTCACACCTAACAAAGTATTATACTTGAATGTTTTTTCATCTTTTTTACTGGGATGTATTTTATAAAAATATAACATTTTTTTTTTTTTTTTTTTCTCTCTTTTTTGTGCATTAGCATTTACAAAAATTGAAGTTCTGCAACATAACTGTTTTGAGTTTCAGTTCAGTGTAATGACAACAATTTAATTAATTTTGATATTTGGATTTTCTTGTTCCTAAGTAAAAAGTGCATGAGAGATTGACAATGAGATGGAAGGTTATGGTATGTTGTTGTTTTGTTTTTTGGGTTCTTTTTGTTTGTTTTTTGTCATTTAAGAAAAATTCATACAAATTTCAAATAATTCTTAAACTAATATTGATTTATAATGACAAAATAATAATAAAATAAATAAATATAATTATATTAATAAAATAGATAATAATAATAATAATAATAATAATAAAGGAAAAAAATGAATAAGTTAATTTATTTATATTAAAAGTGCTCAAGTTCAAGCTGATGTGAATATAAGTCTTTTTTTTTTTTTTTTTAAAAAAAAAAAAAAAAAAAAAAAAAATCATTTTGTATGTATTCACTCATCTACATGGACCAGTCTTTTAATAATATCTATATTACTTATTTATTTATTTATGTGACTAAAAAATAAAATTAGATGGACTGTCTAGCACTTTGTGACAGGTTTATTCAAAGTTTATGTATGTTTTATACAGTTTTATGTCTGTGTTCATTAAATAGAAAAAAAAATAATAATTAGTAATATTTGTGATTAAAAACAAGATTTTGATTTAAATCTTGGGATCTGGTATAGCTCTTTTTGAATCAGTGTATATATACATGTGTGTTTTTGTTTGTGTCTGGATGCAATTGTGTGTATTATATCTATCCTACCTGCAGGAGTGCATTTTTCTTCCTGTTTATGACTTTCAGCTCTTCTCAACTTTTTATTCCCTTCAAAAACAAAAAACAAAAAGAAAAGGAAAGAATTATTTATCAATTTACAGTACTTTCTATGTGAGTTTGCTTCTGTGACTATGTCTCTGATACTGTGTATACTGGCATGGGTGATGCATGTACATTGAGTGATTGTGTGTTTTGGCAAAGGGGGAATGTGTGTATATTTGTTATATGTATGTTATGAGTATGTTTGTTGTGGAAACCAGTAAATCACTATAAATCACTGTTTTGTTTGGTTTTACTGAAATTTCTCACCTAGTACTTCATATTTGGAGCACATTACCTTTGTAAGGAACGTTTATTAAATTCTAAATCAACATATTTATCTTTGAGTATAATCTGCTGGAAAACAATTGGTCTTTATGTACTGAAAGTGTATTTGATAATGTAATCTGCAAGCACAACTAGTATAGTGACAGGAGAAAGTTCTTTGAACAGACAGAAATGAATGATTTACATGTGTGAGGTATTTACTGCACCTGTATTAAAAACCCATTTTATATTTATGTTGTTTTGTATGAGTAACAGCCTGTAAGAGTCCACAGACTCTGGGAGAGTTATGATACAGTTTCTTGGATATACTGAAGAGTCTCTTGCTGGAGGTAGTGTTCAAGCCTGTCTACTGAATTCTGTAAAACCTGCTTGTTTATTCTCCATGGCAGATGTCAATTTGCATTATTGCCGATGATTCGACTCCAGAAGACCACTTTACCACTAATCCAGTTGTGATAAATGACTTTCTCATAAAGACCCCATTCTGAGTTTTCTCTTATGTTGTGTACAGATAAGATTTAATATGTCCTCACCACACTTTCCAAATCTCTGAAAATAACGGGATTGGTGACGTCAAGTTGAAGTGAAAAAAAGTTATTAACTCTGTCAGACCTGAAGCACAATCCATGTGGTCCAGGCAGAAAGAACAGGCAATAAATTCCATTCACGAGGATTCTGTTGTGTCAGTTCTTTATTCTGTTTTCAGAGGTTTAATAAACAGCTCTGGTGTTATGTGATTATTATTATTACCTGTTAACACAGACCTGATCTCAAAATTAAATTTTCTTGGATAATACTGCTGCTTTCCGTTTTGTAAACAGGAACAATGTCATGTCAGTTCTTTATTCTTCTTTCAGCACTTTAATAAAAAGCTGCTGTTTTATGTGATTATTATTTTTTTATCATTACCTATTAATATTTGCCTGATCTTAGTATTAATTTTTCTTGGAAAATGCTGCTGTTTTTTAAATAAGAATTATGTCATTGTCCATGTACAATTAAAACCAGTTTGCTTGATTCTCTTTGAGCAGAAAGTAAAATTAATTATGATATTTGATAAACATTTCACAAGCCTGATGCAGAAACAAGGCATGAGAAGAAGAGGACGACTTGTTGGTGCTTATAAGCATAATTTGACTGGAGTTGATGCACTGGCCAATATTGTGATTACAGGGAAACAGATGACATTACCACATACCCAAACCTTTTATGGCAGCATCCAAGAAAACCTTGACTCCACAAAATGTGGTCAGCAACGACAGGCAGTTTCAGCAGATGATAAAGATGTATGTGCCATAGTAATCAGGTGTATGTTTTATTTGCTTTTGGGCTGTTAAATAATAGTAATATTACACAGCTATCAATTAATATTATGATTTTTAATTTGTATTTATTATTTATCATCGTCATTATCAACATAATCATCATCACCATTATTATTATTATTATTATTGTTATTATTTGTATGAGAATTATTATCATCATCATTATTACTAGCATTATTTTATTTATTATTCACTTTTATCTTTCTTAAAAATTTTATTTTTAGCTTCTCTTACCTATTGAATATTACACATATTATTTTTAATTTGGCTTCTGGCATATCTACAGCAATTTATACTGCACTTGGCTAATTTGTTCTGAAGATAGTTTTCTAACAAATGACTAACTGGCAAAATTACATGTAAATTAAGATTTTTGGGATTAATACTTAATTCACGATGACAAAAAACCAACAAACAGTTTGCTTATATGTATATGGGTGTGTGTGTGCAGGTGTACATGTTTGTATATGTGTGTGTGAGAGAGAAATATATAAATCAGACTAATCAAACTATTTTTACTTTTGATACTTTCTGTTCTGGTGGTCAATTAAGGCTTTTTCAAATTCAAAAAAGATCCGCTGTGTGTTTTATGAAAAGTGACAGTAAATGCTAGCATGTGTTCCATTCTCTCATTATCATTGCAAAGCAGATTTTAAACCATTTATTAGTTGACAGGATGTCATTCAAGATA
This sequence comes from Chrysomallon squamiferum, assembly GCA_012295275.1. Taxonomy (NCBI): domain Eukaryota; kingdom Metazoa; phylum Mollusca; class Gastropoda; order Neomphalida; family Peltospiridae; genus Chrysomallon; species Chrysomallon squamiferum. The sequence continues at coordinate 3,674,272 of CM022665.1, read as the reverse complement.
ATATGAGATGAAAACAATCGTTGTTATATGCATTATTAACATGGATAATGAAATCCTCCTGGGAATTTGAATGATTGGATACATTCTAAAATTACATAACCAAGGCATTAGGAAGGACAATGAGTATATTGGCAGCAGATGATTAATATGAAAATATTCTTGGCCAATCTCAGAGAAAGAAGCAACCAACAGAAGTTATTTACATGGATTATGTAAATAGCCCTAAGCCAGTAAAAAGATTATTCAAGTAACTACATCAGACACTAGTAATTTATAGTGTTTAAAGAATGTTTTGAGGTTATTGCATTTTATTTGTTTTTTATTTGTGTTTCATATACATTGTCTATTTAGAATGGAGGTTATTCTCAAATGGAACAGTGGACATTGGTTTATTGTTGTGAGAGAACTTCAGTGAGGATTGTAGAAGTTTGTATATGAGTATGTATGTGTATGTGAGTGTGTGAGTATGTGTGTAAATATGGTGGTGTGAGTGTATATATTTGTGCCTATTTGCATTTGTGTGTGTGTATGTGTGTGTTATAAATGGCCTTGTTTTTCTTGATGTCCAATATTAAATTTAAAATGTGAGGAGTTAATGGTTAGTGAATCTTGTTTTTAATTATCTGTCAGTAACATTAATATCCATTCTTTAGATCTGTGAATAATTTATAAAACACATAAATACTTTATTACTTTGTTATAGTGTTTTTGATCTGTTTAATTTCTTCCACCAAAAAAATAAGACTGTATCCAAATGATTGGTGAATTAAAATAAAAAGATAAAGAAAAAAAAAAAAAAAAAAAAAAAAAAAAAAAAAAAAAAAAAAAAAAAAAAATAACAAAATAAAATTTAAAATAATAACAAAATAAAAACAATTTAAAAATTAAAATAAATTGAAATATTAAAAATTTCAACTGATAACATCTGCAGAAGTAACTGAACAGTACATTACTCTCAAACATTCAGACAAGTACTGAATCTTTTTTAATCTTTGAACTGCTTTGAAAATATTTGATAGCTCAGTGGTTAGAGCACTGTGTCTAGGTTTCATATATCATAAGATCAGTACTTGGTAAACTCTTTGAAATATACCTTGTTCCAGTCAGAGTCCTGTGAATAAGTTTTCAGTTTGTGTTCTCTCCTTTCAGTGGGAAGGTGCATAGAAAAGGTTACTTGCTATTAATCATAAACAGTAGCTCATGGAGTGATACCAGTTTATCATGTCTGACAACTAAATATAATGTTTAAACATAACATAACACAGACACACACACACACACACACACACACACACACACACACACACACACACACACAGAGAGATATTGTAACATTTTCTTTGAGGACATTTGTTAAAATACATGTTCAAGCAAAAAAACAACCCAGGAAAATACAAGAAAGTGCTTTTAAAGGAAAAATATATGAAATTAATATTGCCATAAAATATCCTTTTAAAATGAATTTTTTGGCTGTCATCATTAAGATAATACATTGATCTTACAACTAAAACTATTTGAAGCTTACATAACTCTACTTAAGCTCTTTTCCCACCACCCACCATTTTAAAATGATATTTTTTAAATCCGGATGATAAAACAATCTTTTATTTGTTTCTTGCTAAACTGACAGGTGAAGGTAAAAGTGTTGCATAATTTACAACATGATCATCTCACCCTGCAGTGTGCTGAGATTATTTCTATTTAAATTTAATAAACTTTGAATCTGTGGCTCATCCAGGCCTATGTTCATTGACTGATCTGTGTGTAGTGACAAACAGTAAATCTGTCTTTCTTTCTTAAATATAGTGTCTTTTGTGCTGGATTTACTTAGAAAGGAATAAATATAAATTTTTGCTTGAACAAACAAATACTTCAATGCTCATGTTAATAATAAAAAAAAAAACTGAAGTTTCCAGACACCCCCATGCCATGTACTTAGTGACCATTATTAATATTTACATCTTTTGTCATTTTTTTTTTTTGGTTGTAATTAATGGGGGGTTTTGTTGTCTTTTTTCTGGGGAGCATATATGATTGGAGCATTTGTAATTGATTTTTATTTTTATTTTTATCTTTTCATTATTATTATTATTATCTTACATTATTATTATTAATATTGATTTGTTTTTTTATCTGTCATGGATATATAATTGATGTATTTATAATTTCTTATTGGGATGTATAATTGACTTCTTTTTTTTTTTTCTTCTTTTTTTTTTCCTTTTTCATAAAAAGAATATGTAATTGGTATATTTATTTTTAGATTATATCTTTACTAATTAATAACCAACCATGCGTTAAAATATCATTTACATGTGTACATAGTGTACATAGTATAAGGTTCATTCAAAATAATTAATCTTTAAAATAAAATGGCTTAAACTGTTCTGACATACTTAGTTATTTAAAAGAATAATCACAACAAAAACATGAAGGATGTAATGGTCTGTTTATTCCAGCTTGATATTAATTAACTGTTACACTTCTTAGGAAGAGCTTCTGATGAATATTAAATTACTTGTGTTGTTAATAATGAAGTGTGTGAATCGTTTTTAAAAAGACTGGAAAAGCCACAGTTGAATGAGAAACGGTGTTTATAGTATGTTGTCGTTGACAGGCAAAAACGGACCATAATTTATTTTACCCAGAACAAGACTGATAATGGACATAACATTAAATACAATAACAAATGTAAATCATGCCACATGCTGAGTTTTTTTTCTTCTCAAAATTTATAATAAAATACAATTTGTAAGAAATGTTGAAACTCTGTGTGTGTGTGTGAAGAAATAAGATGACAGTAAAAGAAAAAGGTTATTGTTAATGTACAATGCTTTCATTTACTGCTTACCTTTTATTTGATCTTTTTAATTTATTGAGTATCTAGTTTTTGACGTTGTTTCATTTTATGCTAATTCTGCTGGAACTGAAATCTGAATTTCAAAAACCATTATTTTATGTGCAAAAAAGAATCCGTTTATTTTCTTTCAGTTACTATAATAAAATAATAAATGTATGACATGTATATGTAAAATGCATTTAGACTGTTAATACATGCTACAAAATAAATCCTTTTCTTCAGAGGACATTGTTTTTTTAACTGCTTAAAAGTTTGTTTCTTTCAAGAACATTTTGCCCTCTTTTTTTTTTCTTTTTTTGGCTTTTTAGTTACAGTTTCAGAGCCTTTGTAATACAAAATTTCATTGGCAATAATAATAATCAAATTGCACTGATAAATTATTTATATACTTTGAATTGCAGCTCTGTATTTTTCAAAAAAAACATTTTTCTACATATTGCAGTATTCCCAAGGTAAATCGTACATCAGTTTTGTTAACACTGCACCAAGAGTTGAGAAGCATTGCTCTGCTCACATCTTCAAAGAGGTGATCCTGTTTAAATTAAGCTTTTAGAAATACAACAACAAAACTAATCATTACATTATTAAAATTTAATCATTTTATATTATTTTAGTTTTATAGTATAGTTGTCTGTTTAATTATTTCACTTTTATTTTACTAGAATTTGCTTCATTTTATTTGCTTCAGTTTTATTTCACTCCAGTTTACTTTAATTCACCTCTCTTCGATTATTTATGTTATTTTTATTTCATTACGTACCATTTTACTTCATTTTATTTTACTTTTACCTTTACTTCACTTCATAACACTTCATTTCAGTTTACTGTTTACTTTCATGTCCTTTACATGACTTTGTTTCACTTTATTTTAATGATACTGTGCTTTTATTTTACTGTATTTAATTTATTTTGACTTGATTTCAAAATTGTTTCTTTAAATTTACTTTACTGCATTTCATTTCACCTCATTACGTTTATTTTTATTTGTTTATTCCAATATGTAAATTTTTTATTATTATTATTATTATTATTATTATTATTATTTTTTTTTTTTTTTATAATATTTAATTTGACTAATTTTATTTCATTTCAGTTCAGTAGTTTAGTTTATTTCATTTCAGTTTATTTTAATCTTCAATTTTTAAAAAAATTAAACATACACTTGTTAGAAAATATAAACATTATATTTTAATTTAATTCATTGTTTATTTTATTAAATTTTAGTTTAGTCTGTTTTGTGTTGCCTTATTTTATATCTTATTTCATAATCATTTTATTTTATTTTAGACCATTTTAGTGTAGTTTAAGTTCTGTTTTCCTATTAATTTTGCCTAAATGTTTTAAAGTTTATACTCTTAATTATTTACCACAATGCTTTATAGTAGTTGTGATCTGTAATCAGGTTATCATGCTAATTGTTATTATTATTTTATGCTAAGTATGATTTAAATACAATAATTTTTTTTTGAATCTGAAAATAAGATTTATTTCTCTATTTATACAGTGATTTATAGACAATTAATAAATAAACTACATTTTGGCAGGAGAAAGCAAACCAGCAACTTAACTAAATGATTTTTATGAACCTGGGTTTTCAGTGCGTAACAAACATCTTTTAATAAAATCGCATGATCAGTGTCAGATATAAAAATTTTATTTGAAAGAGATAGTATGCATACTTACACTTTTGTCATAGATAGGGGCACAGCATTGCCATTGAATTATGGTTTAATGTGTTTTCTTCAGTTCACCTGTGAAACTATTTACTATCCCAACCAAGATCCCCATAACTGGTTTATCAAAGGACCTAATATGTGCTTTGGTGTTTATGAGAAGGTGTATAAAAAATATCTCTAGCTGCTAACTGAAAAAGAGTTACTCATTATGAGGCATCTGAAGGTTTCTTCTCATTATTGTTACGGTCTTTAACCATGTGTATTGTGGCATGTATCAGCAGATTGAAAATGTCTTGAATGTGTAGTGAAAATTTCTTCCTTCTTCCTTGGCTCACAGGACAGAGGCAGCCAGGTACGATGTGAGTATTGTTACCGTTTCCAGATGCACATGCACAGATTTAACACAACTACACACAGTTGTAGCATCGCATATCTGCGAAGAGCCATGAAAACGGTATTCTTGTTGTAGAACTGATTTTAACTAACACAATAATGTCTGTGTTTGCATCTAATGAAAACTATAATTATCAGAAAATTAATTTTATTATTATTATTATTATTATTATTGTCAAATGTAATATTGTAAGTTCTGAAATGATTATGAAGACAAACACACAAAATCTCACCTGTAAAATATTCCCTTGTGCAAAATACAAAATTGTTAATAAGAGATGAGATAAATTTCTTTTGAAAATAATCATGGTGATATTCATTTATGCTGAACTTAGAACTGCTACATTATAACAAAAAGTAAGCAGTGTTGTGTTTTAAATAATAAAGCTAATATTCCATAATCAATGCTAAATGTAAAACTGCTAATTGAGAGAGATAAAATAAATTTATTTTTTATACCTGTTGGTGATCAGAGCTGAGATGGTATAATATGAAAGAAATTTAACCTGTTGACATCACAAACCACCTTAGCAAAATTGTTCTACAATCTCCCTGTCACAACATTCAGCTTCTGTAATTAAGATTGTCCATTATCAGATCTGAAAAAAGAAAAATAAAGAAAAAATAGAGAAAGAAATAAAAATATCTATAATGGTACTCTGTTGTGTAAATAATTTGATAGATTTGATAAAAATACACTATGTTTTGATTAGTGATACAGAAAATAATTTTATTTGGAAATCACATTTCAATGTACCCACGAACAATTATATGTTTTACTTCTAATTTTTTTAGTATAGTTTAATAAACTTCAGCATAAATCATCTTAAAAACTATATTCTGTGCATTAGATTTATTCTAGTTTTAAGGCCTTCAAATATGTTTATGATGATAATGAAAATAATTACACACAAACACACACACACAGACACACACATAAACATATCCACACATTCATACACACACACATACACAGTGTTGTGCTGTTTATTGTAATTGTTGTTGTGTTTATGTATTAACATGTAAAATAACTATTTGTTTATTTATTAATATTTTTTGTTTTTGCTGTTGTACCAGTTGTTAATCACTGTAACCAGATTCTGTGTTGTTGTTTGTAATTCATTATGTCCTAAAGCTCTTGAATTCTGGTTTGAAACATAATTAATTTATTTTCTAAGTATTTTACTCCTAACATCTGTCATTGTGTATTTGCTAACCAGTTATTGCATTTGCACATGAATTTCAAGATCAATATACTGAATACATTCACATATAAAAATAATAATTTCATTTTTGCCTTTTTCAGTATCTTTTTTGTTGTTGATTATAGACTTAAAGAACTCCAAACATGAAAATGAAATAAAATTATAAAGTAATTATAGTGCCAGTTACATAGGGAGCATTTAATTTACTTTGTAAATAGATTTCCTGAATTTTTATTTGTGCTGATTAAATCAGTGTATTCTTAGAACATTAATCTATTTGATAATGTTTGGGTTGTTTTTTTTTTACATTTTTTATGGATTATCTCAAATAGTTTATTTCTTTAAATACCAATGTATTATTTTGGGGGTTGTCAGTGTAATAATTATTTTAGTGAAATATTATATACTGTTTTGTCAGAATGGATTTTACAATTTACATATGTTACCTGTGAAACATAAAATAAATGTTGTGTTTCTTTTGTGGTTTTTTCACTACATTGTGTAAACAGTTGAACCTGGTGCTAGGTGTGTTATTGTGAAGTCAAACTACTTTAATATGAATCACATATTAAAACAAAATTCTGTCTTATTCATTCATTCATTCATTCATTCATTCATTCATTCATTCATTCATTTTTATTGGTTTGATGTATTTATTACTAAAACTATTTATTTTGGTTTGTGTGACATTAAAATAGTTTATTACTATTGTTGTTGTTGTTATTATTATTATTCATTATTACAGTGAAAATATTATGATAATTACTTTCATTATCCTTATTAGATGAATGATGATGATGATTTAAATTATTATTGTTACTATAACAACCACTATTATTATTATCATTATTATTACTACCATTTTTATTATTGTAAGTTATTATTATTATTATTATATTATTAAAGTATAAATATTATTATGATGATTTCTTTTATTATCCTCATTAACTGAAGGATGATGGTGATTAATATTATTATTGCTCTGACCATTATACTTACTATTATTATCATCATTATTATTACTATCATTTTTATTATTGTTAGTACTGTTATTATTATTGTTGTTGTTATCATCATCATCATTATAACTAGCATCATCCTTCACCATTATTATCAACATCAAATAGGTATTGTTGTCCTGTTTTTTCAGGGTTTGGAACAGAAGTCTGCAATACAAAACAGAACAGCAGCAGAAATAGCTGAGAGAAGGAAAACCAGAAAAGCATACTCAACACCAGTATATAGCAGAGACATCCACAGTACTCACTGAAATTTATATTTATATTTTGTTTAACTGCTTTTTTCTTCAATTTTTAAAATTAAGTCTCGCTGTAAGCTTGTTCAACATTCTTTATTTTTTTGTAACAGAAATAACTACAATAAAATAAAAGAGTTTAACATTAAATTCACAGGAATTCATGTTTGCATTTGGTCTAAATTGTTTTCAAAACATTTGGTTTGTTAATTAGTTGTTCAGTGAGTCTGTTCAGCAGTACATATTGTAATGACCCAATTTTTCATTTTTTAACTAAACAGCCTTTTTATTTACAGGACCAAGAACTGTGAGATTTCAGCCTCCAGATTCATCTGGGCCCTCCCCAGTATTATTTTCATCGTCCCCAGCAGAAGCTTGGATGGGACAGAGGAATGAAGATAATGAAGAAGAACGTAATGAAAGAGAAGAAACTGGGGTAGAAAAGGAAGATGAAACAGTGGCAGAGCATGAAAACGTTGATGGAAAGGATGAAACAGATTTCTGCAAACAGCTGGATTCGTTAACTCTTGATACTCCTGTGTTAACATCAACAGCACCAGCAACAGCACCAGCCGATAATGAAGAAGAGGAAGCAGGAGAACTTGAATCCCAGGTCACACCAGATATAATAGGTACATTTACATCTCAGATAACTGTTATATAGAAATTCATGTAATCTAAAACGGTACATACATCCTGATCTCTAGGCAGTACCATGTTTATAATAGGCATATTCACTACGTTGATAACCGTTGAGAGAAAATATTGGTAAAACAGAAATCAGTAAGAAAAAAGATAATAAGATATTTTCCATTCCCTTTGCAGCAGCTGTAATAGATTTATTAGCAAATATAATACAGAAATCAGTGCCTTGCAAGAGGTAGTAAGACCACTTATAGATTCTTACTCTTAGGCCACATGCAACATAATAGGTATATATGCTTATTAGTGAAGTGTTGATAAATTTATATAAAGCAAAATGATGATGAAATTGTTATTTTTCATGCAGTTTGTAAACACACTGGTACAACCTGTTAGACATTATAATACAGAATATCATGCTACGGAAAGTATTATAGTGTTAATTTTTCATGCCTTTTGTAAATGTTGACTCTAAGATCAGTCCAAATGTAATAGATATAATCAATTATTATAAAATATGATACAGATAATGAGTTATTAGCAAGATAGTGTTTTGTGCCATTTGTAAATACTGTTTTTACCTAGGCTAGACATAAAAAGTACAGTTACTTTTTAAAAAGCAGAAGGAAGAAATTTATGCTATGGAAACAAGCAAGGATATTGTTAACTTCAAATGTGGGTGTGTTTTTTTTTATGTGATTTGTAAATATGGATATTCAGTAATATACCAAGCACAACAGATGAAGTTATAAGTTAATTGATGTTAGAATCAAAATTTAGAAATTCATATCATATAAAAAGATGACATGGTTAGTGTAATAAATCTTCAAGTCATTCACTTGTATGTGATGTCTCCTATCATGTCAGATGATCTAAGGCTCAGCATACATGAGGTTAGGGAGTCCAAGAGGCTACATCAAAACTTTGACTGTGGTGATATTAAAAAATAACAAATTCAGTCAGTTCCTGAATCAGAACCTTCAATTAGTCTGATTATTTTAATCAATAAAAGATACCGGATATACTTGTGTACAAGGTGACCTTATGTATAAGTCGATGTGTATTTTAAGACCAAAAATTGTGTCATTTTAGATATTACTTGTGTATAAGTCGACTGTAGATTCCAGGCACCGTCACTTTGTTTTCGATTTGTCGGTAGTGGATATTAATGACGATTGCAATATTATTTCACCAAATTCTTTACAATTACACAAGTGAGTTTTGTTTATGAAATTAGGACCGATATTTAGTGCAATTTGGCAGAGAAGTCTGCATTCCTAGATCATTGCAAGACACCGTAAGGCATAACGCCGTACTGACGTTTTTTTCGCTTTAAAATGTATTTTTATGTCATTAAACGGAAGAATATCATGTTTTACATTCATATTTGGTTTTGTTATTTAATTTTTCAAAAATTTTTATATGATAAAATTATATTTTTGAAAAGCTGAAAGACCGCGATTATTTTAAATGCATCCCGTAGCAAAAAATAGTCAAAATGGCGACTCTTCAGCAACAGCTACAAAAGCATTACCAATGTATAAGTCGACCCCCAAAATATTACCTTAATATAGTCTCCCAAAAATTTGACTTATACACAAGTATATACGGTACATTTTGGAAAGATTTGATATATTTATACATATATTTCAAATTTCTTTAGATCTTCTTGCTCTTATCTACAAAAAATTACTTCCCAATACAATACTTGAAACTATTCATGATTCTTTCTTTCTTTTTTTTTCTTTTTTTTTTGGTGTTACTTCTAAGAAGCTATAATTATTTACAAAGCCCACACCTCTGTGTTTAATGTGATGTTGCCACGCTAACAGAAAAAAATAAAAAGTAAAATGTCTGTCATTGTACCAACCTTTTTTTTTTTCCAGATAATCAGTTGGGAAAAACATCTTAAACCAGTCAGGTTTTTTTTATGGTGAATTTTTCCAGAATTTGTTTTAACACTTTTTAAATGTTGTTGTTTGTGCATTTTTATTTATTTATTTGAATTTTTTTGTAATACAGAGAAATCTGTGTAACAGAGCCTTCAAAAGATCTGTTTGTAACATATAACCAGAGTGAAGTGCTTCAGATATTATTATCATCATCATCATCATCATCATTATAATCATCATTGTTACTATTAATGATTTTCTTTATTTAAATTATTATTATTATTATCATCATTATTATCATAAAGCAGGTTTGTACTACTGTTTATATTTAGAATAATATAAAGGAACAGTTTTCAATTACTGATTTTGCATTATGGACTTCCATTAGATACCAGATTTCTATAGTTGTTATTTATTTACCTTTTAATCAAGATTTATATTAAAAAGTTTAATAGAGTTGTGACAGACATATATGGTCTGGATGGTTGTCTTACAAGAAAATGCAGAATTCTTCTACGGGTTTTTTTTTCTACACCTTTTATCTGCATCTGATGTCATATAGATGTTTATTTTACAATTCTGATATAACAAAATATAATGTCATTCATGTACATGGTTTGGATAGTGGGTAAGATGAACAGAAGAGACCAAGTAGTTTTGTATTTTTTCAGTACATATAGAAAAACACACAGCAGCACCACCAGCTAGTCCTTGTTCTGATGTCCAGCAACCATCAGAATGCGAGGACATCAGTCACACGTGGACTGTGGCAGCAGCAGCTACATTTATAATAAAACACCGACTACGTCGTACTTGGCCTTCACCCCAAATTAGCTGTTCTCAGAAAGTTGTTCCTGCCGATGTTGTCGACTTGGGACTGTCTGAAGGAATTGCTTCAGTGATTGTCAGAGGTGGACGATGTGATGGTTGTTCAGTGTTGTCCATTAACACGTGATTAGAAAATGTCAACTAACCAGCATTCTGTATTATTTCTGTCACGTGTTGGTTATTATTTTGTCATATTTTGGTTAGTATTTGTTAGTATTAACATAACAGTGTAAAAAGTTTTGTTTCATTATATGCGATAAAATGATGCTGGATTTCTTCATGTTTTTGTTTGTGTCTACAATATTGCATGTTTTCAGAATAAAACATTAGATTAGAAGTTAGACAAAGTTTTTCAGTATGTTTTTTTAAAAAAATCCTGTTACTGACACTGTTACTTCGGAGTAGTTTGCAATATTTTAGGAAGTTATGGTTTTTGTACTGCAGGGGATTTTTAAAATGAGCTGAGTAATGCTATGTAATATAATGTTAAAAAAAAATATTCATTTTTTTTTGTTTTGTTTCTCGGTCACATACATATCTGTTATAAAGTGCTGTTTGACAGTTTGTGTGTTCTTAACATTTCTTCTGCAGTTTAACCATAAAGCTGCCATTTAAGTCTAGAATTTAGTATAGCATTACATATTTCTTTGTTCTCAGATTTTTGTCTTTCTTTGAAATTTTGGCACACAGAAAAATATGGACTATTTATTTATTGTTGCTGAGAGAAGACAAAGACATTTTTATATATATTTATTATTACTGTAAGAGAAAGAAAAGCTTAATGTTAAAACTATTTTTAAACTAGTGAATATTATAGAATTACCTGTAAAAGTGGTATTAGCTTTATAAAGCTTCACATTGAATACATTTTGAAACATTGTTGTCTTTTTAAATAAAAATTATTCTAGAATAATAATTGAAACACACTGGCTTTTATAAGTTATGGGAATTAAAATTTTAAAAATTTGAAAAGTTATAAAATTATATGCATGTGTGAATTGCTGAGTTTGTTTTAATATTGTTCAGCAGCATGATACAGTTTTAGTTTTATACTAACACGAGAATTGCATGTTAATTGCTGATGTTGTCTTAATGAATGTGTGTTAATACTTTAACATGTGAATACATTTGTTATTATCACAGATAATAAATAAATCTGTCATTCAGTTTTAGGAATTTCAACATTCATATTCTGAGCTGTTGTAACAACAGTTTATTAACAATGAGTTACCTGAACTTCATTAAGAAGGTGATAAAATAAGTGAAACATAAATAATTTGTATTTCAGTTATTGAAATAATACTAAAATGAGATATCTGTATTAAAATTACTATTCTAAATATTTAGTTTTCTTGTGTGTTCTTTTTTTTTTCATTTTTTTTTTTCAATTTTTTATAAATACTTCATTTCTATTCCTTCAGCCAATGTTGGTCATAATTAAATCATTTTTAAAATTAAATTATTATTTGCGTCTTATTTCTCAACCATAAAAATCATAATAATTTGATTATTATTAAATATATCTCATTCCTGAAGTTTACAGTTATGTAATATCAGTAAAAATAATATTATTAAACATGTTTCCCTTCGAAATTTCAATTTGTTTGACACCACATTTCCCCCACTCTTTATATATTATGAGTAAAACAGTTAAATGATTTCATAATTACTTTTCTTCTTGCTTGTCTACAGATCCACAGAAAGTTTCATCAGTCAAAGACAAAGAGCGGCTCGAAAGAAAGAACAAACTGGCTGACTCCCTGAGAAAGTCTGAATTGGGAAAAGGCAATAAATGGAGAAAAGCTGTGGCCAAAAGTTCATACAGTATGTTTAGAGTCTTTAATATGTACTACAGTCTAATGAACATCAGATTATTTAAATTTAAATTTGTTTATATTTATTTAATGTGGATTAATGACAGGTCTCAAATTTAAGTGTTTTTTTTTTACCTTCTTCTTCTTCTATGGAATTCTGAACAGTTCCTGAGTAAATGATACTTGAATTTTTTTAAGCTTGTCTAAAAATCTAAAACGATGAGTCATTTTATGATATTATCATGCCTTGCTGTCTATATATGTATCAGTTTATCTCAGACTCTGGTCATTTCTTTTCTGAAATATAAGTAGCACAGTGTCAAGCCCTGAATTATTGGCTTGTATATTTTGTAAAGTGTATGATGATGTTTCAGCTGCAGTTGATGACAAATTTAACGTGGCTGACATAATTAGTGAAACTGTCAAACTAGCTAAAAGCTATGTACGTATCGTTCATCACTCAGAGAAAAGAACGCCATCACATGTAGTTCATAGATCAAAAAAACAGCCAGGTATATTTAGTTATGGGTTTGCAGTGTAGGTTTGAGTACAGCATCTAACTCATATTATAAAAATAACCATTTCTTATATTAACTGCACACAGTATTAAATATTAGCATTTTAATAAAGTTTGAAAAAAAAAAAAAAGTGAGTTTCTTTATATGCAGATGTCTTTACCATATTATATCCCATTCCAAATAGATACCTCATAAATCACAAATATAATCAGGTACGTTTATGATTAGCAGTGTGAACTTCTAACACACGTGATTTTGAAATAACAGTTTGATATACTAATGACACTGTATAACCCTGCCTCTTTTAATGTGGTTTGAAAAGAATTATATTCTAACATTTTTTAACACATACACGTGTTATTTCCAGTTATAATCAAAGCTTCTGAAGAATAAATTCATGGTACCAGGGTATGTGGTGTTCCATTTGTGGAAAATTAAATGTGTTGCTTTTTGTCCCTGACCAGCAGTTATGCATGGATGAACTGATGTATATACCAGTGATTGATACATATACATACTTATTCACATACTCTCTAACACAAAAACAAAACACACACACACACACACACACACACACATACACACACACAACAAACTACACACAGACACACACACACACACACACAGACAACACATTCACTCATTCATTTATATGCATTCACAGAATGATAGGTAAAATTCATCAGTTCTTCATTTTCAGAATAATGGTTTTATGTTCAAAACATAATTATTACATGGTGTGCTTTGTTCCAGTTTAAGATAATGTGCTTTCTTTTATGAACTACTAAAATATTTTGCTGATTTCTTCTTTTGTTTTCATAATGCATATGTTTTGTAAGCTCTAAATGAATATAAATAAAATTCTTCTAGTATTTAGATTTTTAAATTTAATTTAATCACAATACTTTTGCGTGTGTTTTTGTTGTGTATGTGCATCTAAAAAAGCCTGTATGTCACTGTATTTTATGTTAAATGTGTGAATGTGTATTTTTCTTTCTGTGCAGTGTGAAGATTTTAAAAACTTTATCTAACAAATTTGACATACAGGTTAAGATCTAAGTTATTACTTTTGAATTTTTAATTTTTTTTGTATACATCATGTTTTGTTGACTATTTCTGTGTTTGAATGAAAAACATAATTGTTAATTAACTGATATATGTTTGTTTTGGTGTTTTTTTAGAAAAGATATTTTCAAAACCAAAAGCTGAGAAACATCCAGCACCTAGTCCAAAGTCTGCTGTAAAAACTTCCACTGTTTCCAAAAAACCTTCCAAAATCTCATCTGATCAGAAATCAGGTTAGTTTCAGATAATCTAATTTCACTTTTTAGATATAACAATACTTAAAAAGTTCTAAAAAGTTTTGAAAATTGTTTTTGGTCAGAGAGACATCACAAAGGTATTTGACTTTCTTGGCCAGATTTTAGATGTGTGATTTTGACGAAAATGCTTTCTGAGCCAGTTTCATACATTTCAACTCAACTTATTATCCCCTAACTGAGTAGGGCCAGTTTTCTGGTTTGTCACATCTGCAGACTTCTAAATTTTAATAAATGTAAATTTATTTTATCAAAAAACATCAATTATGGATTATTTTGTTAATTATGAACATTATAATTAGCTGTTGTTTTTAAAAAACGAAACACTTGAGATGGATTTAACTGTGTGGTCTCAATTATTTTGACATAATAATCAGATTGCTGTAACATCTTTTGAGGTACATTATCATACATAAAGTATATTCAGCAGGTGCTGAGAGCTAGCATTGGCAGAATCACATCATGCAAGAAATAAATACCTGTGATGAAAATTGTTCTCAAATGTTTCATTTATTTTAATCAGTTAACTGATAAAAGAGGCTGATATTCCAAATAGCTTTGAAAATCAACCATGTTATACTTTCAAGAATATAAAACATTGGTAGTCCATTTATAATATTATTATTTGTTATCATATTTAATTAATCCATGTAATTGTTAACAAAGGAAAGAAAAATGTGTCTACTGCACCAGAGAGTGTCCATGAACAGCAGTCAGGTACAAGCCTTTGAGTTAATTCTGAATGCTGAAATTAATTTCATTCTGTAACCTAACAATATTTTTAACATGCTTTTTTCATCTTTCGAGTTTTGGTTTCTTTATTCTTCACTAATAAAACCAACATAAAATTGTTAGTAGTCTAGAAAAAAAGAAGAAAAAAAAGATGACAGGTAAACTGTAATATGACTGAAAGTGTTGTCTTAATACATTAACAATTATCTTTTTTCTGTTATTCTCATTTTATTTCTTAACAGACACAGAAACACACACACACACACACACACACACACACACACACACACACACACACACAGAGACATACAGAATAGCTAAAATCAGTCATAATGTAAATTACTAACATTTTAATATTGTAATAATACTGACTAAAGATTTTATTTTACTTTGACTTGTATATTTAAAATATCTTCTAATGTTTCAAACAAGCAAAATAATAACCTTACTAATGTTACCATGGCATTGTAGCACTTTATATCTCAATATTTCTTCAATTTTAAATTGTTGTGCTTTGCTTATTTTCAATACCAAAAGGTTTTAAAATACTTGATGTAAATCTAATCCTGTTTTTTTCAGTTCTAATTCAGATAAAATTATAAAGATTTTAACCAAAATATGTTTCCATTTATTACTGTTAAAACAGATTAATATATTCATCCTCAGATTTATATATCATAATGTAATGAACTTGTTTTGCTTTAATTTTTTTCTTCATTTATTTATTTATTTACTTTTTTGTTTGTAATAATAACTTTGAAAAAAATTTGTTTCAATTTTTAGTAAATGATAAAATGGACTGAAAATATTTTATATTTATTTTTGTCTGTTGATCCATTTCTATATCTATCAGTCTTTCCATCTGTCCATCTCTTTGTATATCTGAACATTCATCTTGCTTTTGTTAATTCTTTTCAGTATGACTTGCATTCTTTTTAAGATATGGATTTTTAAAAATCTCAGAAACTGTGGTAAATTCAGAACAGGTGTGAATATTTCATTGTTGTCCCTGTTTTTGTTTTTGATATTAGTAACTGTATTTTTCTTACAGATTTCAAAGCATTTCTTCAGCCATTACCAGTTACACCCCTTGCTGAACCAGAAAAAAACACAGCAACAGAAAATGAAACAGCTATTCCAACTGCACCAGAACCAACAACACAGGTAAAGCATTAGTAACAATACAGTTGTGAATCTAGTACAAAACCCCACCAGCAGATATATAACATTATGACGACCTGTAATCATAAATATATCATTGATCTACTACAAGAGCCAACAGTAGAGATTATGACAAGCTGGAATCATAAATCTTTCAATGAAAAAATGCAGGAGCAACTTAGATATTACAATATGACAAACAGGAATCCTAAATCTATCACTGATTTAGTACAAGAACCAACAATACAGATATAGCATTATTATGATAAGTTGTAGGTCATATATTTATTACTGAGTTAGTAGAAGTACCATCGATACAGATATATAACATTATTATGATGTTTTAATCATATATTTATCAATGATTTAGAACAAGAATCATCAGTACAGATATATCATTATTATGATAAGCTGTCATCATAAATCTAACCTTTAGTACATAAATCAACAACAGATACAACATTATATATTGTAGCCATACATCTATTGTTGAATTAATGAAAGAACCATCAACACTGATCTAATAATATGTCAAGCTATTATCAGAAATAGAACAGAGATTTAGTTTTTTTTTGGAAATTAATACTATTTTGATGCTTGAATAATTTTACAGTAATTGTACAAATCCAATGAGGGAAATCATTAATTATAAATCAGATACCTTTTTTATGTATATTTGCACATCTTATTCTTGTTTTTTAAATGGTTACAAAACTAAAAATTCATAAAAAGAAAAGAATAAAATTTGAAATATTTTGCTTTGGGTAGATTTCTGAAGACATAACAGTTAAAAAGGTTGATAGGGCACCCATCAAGAAAAGAGAACGGGTTACAACAACACGAAGACCCATTCAAGACCAATCATCCAACTTGGAACAAGTAGCACCAGAGCTTGTATGTAAGCCAGTTTCTGATTGGATATTTGATGCTGATGATGATACAACAGACACTACAGGAGATCAAGGTACAAATAATTTTTGGGTTTAATTATTAAATAAATGGTAATACTTTTTAATTTGATTTATTAAAATCATGTACTTAAAGCATGATGGGTCACAGGATTATCTCTTTTATCAATCAGCCATTTAGGTATAAATAATTTTAAAGCAATGATATAGTTGTTTTCCCATCCTCGGAAAGATCTGAATAAAAGATTTGTTGCTGCTAATTTAAAAAAAATGTAGTAGATTTCCTCTGAAGAAATTGTTATTAGAAATATCAAGTATGTGATATGCTCTGATGTGTTTGAACAAAATTTGTTGACAAATATTTTGTATTGTTTTCTTTAGATTCGTTAGTTTAGCTACTCTGGTTTACAAAAGAAACAAATGAATTCCATAATCACACAAACACTACATAATATAAACTGATAATTATGTACAAAATCAAAAAAAAAATCTTGTTGTGAATCATCTTTCAAAACATCTTTAAAAAATTCAATACAACCGTCAGCCTTTACCTTTGAAGATCTTTGTATTTTTGAAAATGTTTTTACTTTTATGTGACAGATAAGTCCTGTTCAGTATCAATACCTCAACCCCAGCTCCCCTCAGTAGCAGATCTTCCTAAAGTAACCCCAGCAGAGAAACTTATTCGGGCAAAACGTCGACTAACAGCTTTGAGTCACAAACCAGTGGAAGGCAAGAAACACTGGGGCCCAAAGAAGCGAGACACATCGTACTGGGATGAACTGAGAAAGCAAGAACTGGCAGAAGCACGAAGACTGCGACAGCAACAGATGCTTGACAAACTGCTCAACAGAAAACAAAACAAAGGGGTCAGTGAGGACGATGATGATGACTTAGGACCTAATTTTGATGACTGTGAGTCCGAAGTGAATTAACAATATGCAGAAGTTTGATTTATATAGTTGTTTGTTTTTATGTTTTTTTGCTGTTCTATTCTTACCAGTATTTGTAGCAGTAGTGATCATTAATTTAAATACTGTAATGTGAAAAACTAAAGTTAGTAAATTATCAAGTACGATTTTATCTTCAATTTTTTTTTTCTATCTATCCATTATGGAGATATTAATTTTATTGTCATTA
The DNA here is from genome assembly GCA_012295275.1 of Chrysomallon squamiferum. Classification (NCBI taxonomy): domain Eukaryota; kingdom Metazoa; phylum Mollusca; class Gastropoda; order Neomphalida; family Peltospiridae; genus Chrysomallon; species Chrysomallon squamiferum. Next base: position 3,655,929 of record CM022665.1, on the reverse strand, counting down.
ATAATAATTAGCAACAGTGAGGATTTTGATTACTGTAAATGAATTGCAAATGTTTAGGAACTGATTTATGAAACTTTCATGACTTTTTTACTTTCCTGAAAAAAAAAAAAGAAGAAATTATTATTAAGGCAAAAACTATTATTAGGAATGACAATTATATGTCATTTTATCATTTGATCGTTCGTATCATTAATAACAGTATCACAGGACCTAATTTTATTTCCAAACTAAGTGAACTAACAAAATCTGTGACATGCAAAACATTTAATTCTCTTTTCAAAGATTCTGATTTGTCTATCAGTTACTAATGGTATATAATCTAATTTTGTTGATTATAGATTAAAATATTACTAGGTTATTATTTATGTTAAACCGAATACCTTAATTATCTATTTCACTCTCATGCTGTTGTTTTTGACTGTTTAAAATATGTTAAAGTTACTCGAAAATTTACAATTTACAGTTTGTCTTCAGTGATCAGTGTTATGTTAGTAAATTAATAAACTGACAGTAACTGAGATTTTGATAGGTGGAGATTTTTCATTTTTCTTTATTTCTTTATTTTCTTTATTATTATTATTATTATTATTATTATTATTATTTTTTTTTTTTTTTTTTTTTTTTTGTTGATTATACTGATATATATAAATTTATTACAAGTGATAATTAATAGTATTTAAATGATTTACTGTATGATAAAAAATCATTTTTTTATCTGTAATATATTTCATTGCTCAGTTTATCATTGTTTTTCAGATGGTTTTCTAGCAAAATACTGCATTTTAAATCGAAGCAGTCTTGAAATGTACCGCCATGCATTTAATGTTGTAAGTATTCCACTTACATTCTGAGTGGCGTTTTATTTTTTATGTGTTTAATTACATTGTATTAAAAACAAACATTAGAATACTTTATTATTAGCAAAGACTAGTCACAGTTAAATATAATTACACAAAATGTACAGGCATAGTTAAACTTTAAGATTTATTATGACTAACAGGTGGATGAAGAACATCGTGGTCACTTGACTGGGCCAGAAACCATGCTGGCATTGCGAGTGGTCAACAACAAACTGACCAGTACCGAAGAAGAATATATCTATAGGGTAATTTTTACTTCTTTATTTTTTTTTTTATAAATGTTATAATATTATTTTCTGATTTATATTCTTTCATGTTATTAACATGAACAAATGAAAGAAGGATGAAATAAAATAATGTTTAACAAAACCTCAACAAGTAGTTAATGACATTAATAATAATAATTTTTTTAAGCATCAAAATTCTTCTTTTTTTTTAATAACAATGGTATATGAATTCCAGATACTGGAGCTGGTGGGTTACAAGATAACAGATGGGGCAGACTTTAAACTGTTTTCTGTTTTAGCAGCACTGTCCCAGAGAATTACGTCCCTTGAGTGAGTAGCTCTTATTTCTAACTGGCTGTTTTTGTTTTGTAATTTTTTACTTTATACTCAGCAGGTAACTGCTTATTATGCAAATGACCTGCTGTATAGTTTAATGCTGGGTAAGAAATATGAATGAAAATAGTAAGTGGTTGTTGTATCAGTAAATATTGTGTTTGTGTATATGTGGATATAGCTGTATTCACAGTGGTAGTAAATATCCATATCAACCTTGGATAATTTATACTTTGATGTAAATTATCCTGTTTGATTTAATGCTTTGAAACTGTAGTGGTTTTGTATTAATTTTTCCATTACATAACACTCAGTTTCTGGAGTTAAACTTCTGTGAAATTAATAAATAAAATCTGACATGATTCTCTCTAGTCTCAAGATAATTTCATGTTCTAAAATGAACATAGGTTTGTGAAATGTAATCATAATTTTGCATAGGGATATGTATTACTTCAATGTAATTATCAGTAATTGTAGAAAAGGTTGTATTATTACTTTTATTTAATTATGATTATTTATTTATTTTTATTTTTTTGATGTTGTTCTTAATTATTCAGCAGTAGTTGCTTTATTTACTTGTGTAAAATTGGCATAAAGTTGAGGGTTTTTTAATTGCAGCAATTGGATGAAGAATATCATAGGACAAGTTGACTTTAAAATATTAGAGATGAAGACTTTCATGTGCAAGGTAGAAAATGATTCTGTCTTGGAAATATTTGTTTTGACTGCTGAGCAGGGGTGTAACTACAGAAAATAGAACTGAAATTGCATCTGGCACCATCTTTCCGATAACTTTACTGTAAAATCAGCTCATATTTGTGTAACCTTAGTTACATCACTGTGTCTCTTTAAGATTTTGTTATAAGAATAAAATTAGATCAGTTTCTAATCTGGTAACTCTATTTTGCTTCAATTTATATCAATTCTTACAAGTCACTTTTCTAAACAGAAATAAATTAATAATGGTTCTTGGCAAATATCAAAAGTGATAAATAGTTATTAAATTTAGGAAATATGTACTGATAGTACATTATATAGTAAGGTATGAAAGACTGTTACATAAAAAAATGTAAAACAAAACATTTTTTTTAGATTACTGCATGGACTATCTACCCTTATTCATTTCTTTGAGGCACTGTATTTTCATGAACAAAAAAAAAAAAATGTATATATACATAAATAAAATTTATGATGAGATCTTACCCTTGGGAGATAAATAGCTGAAAATATTAATTTAATTTAATATTTTCTAAATGGCTGTAAATCCTATTGTAATTTTTTAAATGTTGTAACATCACTTTGCAATTGTATTTCAGACACTGTGGGAATGTAATGTGGATCCCGACACAAACAGAATCCCTCTACCCCAGCTACTGATAGATTTACGAGCTGGAGGAGTGAGCTTCCAACACGAGTGCGAGATTAGAGAAAAACTTAGTCACCTCTCTGCTCTCGACCTGCTAGACTTTCTCACTTACATTCCTCTCTTCATAATGATACACGAGTCAGTAGTGGACAACCCACTGGACGATTCAAGAGTCAAGTGACGCAACTTGGTGCACTGAAAATACAAAAAAACAAAAACAACTATGTTCTTCAGCAGATTCAAGTAAGAAAACAGTCTTCTCAGCAAAATTTAGGAAATCTTATCTGGAGGACCGAGAAAAATTGTTATTCTGCAGAATCTATAAAAATGTTTAAAAACTGTTCTAAGAAATCTATGTATACTTAAAATATGAAAATAACTGCACAACAATATCTAGAAAATCTTTATGATGTACATAAAATATAAAGGAAACAATTACTCAGTAGGTTGTTTGGGGAATTAATCATTTATTATTATTATTATTATTATTATTATTATTATTCCTTGGTCTGCTAATATGAATTTTAGCCAGGAAGTCATTTTTATTTTGAAAAAAATTGCAGCACCTGTGATGACATTTTATATGTAGGCAATTCAGCTAAGAACACGTTTTCTACATAGATCCAATATTTGTTGTTTTCTCCAAAAATTAACATATTTTACATTGATAAATTTCGTATCCAGTACCAAACCTTTGCACAATTCAAAATCTTAGATCTTCCCATTAATTAATTTAGTTTAACTTGATTTAAAGTCAGCTCAGTAATAGTGTCAATAGGGAAAATTCTTTTTATCTGTGACCAATGAACAATCCAAAGCTCTACTGTTACGAATATAAAACATTATTCAGATTTTACTCCTTTAACAAAAAACCTTGTTGCAGGATCATTTCCCCTAGTTTTCTCTGGGATATTTCCCACTGTGTTTGCCTATGTATTTTTGGTGTCGATATACAGTGGTACCTTGACTTATGAGTTTAATTCGTTCTGTGACCGAGCTCATATCTCAAATCAATTTTCCCAACTGAAATTAATTGAAATACTTTTTTGTTTTTTTATTGTGTTTTTAAAGAAGAAAAATATATTTATAAAAGACAAATACTGTATAAAAACATAATAAAAGAAAATGTAAAGAAATAAATTGGTTTTGTATTTATTTTGGAGATCAGACAAATTATTTTGGTGCCTTTGGCTGGAGTTTCAGTATTGTACATAACATAGAAGTACAACGCTTGTATTACTTAGCAAGTTCACTACATGCACACCTCGCTCATGTTTTTCTATGAATTCAAGCGACATCATTTGCTTCTTCTTCTCAGCCCTGTCCTTTGCAATCACTTTTTTAAGATCCATGGCCAGAAAAAAAAGAAATTTGGCAAAATACGAGCACAACACAACAGAGATGCTTCCACGGCAAGGTAACCACGTGAAGTAATTGAGCGAGACACAGGATGCTGGCCGGATGTTATGTTGTTCATTGCACCAGTTAGTGGTGGTGTATCTGAAGCTTGCTCGTAACTCGGAGCAAAAAATCAACCAGGAAACTGCTCGTAACACAAAAAACTTGTAAGATGGGTTACCACTGTATTTCCTATATCATTATCTGCATGATTTTTAAGCACATGTTTATTATAAAACAAGTACAAAAGGAAAAAAACAAAAAAAAAAGGTTACATAAATAATACAAAATAATAAAAACACGCATTTAAAAAAAGCAGTTCATTTTATTGCCAAGAACCTGCTACACTGATTCTGTAAGAAGAAATTACAATAGGAATACATGCAGAAGACAAATAAGTACGTGATAGTTTGCAGTTATACAGCATCAGTATATGTACAGATGACTTTCTATTTACACAGTGCAGAAATACAGCCTGCATATAAAACACGCAGACTTTGTATTAAACATTACTAAATATATATAATTATACTGTTATATATTTTATGTAATGGTACAGTTCTTTTATTTAAAATTTAAAATTAAAAAACAAAAAATGAATCCAGATTTCAAAAATGGCCTTAATATTAGAATAATAAATATTCAGACAATGGTATAGCTTTAATTTGAAATAAATGGAGAAATGTTATTTGGACAATAAGTTCAAAAATACAGTAATACAACTAAGTTATTCTACTAATGATAATTCATTATACATTTACACACTGCTGAAATAAAACAGTGGAAAGACAAATACACTGTATCTGTCTTTAACAAGCAATGCTACGACAAACAAGTCATGTGCTGCAGAATTACTCACAAAAATACTTAAATCCTTCTGACAAACTGAATGGGTTCTTGTTTTCCTTCTTTTCTTTTTTTTCTGTTCTAAAGCATTCATGTACAAAACAGTTTGGTGCCTCAGTGATTAAAACACAAATCAGTAGTTAAAAGTGATGAAATTTTAAAATATTCTTGTAAAATATAAAATAGCCATGTTTACAAGGACAGTAACTTTGAACTGGCATACATGGCTGATACACAGAATACAACTTGGTCTCCATCCCTCTGCTCTATACAGATGGAAAAAAAATAACATGTCATTCAATAGTTTAATGAAACATTTTTTATGAATAAATCTAAGTAAAGAAGTCTGTTCATTTTTTTTTCCTGTAAATCTGCAACAAAATTTCATCAATAAAGGGAAAAAAAGTTAATGCTTATGATTAAGGGTAAAACTTTAAAAATTGGAAAAATATAATTAATAAATAAATAAATAAATAAAATAAGTTAATCTTAGAATAATAAAAATTAATGATTTACTCAGTGCAGATAAAATGAAAGTGTTTAATTTGTTATGTAGTCACTAACGAACAATGATGAGAAATGATCAAATTTTGATTTTTAAATTCATCATAGACTGAACATCAAGCAATCTGCATTTTAACTTCTGTCCATTTTATAACACCATATTGTATCATCTTCAAAAGAAAACTTCAAATGTTTTGCAAATCAAAAATAAATTAATCAATTACATAAGTGTCTTGAAGAATTCAGGCAGCAGTTTATATAAATGCAATAAAAAATATGGAAGATAATAATAATTGAAATGAACATCTTGTTTCAATTTGATTATGCAAAAACTTAATGATTCATAAATTACAAAGACACACCCACACACATATATATATATATATATATATATATATATATATATATATATATATTAATGTGTTATTAGTAATGGACCTCTTAACTATTTAAAAAAAGGGGTTTTAAATGTATTTTACTTCATCCAAATGGTAAACCCCATCTTTTCTTAAATGTCAAAACAGGATAAATCTCTTCTGTGTTTTTATGTCAGAATGTGATTGAAAAACTGCACAAATGACTAACCCCTACTGTGTAATGCTGAATGGCCTGTCCAAAACAATACAACATTGTCATACAACACTGGACCAAAAAATAAATTTACTACATCAAATATTTTTCTGTCTCCTGTTATTTAAAAAAAATAAAAAAAAAATATATATATATATATATATATACACATATATATTTATTTATTTATTTATTTATTTTAATTTTTTTCTCTCCAATATTTCTCATACATGACACAATATTTCAATAGTTTACTTTTCTTCCACATCAAATTTTCAAACAGTATTTACAGAATAAAAAGATTTCATCAAACAATAAAAATTTCAAAACGGTTACACTTTTAGTTTCCTGTAAAAAGAATGAGAATATTTAATATTAAAGAAAAAAAAAAAAAAAAAAATCCAAATTATCTGACCTGATAATAAAATTATTGGCAATAAAATTAAATGACACATTTAAACTGTTTACATTAATGAGTTAATTATTCGTTGAATGAATACATCACCGGATTTCAGTTTTAATTCATCAGAAGAAAAAATATTGAAGTGTTAAATAAATGATTCACATGGAATTATAGTACAGTAAAAACAACTGAGAGAAAGAAAAAGGAGACAGCAAAAAAAAAAAAAATAATAAAAAAAATAAATAAAAAGCTTTAACAAATTATTCATTTAAAAATTATACTATTTCAGATTGTATCTTCCACAAAATAATTTGTTTTGTTGTTGTTTTTAATTTTCTGCCTAGTTTGTACATTTTAATAGGCCAATACCCAATATAGATGAACAATTATAGATGAACAGAAAGGTTAAAATGTAATAACAAAATATTATAAAAAATGATTTGCCAATAAAATGATTTTCTGTTGTATTGCTTCTTTCATTAGATGCAGAATTCTGTATTTAAATTTAAAAAAAAGGAAAGGAAAGACAAAGCCTATTCATAATTCTGTTTGTCTGTTCCACTTTTCTATTTAAAATACAATGTCATGGCTACTCAAGATTATTAATCTTCCAATAGGACTGAATGAGCTTACATTTTAAGACTGATTGTAATTTTCTGGTAATTACAGACAAAAAAAATACAGACAAAAAAATAAATAATAATAATAATAATAATAATAATATTATTATTATTAAAAAATAAATATATACATATAAATAATAATAAATGTGATTACGTTCAACATAAAACATTTTCTTGTAATTAATACATTCTAACAACCAACAGTTCCCTTTGGGATCATCAATTGATTACAAATATTATTATTTATTTCACTCTACATTAATCTGTTCTACTGATTACTGATACTGAAAAATATTTTTATTTTTCACTTAACAACACCAGTCACTATATTTGATAAAATATGTCCTCCAGTATGTCGTTAAAAATATTTCTAACTTTTTTTTTTTTTTTTTTTTTTTTGATCATTGTAAATGTAATAACATATTATCACTGTTACATAAACTGTTAATATTGATAATGCATTGCACAATATATATTATTTCTACACTATAATATGATATTATTATTCAAAATATCTATGTTCATATCTGGATCTGCTAATAAAAATGAAGTAATTTTGTCCATGTTTAATATTTGTTTACACATGGTAATACACAGCTAAAACTAATCATAAGAAGTGGAAACGAGAAAATAAAATGTGAACATAACTGTACAGAAGAATTTGAACAATCATCATGTTAAGGTGTATAAATAATCCGGTTATTATCAACAATGCTTTAATAAAGAAATCTTACTCTTATATATTTATATAGTTATATAGATTAAAAATCAACATAATTATTGCACTCATGCCAAATACACAATTATTACACACCATCACACCCAGAAATACTTCTGCCCTGTGATTTGTACTCAAGGTTATCAGACCAAAAAAATACATTTCAGTCTGCAAACTAAATTTTGTCCAGATCTTTTTTTTTTTTCTTTTTTTTTTTAAAGTAACTTAATATTCATTTAAATTAAAACAACAAAGTGAAAACAGATGTCTAAAGATATAATAACGAGTAACATTCAAAATTATTCATGCAGCACCATTTTTATTTAACTATTACTGATACTGGAATGAATATGGATCAAAATCACAAATCTCAAAAGGTTATTTCCCCTTTCAAAATGCCTACAGCCAAATTAATTCATGCTGTTCACAAATTCAGGATAATTTTATAAAATTCTAATAGTAATTAGTTAATTTTTTTTAGCCATCGAAAAACAAACAAACAAACATCCAAAACTGGTAACACTAAAACTGAGGTGTCTCATAACACAATAAAAACAAATCTACGAGCTGCTGTCAACACAACATTAAATTCAGAGTAATTGAAGAAAGAACCAAGAAAGTAAAACATTTTGAAGATTATTCTGAAATTACTAAATCATGCTGTTTGACATGTGAATAATAAATAATGCTCTGTAAAGTAAAAAGCTGTCTACATTTTTTCTTTTATTCCAACATGATACAGGCTTTTATGATTAATTTTAATCGATAATAAATAAATAAATAAATAAATATTGTATATTAAAGACTTTCCTGGATATACTTAAACAAAACTGTATGTTTATGTATTTTTATTTTGGTTGCAATGGTGCACAGACAGACAGACAAACACTCACACTCACACACAACAATGCTGACTACACTCAACTGTTTTTATACCAACATTTCCACATGTAATCAGGAAAACAAAGTCATTTTCACTCACTCAAAAATTATTAATTAAGTTCGTTCTGTATCTGCTTGAACTGTTAGAAATCATCAATGCTACCGACATTAAAAATAATGGACAAGGTTTTAAAAATTTCAAAACATGGTTGTCAGATGTACCAATGTATTGAGGTCAAAAAGGAATTTGGCATTGTTAGTTTATTTAAATGTGGCATGCTTTGTCTTGGTGTTTACACATGCAATCAAAGACAAAATCAAATTAAAGTGTGTGTTGGTGATGACAAATTCATCAATGTATAAAAATCTAATTCTTTTGTCCCCATTTCAGACATGACATATCAGTGTCTTTAAAAATAAATCAAAATAAAATGTAAGAAAAACAAACCAAAGATTTTGTTTTTTTAGAGTAGACTGAATATATATATATAAAAAAAATGATTTCAAAAACCTGTGACAATGTACACTTTAAAAAAAAAAAAATTGATAATCTTTCTGTCCATACCCATCTCTGATATATATTTATTTTTCTGAACTAATTAAGATATATGTAATATAATATGTAATAAAAATCATTCTTAAATGGTGGTTTGTAATACAATAGAATGCAAAGAGATTTCACAAAGAAATAAAATAAAGCAACTGAGTAATGTATAAACAGATAAAAGTATCTCCACATGACTGTTCTGTCATAGATCATATAGAGATTAAATAAAAACTTAATGATTCACTCATTATTAAGAAATCAAAATGCTGCTATACAGACATGCCATGCTGTGCTTAACCTAAAAGGAAAACAACATTCCAAACCATCACACTCTGTTACAAATATAAAATAAAATGAATGAAAAAAAGAAAAAAGAAGAAAAATAAAAGTGAAATAAAAACTTCTGAAACTTGGCACATATTTGTTAATGTCAATGAAATCTTATGAGTAAAAAAAGAAGAAAAAGAAGAAAAAAATAACCATAAAATAATAACATGTAAGCTACTATATTTTAATGCCAAACTTACACATTCCTGCAGATTTGATACATTTACAATTTACACAGGTAATGACACTATAATAATAATAACTATTTAGAAGAAGAAGAAGAAGAAGAAGAAGAAGAAGAAGAAAAATACAGTACGATACAAAAAATAAAAAGTTAAAAATTCAGAGTTTAGGTTTCAACCTTTTTTTCTCATCCTTTCATTAATTAATCTGTAACACTATTTTCTGGTTGAGCTGACATCAGGAATACTTGAAATGATCACAATGCTATGTTTACTACAGAAACTCAGTCAGTGTCCCAATCATTGTCCGAATCATTGTCTACCATATCGTCATCACTTTCTTCTATAACCTTCCGCCTCAACTCAATCGCCCTGTCCATCATTGCCTGCACATCTATCCTGCCTGCAGGTGTGCGTTTCTGTTCCTCTTTACGGTTTTCAACTCTCCTCAACTTTTTATTCCCTGCAGAAACAAAAACAAAAACTAAATAAAAAACTGAAAATGTAAAAAATGTATTTATCTATCAATTTACAGTAATTTGTTACAACATCCATGTCTCTGTATGCATGTGTGGCAATTTAAAGAACTTAAGTTTCATTATTTAAAAAAATAAAAAAAATAAAGGTTTTATTTGTCCCATCATTAGTATGCATTTTTCTATTGTAGGCTTGCTGATGTGGCCTGGTTTCAAAAACAAGATCATTGTCGACTGAACCTGATCATCTTCTGTTTTTTTGAAAACGAGTAATAGATACTGTCCTGCAGAAACATTTCCATATTAAAGTATTATGTATGCAGCATTTTCTCTATCCAAGAATTCTTTAAAATCTTTTCTCTTTCAATAAAAGTTTAAAGAATACCATGTATTTCAAAGAGAGTTTTTGAGCCAATCAAAAAAAAAGAAAAAAAAAATGAAAAAGAAAGTGAATGCTAGAAGTTTCAACATTTCTTGAATACTTACAATCTCCTTTCCTAATTTCTGCTAACAGATCATTTCTTTCGTCAACAGCTTTTGGCTTCACGGTTTCCACAGTAGAGTTTGATGTGACAGTACTTCCTCCTGACGATATAGATGTTGAATCAGAAGGATTAGGTAGCGTACCATTCATAAGTGGGGGTGGAGGAGGTGGTGGAGATGGTGCCTTTATGTTCATAAAAGGTGGAGGAGGAGAAGGAGGAGGGGGCAAGGAGTTATGACTGCCTGGGGTGTCTGGAGTGTGATTTGAGGTTGGAGAAGGTGGTGGTGAAGGAAGTTCACTGGTGTCTGAAACTGCTCGCTGTGTGTATGTGGGTTGCCTTGCTGGCGAGTTTCTCTGAGAGACAGGTCCACGCACTGGTGAGCCAGTCATTTCAACATCATTAAATATTTGATTACTTCGCTGCTGGTGAATCTGACCCATGGGAGGGATGGCCTCTTCAACACTATCTGGTATTGGTGGTGGTGGCGGTGGTGGAGGCAAGCTCTGCCTTACTCCTGGAGGTGGAGCTGGTGGGGGCTGGGATGGCCTGTTTTGTGGACTGCTCACTTTCCCAGGCATGTGATGAATGCCAGTGTATGCCATTTGTTCAGGATGTGGAACAGAAGGTTCCACATGATCAGGTATTATGTGCTGAGAATATGGCCCATTCATCTGAGTATTGGAAGACCGATTTCCTACTGGCTGTGCTGCTGTTGCTACTGTTGTTGGTTGCACATGATGTGGATAATGGTTGGCCATGCTTGCTCTATCCATCTGGGCTGTGGAGTTGATCTGCGAGTTGTTAACCAGCAGTGTCTCTGGTCTGTTAGACTGTCTGTGATCAGAATTAGAATAATCTCTACTTTCTTCTTGTTGCTTTGCCTTGGGGTGCTCATCTGGTATTTCTACAAACTCTTTGCCATCTTTCTGTTTGTCCCAAATTTCTTTTTTACTTTTTGGTTCTCGAATCTGTCTGGGTGTGGCATGAGGTTTCTGTGGGGAAAAAAAAAAGAAAACCAGTTTCCAAATGTTTCAGTGATTCTGTATGTATACTGTTAATAACAATTTAACTGAACCAAAAGACCTATTTACGCTATGTATATATTTGCAAGCCATCATCAGTTTGAAAAGCATTTTTTTTTTTTTTTTTTTTTTTGAAGAGAGTAAAACAGAACACGAGAACAAAGGTTAAGTTTACTTCAATATGTGATCAAGAAAAATTCATATGATTTTTTCTAATTTCCTACCCTTTTGTCTTTTCGTTTCTTCACCAGTTCCGACTTTTTCTCCTTGATTTCTTTGTCCATTTCAAGGCACCAAAGGTTAAGAAAGAATCCAGGATCTGTATAAAAAGCCATACTGTCTTTGCCATCTTCCCTACAAATACAAGTTTAGTTAGTTGAGAGGACACTGACCTTTTTTATATTCTTATTTCTGATCCACAGGTTAAGTAAGAAGGATTTGGTTTCTGTTAATATGTTCACTCTCTCTGTACTTAACTTAAGCAAACAGTGAGATCACACATTACCAGCATCTTTGGACACTTTTGTAAAATGTGGGAAACTGATTATGTTTTTTTCACAGAGGATTATTTTTCCCTTACAACAAAAAAAAAAAAAAAAAAAAAAAAATCATAATTAAACCAATGATCTCATGACTACAATAACAAAATGAAAAAACAAAATGCCAGCATACATTAACATGAGCAAAAATCATTTGAAACAAATAATTTGAAAATGTACAGTATATATATATTTAGGCCAGTTGTTTTTATCAAAACAATAAACAAATAATGGTATTGTCAACATATACCTGAACACATTTAGTTTTTCAAGCGGTGGAGGACGATCACATTTCTGGTGCATCTCCAGGATAGATCTGGGAATTGTGCTTCTTGACAGTCCTTGCTGTTCCTTGATTATTGTGCTCTTAAATGGCTTGATAGAGTGAATGTTGGCCAGTGATACTATGATGGTGAAAAGAAAAGAAAAATATATTCTTTAAACACAACCGTTTAATTAGGAACTGAAATTTAGGTATTTAATAAGGTTATTCCGATATTAATGTTTAGGTTTCAGCCAGTAAAAAAAATAAAAATAAATAAATAAATAAAAGGAAAAATCATCGTTAAAAAGCAATTATTGTAATTAAAAGCAAAGTTGTCTTTCAGTGGAAATAACACCTTAATAATTAAAAAAAAGAATTAAAAAAAGCCATTTTAGTGATCAAAAGTTTTCTGTTAGCTAGTATTAAGATGCTTGCTAACATACCAAAACACACTAGCCGGTTATATTGCTAACTTATTTACCTTTCTAAAACTCAAACTGTCACATAAAACAGGTAACATTTAAATAAAGTCTTCCCCAAGTTGACATCTGAAAATTCAGCCTGTTTCTACTTCACAAACAACATCCAAAAAACAAGTAACTGTTACCAATACATCAAAACACACAATATTCCACACTGTGCCATGAACTTCTATCAATGATATTTCAAAATGATTTTGAATAATATAATTCCTCAGGTAAATTACCTGACATCTTTAACAAAACAAACCAGTAAATTTTCTTACATTTCAAGATGTGTTTTCATGACTTTTTTTGCAATTCAATAAACTTGAAACTCACAGATGATTTCTGCCATGAAAAAAAGCCTCCAACAAAACAACCACCCATAATTGGGTGACATCTTTCAAAGTGAATAATTCTTCCATTATTGGTTCTGTAACAATTACTTAATATATACAACTACAACATCATTACAAATATATATGAATTGAAAGAAAAAAGTGAGAAAAAAAATTCATTTATGTACTTTGAATGATTCTGCTCTATGGTGACAAATTCAGAAGGACAGAAGTTAGCTTGTACACAATCTGCCAATATCTTCATAACATTGATGTTTAAAAACTACATAAATTAGAATTAATTTGTGATCAACTAACCCATATCTATATTACTGAAAAACCTTTAAGAAATACAACAAATTTTCAAAATTATGCCTGTTCAGTACAACACTAATTAAAAGAATAATGAATAAAGTTAAACCTTATATTTACAATGAATATTGTGTTTAATTAATAACAAATTCATTGTATATAATACAAAGGTGATAGAAACACAACCACACATTTAAGTATTTTAAAAAACAAAAATCAGTCATGCATAAATCTGTACACAATTAACTGTTTAGGTGAACCACATCATGAATAAACTTGTTAAGTTAAGATATTTCTTTGGGGGGGGAGGCCCACTGTACAAATTTTTTTTATTTTTTTTTTATTGCTATTATTTTTTAAATCTCTGATAACTAAAAACTTTGCTTATAGCCAAAGGTGATCCGCTTAATAAATTTTGTTTTTATTTAAACAGCAGCTATTACTGGTTATTCACCACAAGCTATACTTTTCATTGGTATGTCACCCAGTGAGTTAGCACAACATGAAGTGGATGACCTCAACCAACAACAATATATAGTAATATTCTCACACACACACACACACACACACACACACACACACACACACACACACTCACTCACAGGTACATACTCACAGTGAGTCATACCAGATATATCAAATGTACATGATTACAGGTCATGAAAAGATGTTAACATGTAACAGAACTGAGGTACTGATGTAATGTCCGTGTTAAAAACAAGGCGATTGAGACCAACAGTTATAATAACATCAAAATAATTCTGTATTTACATAAACAACAATAATACATGGAGAGAGAAAAAAAAAACGTTTAATAATTCTGATTCATAGAGAACTATCTTGTTAAGCCCATTTTTCAATTCCTAGAAAAGAAAAGGTTTTCAAGTGATCTATACAATGAGGTTCTCTGTCATTTGTAGTTATTTTTAGTAAGTTTGTGGATTACTGTACCATTTTCAGTCATATGCTGCAGCCTCAAAACTTAAATTTTTGGATACTTCAGGATTTTGTAGGATTTTAAAGTATGCTGTTCACATTTAAATATATAACTTAGTTTTCTTCATTTTTTTCCTTATTAGGTGACTAACATTTATTATTTTCTTGAATGTAGTTCCATATAAAGCCACCCCCCCCAAAAAGAAAAACCCACCAAACATTAAACATTTACTTTTTAGTACATTAATTATGACATTACAATATACCTCTTTTTCCTTTCAAACACACATTTTACTGATAAGATACTTACCAATATCGACAGCAGCATTAAGCTGGGTGACTTTGTCACGAACATGTTCTATACGCATGGTGAGCTGATGAGCTCGGCTGAAGACTGCATTGGCCTCCTGAGACAGTTCATAGAACATGTCCTCTGCATGCTTGCTCAGACTACTCAGTTCTCGGATCACATTGGCGAGGGTGTTGTTTGTCACACATTCGAGCTCGTTGCGCACATTTGGTGCCACATCAACGCGGCTCACATGGATTGGTTCGATATTCCGCTTCGTCAGAGGCATGATCCTACATTAGTCTGAAAAGTGAGAAAATAAATTTTACCATTTTTATTTTTGCTAAGTACATCTCATTATCTCAAGAATCTACGCTACGGTTTGGTTAAAAAAAAAAAAAAAAAAAATACTTAAGCAGGCAAATGAGAGCCATACTTTATAGTAACTCAGCATGCTGAATGTTTAAGATCATGTAATATTACCCAAACACCAATGCTTAGTTTTAACACCATTCACAAACATTAACTTGTTCCTTGCAGTATTCCATAAAGTCCTTTCTTTAACATGTGCACTTTGTCACATAATAATGAAAACTGTATTCGGCACAAGCACAAAGGTAAGTGATATCAATGGAGACCAATTAATCAGATTAAATGTATACTACAGAAGAGCCCTAGCAAACTGCCAGTATGAAATTCAAGATACTAAATCTAAAGCAGGAAGAAATCTAAAGCAGGAAGAAATCCAAAGCAAGAAGAAGTATTTTATATCCTGGCAAGTTAGCTACCAATCTTTAGAGAGATAATGTAAGATAACAGTTCACCCTGTTTTAACATGTAATGAAAAACGATAGACATTTATTTAAACAGATAATCAAACATAAATTAACTGTAGTTTTAAAACGAATAAAAATATAAAACATATATAATATAGTCTTGAAAGCAAAGAGTTTAAAAGTTATTTGACATGTAACAGAATACAGTGTGTGAGAAATCAGTGGCTGGAATGAACGAAGGGCTCATACCGAATATAATAAAAAAAATATATATATATATATGTTATCTATATATATATATAAATATGTATCTATATATATATATATATATATATATAAGCAGTTTCTTTTCTAATATTTCACAAATTCATTCCTTGCAAAAGAAATACAAGTTAGCTGACAATGGAGTCAGAAACACATTTTATGTCCATTAACTTTAAGCTGAACACTTGTACTATTATATTCTCGTACCAGCATTTATGTTACCACCAACATGTTACATAAATTAAAAACATGTTTTTAATCCTGGTAAAAAGAACAAAAAAAAAAAAAAAAAAAAAAAAAAGAAAGAAAAAAAGAATAATGATAATAATAATAATATTTAAATGAAAGTTTATTTGACAACACATACATGAATCAAATGTCAAGAAATTAATATCCGAGATGAATCACTTCCTCGTACTGAAACTTTATTTAACTTGGCAAGATAACTATGTATATTTGTTAACTGTTGTCCTTGTGGAAAGAATCAAACATTTATTATATCCAAGACTATTACTGACAGTACTGCTAAGATATGGATAAACTTGCAACAGACACACCCATTTATAACAAACATATACATAGTTAGTATTATATTCAGACTGTTTTAATGAGGGCAAAACAATAAAATAATGTGTATTTCCCTGTATGTGAACTGTTGGCATCAATTTTTTGTTCTTATAATGTGTTATGGTCAAAATAGAAAATGAATTTTTTTCCTTTAATTAAACTATTGAAATTAAAAGAAAGAAAAAATTATAATTAAAATATATATATATATATATATATATATATATAAAACAGGAAAATTACTGTTGTTATTAATACCCATGTAAAAAACTGACACGTTATTAATTACGTACATGTATATTGTTAGATTGTTTTTGTTTTAAGTAACAGTTTAACATTTTGGGGAGTTATACCTCTGTCATTAACAATTTCCAAACATATCCAAACACAACAATACTGAGAGCAGGAACCATAAGAAATAATATTAGGACTTTTTTCCTGTCATGTTTTTTCCCCCCCCACAGACAATTACTTATTTGATTATTTCATTCTTTTTCTAGCATAGAGTTCATTGTACATTCTGCATTCTGTAACATTTAGATTTCATCTTTGACATGTAGTGATTCTTTTTCAGATGCACTGATTTAAAAGCACTCATGCAATGCTGTGCACAAAACAACTTTACCTGCCATACTTCAGCTAGCTACTTGCTAAAGCAATGCTACATGTTGTACATTCTCTTTTCACATTGTCTCACAGAAATTTTTTCACCAGATTAAAACTCATTAATAATGCATTCTGTGATCCTGCTAAACCAACTGCACTCGAATTTGCTGGCACTACTGCTTCGAAATAACATTTTCCTGTCAAATGATGGAATGTTATTTTTTCCTTCAAACAGTAAATGGGCAACTGATGTACGTCTGTAATCCATGTATTAAAGTACATACTCAATTTGATACCTGATGTAATAAAATACCTCAAGGTAAAAAAAATTAATTTTAAAAATCAAAAAAAAATCAATTCACTTTCACTTCTTAAAGATGTGTATCATGTATTGTCTGCTAGCTATTGGGCCATGAGGAAATAAACAACACAAAGGGGATTTTAAAGAACACCAGATGGAGCTCTAAAAAAACACAATTCAGACAACTGGCAGCATATTCAGAGTGATTAGTTTTAGTTGTTTGAAACAAGGCTGACATTTTAAACAACCAGATACCTGCAGCTCCTAATTTAGAATTTCAATACTGGTTTGAAAACTTGCTGGGTTAACACATCCTCAATAAGTCTGTGTATTTCTTTATCAGCTACAAGAGCTGTTTATCATGAGTACTTTGGTGCCACAAACAACAATCTGAAATTAATTATCTATAGCAAGGATTTTACAATTACCTGTATATGTTAAATATGTGTATTAGTGAATATCTCCATTCATATATAATTTTAAATTGAAATTAAATAACATGCTACTAACATTAAAAAAGATTTTTTTTTTTTTTTTTTTTTAAATAGATAACTCAAGGGGATTATTATGTTTCAAAATTAAGCTGCAGGCAAAAATTCTAGATTTGAATATATTACATATCTGAAAATCTGCTTTGTTACCTATTTGAACATATACATATATACATGGAATTAAAATTAAACATGTTTTCTTTCTGTCCCAAAAATAAAATTCGTGTCAACATCAATCAATCAACAGTTGTAGCATTTGTTACTCACTAAATGCTAGACGAACTGGTTAACATCACTTCAAATGAAACTAAAATAAATATTTGACAATTAAATCATTCCCTCCCTTTTTTGTTCACTAGTGGTTATTTTAAATATATTGTAAGTCATTTTGGCCAAACCTGACCAATCTACTTTCCATGATCAGAATTTAAGAAAACTGTACTGTTTATGCTAATGTGTTATAATTTTTCTTTCTTTTTTTTTGCTGGGGTGGGGGGCCAGGAAGCAGCAGAAATACATAAATTTAAAACTAACATAATCACTTACTAAACTGGAGAAAAGAAAGGAAAATAATAATAATAATAATAATAATAAAAATGTTAAAATAAAATAAAGCAAAACAGTAATAAAAAGACCAGAAAGATCCATTAAAATAAAATAAAAATACATTTTAAGATATTTTCCTCCTTCCCTTTCAAAAATAGCAGAAATCTATCAGAGTTCAGATAAATTTTAAATAAATAATCCTGACACTATTTAAACAACTGACCCATTTAAAGAGAGTATTATTATTTATCATCAGATTTTAGTTCAGACAACATACTGTAAAATAGAATTAACTCTAAAAAAGCAGATTTTTTTTTTTAAGGTCATTTCTCCCTTTTTTCCAATGGTCTGGAAGGAAGTCTTAAATTTTAACCAACAACTATTTAAATATATTAACAGTTCAATGATTCTGATGTTGTAATACTTCTATAATTATTAATGAATTTTTTACATTAAGATTGATTTTTTATGCTTTTGGTGTTGTTGTTTTTTATGTTTTTTGCTTTGTTGGTTCTTTATTATTATTTTTTTTTCTGAAGAAAGGAAAGGATAATAAAAAGTTATTTTCCTAGATGAGATGAGCACTTTTATATCAATAAAATGAAGGGATCTTTTATTGTTATTTCCCCCTACCCAATCTACATTGTTATAATACAAGTGTGAATCTGTAAGCTTATACAGGGAACTACTTTGCTTTAAACATGAAAAGAAAAATTTCACTGCTTATTTTCTAAATTCTGTTCAACAAACCTTTCACATTCCACTGTTGTATTTCTAACAAAACTGATGTGATCTGATCATCATATCCACAGGGAAATGTCAAAGTGAATTTACTTTATTGTTAATAGTGTTGACACTGCACCTGTTCTGATTTGGCTAGCCAGCTGACTCACACCATTAACAGTTGAATAAATGTAAATACACGAACATCTGATTTATTTACTCTTTTGGCAATAGTTCACTCAAGCTTCTGAATTTCATTAGCAGCTTCTATCAAATAAATGGTACTATTTACTCCTAAGGAAGTTATTTTTTGACCATGCTAAAGAACACATTTGGAAAAAGTGTGTGTGTATGTGTGTGAGGGAAACAAAATGAGAGAAAGACAAACAGAGTATACTGATGAGTGAAAATAAATGGTTAATAATGAATTCTAACAGTGAAAGAATGTCAAACCAAGTCTAAGATTACTTATGAAATAACAGTATCAAATTTGTAATATAGTTAAAAATTAATATCTAATAACTAATAGTAAGTATAAAACAATAGTAGTAATATTAATAAATAAACAAGTGAATAACAAAACAAAAAAACTTTACTTTTTTTTTTTTCTTGTCCAGTAAAAGTAACATATACATGTAACAAGTTTACGTTGTCTGTAATTAATCTGATAGTGGCATCTACTGAAGTATATATTATATATCTGGGTTAGTAATGTCAGAATGGGATAGGGCACTATGACTTATGAGTCATGAAACCAAAGAACAGAGTATATCACATGACAACATTTGGATGCCATCTGACCTATGTTACTTGTTATTTTGTTTTCTTCCACAACATTATTATTTTTTTCTTAAACAAGACACCTATAAATTTTATAACACGAAAACTACTTCATGTCATGTCAATTTATAAAAGATATATCTCCATACTTGCTGAAAATCCTTATAACAAGTATTTCCTGCTTTAAGTGTAAGTGGAGAAACCTTTCCTCTTCCGTGTTTGATTGGATATATTCTTAAATATAACTGAATCCAAATTACTCAGAATAGAAACTGGCAGAAAAAAAATTCTGAACTAATTCAGGATAAAATGCAAAATGTATTCCTTATCATACAATACATGTCCTTGTAATTTTCACGTTGATAATTATATATCATACACATTGGTTTATTTATAATCAGAAATGAAATACAATCTGTGATATTGTTCAAAAACATGTATCACTGTATACAGAAAACTAAAATACTGATATACAACAATTGTTGCTAAATTTACAAATGTAATATTTTAAATGCATTATTTCAACATACTTCAGATATTAACATACTTAGAGAAATATTTCGGTCTACAAGGATATATTTAACAATGATATACAATATTAAAAACAAAAACAACAATAAATAGATTTAAGATTATGTTGTAAAATGATATGACAAACGTACACGTTTTTAATGGGTGATTAACTATTAATATAAAATATTAGTATGAACTCTTATTTGGTTTTTCTTAGTTAAGCAATTTTGAAATTCTGTTAATCAATAGTTTTACCATGAAAGTTTTTCTGAAAACATTAGCTGCTTCTTTAACGTGCAGAATTCAATACACCACATGGCATGTTGTATCTTTTTTTTTCCCACCCAGACAAAGTCACAGAATGAAAAAGGCTTTTCTGTTATTCATTATGTTAAGCTGTTATACCAGATAAAGCTATTAACACTAAGAACACTATATATATATCTAACAAAGCTAGTGGTAAAATATTGTTATGCTGTTAAATGTTTTGTCTGCTTACAAATTATAGTCAAAGACAATGTTATTTCACGGTAAAACTATCTTACATTAACTTCTTAACAAGCACTAAAAAGAATAATAAAAACAAAAGAATAATAAAAACAAAATAATAATAAATAAATATATATAAAAATAATAAACAATGTAAAAATAATTCAAGAACAGTAAACAAATTTTACTTTTTATTTTATTTATTTTTCTGTGATAGAAGTGAAAACAAATTATAATCATGTATGCACAACAAAAAACAAAAAACAAACCTGATTATCTTTTCTTACAGAAAATGACTATATTGCATAGGAGTCTTCTGTTAATAAAAATAGTAAATAACAGAATTTTAAATAATAACAAAGTTATATATAAAATTTAACAAATAATGAACTTAATGCTTCATTTTAAAGTTGGCATGATCACCAAAAATTCTTTACATACATTAGGATAAATATAAAGTACCAAAAATTCTTTACATACATTAGGATAAATATAAAGTTCAGAATTTCTATAAATAAAAGGATATTTTTTATTAAGACTGCCATTAGAAGTTCATTTTTTTTTAATACAGATTCTTCTTTTATCTATAAAGTAAGATCAGTTGTCTCAGAAAAGGTAAGTAGAATGTTGATTAAAAAAAGAGTAAACTACAAGGTAAAAAAATAAGAAATGCATGCATGGTGCATATCCCCATAGGACAGATGATTTAATTTTATGACACAATATTGTGCCATGCTACTCAAACAATTGTGTTAAACAAGTGGTAATCTTAGACTATGATGTTTTCCACATCAATAACAATCTAATAAAATTATTTTAAGAAATTAAACAAATTTAATTTTAAATAGTCCTCCATGTCAGTTTTGGGGTTTATGCACATCTATACCATGTATGAATGGTGGCTGGGAAAAGTCACACTTTAGTATAGGAAAAAACATCACAGGAAAAAGTCACAATTTTTACATAACAAAATGTATGGGTTTGAAGAATACTGAATGTGGCATCATAGTATGTATGGGGTAATTGTTAAGCTTATTGATTAGGTCAATTAGGCTAGATTAAAGAAAGAGTCTTCATATTGTGCAGGGGGGGGGTGATTTGTAACACTTATTAATTAGGATCAATTAGACAGGATTAAAGAAAGAGTCTTCATATTGTGCAGGGGTGATGTTTGGGTCTAGCTTACTGATTAAAACAGATTTAAACTAAAGGCTTCCTTTGTAAATGATTTATAAAATGTCCCAGGTTAAAATGTGTTTCACTATATATTCTGCAGCTTGCTCTAGTGTCAGAAGTATGTTTAATATGGAAGTTATTCATAGCAATAAGTGTGATAACAAAATCTGTTGTGATGGGTTCATGTATACCAAGTAGGCGACTTCCAAAACAAAGTTGTGGTGGAAATATGTCGGAATTTCTTTGTGGTATTGGGTGGAACATCTGCCTAAACCACCAACATTAACAAAAAACTCCGACAAAATGTGTTTAATCTATCTTTCATTGCTAATACATTTCTTTTTTCTTGGGTTTTTTCTACAACTTTATTTCCTTTGACTTGTTTTCCAAGATTCGTATGAATATATCAAAAACAGGCTTCAAATTTTACCATGGCATTGAAGTCAAAACTCCATGCTTTCAGATGAGTGTTATGTTAATTAGACATCTCTACTTTCTTAACTTTAATCTAAAAATGCTGCAACAAGATAAAATAAAAAAAATGCAATAAATGGAGCTTTGCTCAGCAGTCAAAGAAATGTAGTTTTGATTAGTTATTAACTATAATGTAACTATTAGCTGCAGCAATATCAATGACCTTTGTGAACATTTGATAAAAATTAAGTTGCCTGACGCTTGGGAAAAAGACTGCTGCAACAAAAACCCTACACATAATAAAGTTATCATCTAACATACAAGAACAAGCCTGTCAGTAACTTTTAGAAAAAAAAAAAAAAATGGTACAGTGATGTGCTTGCTAATGATGATCACCATAAAAAGAAATTATAGCATTTTGTATTTAGTCTTAATCATACGAAGTACAATTCTGAGAGAAAAAAGTCACCCTAAATGACCCACAATTTGTTTCCATGTGTACCTCTTATCAACCAGCTGCAATACATTGTCAACATTCAATAGTCCAACAGACTTTATGACATAACTGCACAGCTGCTTCAAATACACACATCTGTGCCTTCTGATACAAACTCTGAACAATGCCAAATGTTTGACAGTTCATCAAGGTGCAGTTTGAAATGTACTATTCTAACATCATGATATTTATAATCATAAATTTTCTATTTTCCCATATGTAACCTATTTACTGTCACAGTAATATGTATCACTAGTTAACAGAAAATATTAATGTATTAGTTTATTAAGCACTGTGTACATAAATGTCTATGCAAATTTTAAATAATTTATCTAACTCATTCATATCATCAGTACAGCTTCCACACTATGAGAGTAGAATGATAATAACAAAAGACTATATTAGGAAAGCCCGTTATTTTCACTCACTGTAGTGTATCATTGTATGACTAATGAATTTTCATTTTGATGTAGTTTCAGTACGAACAATTCTCTCGAAATGTATTACAATATTCCCATCCAGTCTTACATACAGCTAAAGATATTACATATTGTATAAACATACTGTTAATGCAGATATTTTCGAAATATTTGAACATATCAAGGGAATTTTAATCAACAGTTTTCATTTACAAACAAGACGATAGAGAAAAAATCCCAAATTTAGGTCACACCCCTGCCCCTGGAAACTTGTCACGCTTAATCGTCCCAGAAACACATTTAGCATTATCATATAAAACAAATTATTGTATACTAACCTGAATACTGTACATATATTAAATAACATCTTTTTTTTAATGTCGTGGAATCAAAACAAACTCAAAATCACAAATATTTGTCACATTCTCAGAGGAGGAAATGTCAAAATGGCGATTCTCGAGACGTCTCGTCAACCGAGAATTTAATGTTTTATTAATAATCGAAAAATATATATCGAATTATTATAAATTTGATAACAAAACCAAATATGTTGATAAAGACTTTCATTAATGAAAAAATAAATATACTTCACCGATCATTACTTACCAAAAATTCAGTTCGAGAGGTTGGAATGGTTTTGAAACATTAATATACAATTCAGTGTCAAAAGTATCCTAGAAATGAAACTTTAAATCCGTTTTATAATCGTACAAAATTTAAAAACAGTATCATGAATGTATTATTATTATTATTATTATTATCATTATCACTGTTTGTCAAGACTTGAATCAATCATGCCAAACAAATCCTTCCTTTAAAATAAAAATAAAATATACAAAGAAACAAAAACAACAAAATTCCATTTCCAGTTTATTACAGTGTATATGAATAAATAGTCAAATATATTTTTGTATTGCACTAGTTAATTAAAGTATAACTTAGTTTAACATTATCTTAAATTTCATTTATGTCTTTTGTTATTATAATGTTTAAATAATGCTAGTGAAACAAGCCGTAATAATCAGAATAAAATGGCAGGATCAAGTAATTCAGTTTAGAAACTGATTTAGAAATGGGTGTTGTACAGGTTAGATAACGTTCATATATATTTAACAACTGTGTACCAGTAATTTATGTCCAACTGAATAGTTTAATAATTAAAAATAAAATACAATAAAAAAAAAATAATACATTTTATGTAAATTACTATGTTCTTGTTAGTCAATAAAATTTCATTTAATCTGTTCTTTTTACTTTATTATTTTCTAGGAATGTAGTATCAGTGTGAATGTGTGTGTGTGTGTGTGTGTGTGTGTGTGTGTGTGTGTGTGTGTGTTAAATAACGAAAGAATAACAAGGTTATCGCTTCTAATTACGCAAATGTCAGAGTTACTTTTTTTTACCCAGAAAATGTTCCCTTTTTGTCGCCATTTTTTCTAATGCAATAATAGCTATAATATCCAATGCTTTCTTTAATGTTTTCATCTTATTAATAAATATAGGTTTATACAACATAACCTTATTATGGCTGTAATTTCATTTTGGTAAAACAAACATTAAATTATTATACTTTTGGATATCATCTGTAGCATGAATTATTGTGTTTCTCCCGAACTGAATCTTAACTGGTATTTGAAATATATAGCGCTTTATAATTATATATCCTCAATTTTAGAACTGTTTAATCAAAATAATTATTTGGATGTACCAGTCTAACTATCCAAGCCACGATTGTCCAGATGCCATTTAGTTCCTAATTTTGAATTTCGTAACATTATTACAAATCGAAACATACACTTAAGAAAATGGCATCTTTACTACGTTTAAATGATTACAAAAGCAGTTCTAGTGACGATGACAGTGAAACAGAAGAAAAACCTGAAGAATTTACCGCTCATTTACAGCCAGTTAACAAAAACAACAGTATATCATCAACCATTGCGTTAAATGCCGCACCAGTTGTTGTTTCAAATGTATGTATTATAATTTTATTCAATTTTCATTGTATGTATAATGTTATTGTTACAACTTACAGTTATGTCTGTAAAAACTAAAAGTATTAAAACTATAAGTACTTAAAAGTAACTTCAATACTACTTCTTCTTTTTTTTTTTTTTTTTTTACTATTGAACAGTTTGAACCTAAGTTAAAAGGTTTTTTTTATAATTTTGATTAGATAATAGTAACACCACGTATAAACGCTTTAACAAAGTTTAAGTAATTTTAAATTATTTATTTGGTATTTAAAACTTAATTCATAAGTTTTTATTATACTGAAGTTTAATTGCTAATATTATGTAATAGTAAGTAGTTAATACTAATAGGCATGAGACAGGAGGGGGGTTGTTTTGGGGTTTTTTTTGATATTTTTCTATAAAATTATATATCATAAGAAAAAACCCCAGATTAAAATGACACCAAAATATCTTTGATGGCAATGATATGAAAAAAGTTAAGAATTTTTATCTGAATAAAATTTTGCTGGTATTTTTCTGTTAGAATATGTGAACAAACTGTGATTGATTTCTTCCATTTGGCAACATAAACACTGAATATCTCATATTGACTGAAATTGTATACATATCAAAATGAAGCTTTAGACAAGTTCTTGAGCTATGCAGTATTTTAAAGCATGTTACTAAACCATTCTAAATTTTAGTTAATTAATTAACTGCACTAATTAGCTCATATGTACCTTATGCCTTAATTATGTAATTCTCCAAAACTCCATAAAAATTAAACCAGTATACAAAAATATCAGCTTATAATTGTGGAGGCATTTACATTTTCAAGCATGCTTCTAACATTATTATTATTATTTTTGTTTAATAACATTAACTACCATTAATTTGCCGTATGACTTCATTATATAGATATAAAAAAAAACGTTCATAAAAATCTGACTTGCTAAGAATTATTTTCATAACCAACATCTTTATCAGAAATTGGAATATTGTACCAAATAATTACTAGATCTAAGAAAATAAATAAAACATCAAATTTTTCAGACACTGGTAGCATCAGCAATGACTATGGCCACATCATTTACTGAGAACACCCCACATTTTGGTGTCCAAAATTGAGTGCCTGCTACTCTAAACATTTGTATGAAATTTGGCAGACTACAATCATTGAAATTTGAATTACTTTTTTTTAATTTAAGAAATGTTTAAAGATTATCATTTTGTGTTGATTTCATATTTTATTTTAGGATCTTGGGAAGACACGGGTCATTGACAAAACAGTGAAAGAAATCAAATATAACCCTAAATTTGAAGAGCTGTATGCTCCTGAGGTAAGATTTAACATCAACTAATTATTATAATACATGTCAAAAACAAAATGAAAAATTTAGTGTAATCATGTTTAAAATAACAAATAAATATTTGTTTAATGACACTTCAGTACATCTCAGCTTATTAATGATTATTAGATGTAAAATATTTGGTTTTGTATGATAATGTGAGAGAGGAAACTGGCTGCTTGCTTATCAGCAACAGGAGATTCTTTATATGTGCCTGTCCACAGACAGGAAAACACAAACCATTGACTTCATACACCAAGGTCAACTGGTTATGTAACAGATGTACTAGTTCTCGCTTCAGTGTTTTATCATTGATGTGTTGATGAAAATTCATTTCATTTCTCAGGAAGAGTTGTTGTTGTTGTTGTTGTTTTCTGACACCTAATAAATTAATATTTAACTGAAATAATAAAGTGATTCACAAATAAATATCATTTGAAAAAGAGGTACATTAATAATAGAACTTTATTACTGTGTATTGTGTAAATATTTAAACAAAATAAATTTATCATTTCAATTTTTTTTTTTTTTTTTTCCTTTAACTTGCTTAATTGTAATTTGATATCACTCTCCAGGCTGGACCATTAAACCCATTTAAAACTCAGCAGTTTTCAGCAAATAGAAACATGCTGGCAGGCTACGTGGAGGAAGCACACTTCAACGAGTTTCAGTTTGAGAACCAGAGAAGAACATTCACCAGTTTTGGTAGGAATTGTTACATTTATTGAAAATAATAATTAAATTTAAAACTCAAACCAAATGTTCACATGACCAAAAAGTTGGTCTTTTTGAAGAATTATTCTCATTGTTTCCAAAGAATTATTCTCATATGTATTATATTTGAAAACCCTTATTTTTTTATTATTATTATTTTTTTATTTTTTTTATTTATAATTTTTATCACAATTCAAAAGGAAAATGTCAATATCAGCATCTATGCATCCTTGTGAACTTAATAAAACTATTTGATTATCATCCTTTATTGTTAGGAAAGATTAATTGCTAATAACAAATAAAACAATAACTTATAATTTGACCATTTGTATATATTGCTAAATTTATATTTCAATGGATATTTTAATCCTTTTTCTCACAAAAAGAATTTTAAAAGCCTTGAGATACTAAAATATTCCTAAATTCTGTGAAAGCCAAAAAAAAAATATTGGTTAGAAAAAGAATTGATCTTTTATGCTATGTCACATAAATAAACCTCATTAATATCTTAAATAAAGTTTAGCAATTGTTACAATTTATAGTTTTATGATTATTTTTCTCGGGGTATGACACAGCAATTGTCTTGAGCTTAAGAGTTTTTTAAATATATATTTAACCAGACACACCTCTTGCCTTTGTCAAAGAGTGTGACTGTCACAGGCATCCTAATATCCTTCACAGCTTCTAACAGCTTCTCTGATTAGCATGTTAATTGTTACAGTCTGTCAGCCATTTAAACTAAAATCCACTATTTGTAATTACAGGTTATGCTGTGGACCCAAGTGTGGACAAGGAAGTTGCTGATGAAGTTGTTGTTGGTGACACAAAAGCTGCTGAAGAGAGCAAATGTATTTTGATAGATTTATTTATTTATTTATTATAACTTGTTAATTCATTATATATGTTTGTTTATTAAATTATTGTTTACTTGTTATTTATTGTATCAGTAATAAATTTTCTGTCTAGCAGTCAGAAGGAGGATGTTTACTGAAATAAAAAAAAAAATATATATATATCATTTGTTTTTCAATTTGATTTCAAAATGATACAATTAAAATACAAATCTGAACCAATATTTAGTTTTACTCAACAATAATTTGTTTGTAAAGAAAAAAAAGATAAAAGGTAGTAATAATATATAAATGTTTAAAAACAAATTATGTTTATTTTACTAACCAATAATTTGTTTATTTATTATCAGGTTTGACTGTGTTTGAATCTAATAAACAGAAAGGTATGAAAAGAAAGAAGGTGACAAATCGAGATCCAGCAGATATTGAGGGTTACCTTGGTCCATGGGGAAAATACACTGATGAGAAAACTGTGATGAAGCCAAGTGAGGTGAGTAATTTTATCCTTCAGTTTTAAATTAGATAGTACATAAATGTAGTTCGTTTTGTTACAATATTAAAACATTTTAAAGTTGACTGTTTTCCTGCAGTTGGCATTTCTCCTTTTTTCAGTAAAGTAGTTTTTCTCCTGTATAATCAACTGATTTGTTTTAGAGACTAGAATACCTGTAGAGGTACAAATAACTAAATAGATTTTCCATATTTTCAAGTTATGTGGTTAAAGGTCCACTTTACAATGTATGGAGAATATTTCCATATTTTGAAGAAAAAAGAACAAATACAGTTTTATAAAGTAGTTTTCTTTGAAAAAAATATGTTGAGGCTAGAAAGATTTATTCAGTTTTTGTAAATGTGTTTAGTAAAATGCTGTTGTTAAGTTATGTTTTACTTTTGAGCTTCTTCTTCTTCTTTTTCTTATATTGCTATTGTAAAAGAACATAATTTTTAACATCCATGACACAGGTTTTCCATCCTTAACACAGGGTTTGTATTTCTTCAGAACAAGATGCAAAATTAAAATGTGTTATGAAATTATTAATACTGAAAAAAATAAAAAAAAACCAGCAACAAAAAAAAACATTTGTCTAATGTGTGTTTTCATTGTGTGTTTTCACAGGAGGAACAAAAAGAGCTGGATGTGATATTAGCTAAACGTAGCAAGGCAGGAAAACAAGTTGAAGAAAAAGCAATGGAAGAGAAAACAACATTACACAGTAAGTAAAATATTAATGTACATATAAACATTTGGGGTTTGAATTTACTGAGAATTGCCAGCCCGTGCATGTATAAAAACTGTTAAATTTTATGGACCAAATGCCCACACATATTTGCCAGCCTAAGAGTAAGACAGAAAATGTTCTCCCCGATTCAGTAATATTTACTGAATTCAGATAAAAAGTCTCATGGTAAATGATAAGATCAGGTTGTTACATAGACTCATTCATTTGATAAAGACATGTCGCATTATATGTTAATTTTATTTTATTTCTTTTACAATTTAGCGAAAAAATGATATACTTTACATTGGGATCCAATTTTGTTAGCCACAGTAATTTTAGACTACCTTCTAAAAAAGTAAAATAATATTATAAAAGTACTTTCATTTAAGTGGAGAAAGAAAATAAGATTAATAAGAAAATGAGAAGGTGATGTTTGAACGCATGTATTATAAAGGGATGAGTCCTGAGAAAGAAGGACATTAGTAAAACAAATGGGATTTGAAGGATTAATAATAGCTTTTTTACAAATTTTAACTTCGATTATTAATAGATACTGTTGTGATTTTATTGTTAATATTTAAAACAAATTTAAATCTTATTTCCAGTTAAAGATGCCTATGACTACCAAGGCCGTTCATTTCTTCATGCACCACAAGACGTTGGTGTTAACCTCAAATCTGAATATCCACCCGAGAAGTGTTTCCTGCCCAAAAAACAGATCCATACCTGGACAGGTCACTCAAAAGGTGTTGCTGCCATTCGGTGGTTTCCACAGACTGCACATTTATTGCTGTCTTGCAGCATGGACTGCAAAATAAAGGTGAGTTTGCAAAAAATTCATTTGTCTAAAAGCTGTCACTTTATGATATACAGAAATGAATATGAATCTCAGCAGTTTGTCTGTGTATTACAGATTTCACCAGGAGCAGAAGTAAAAGTTCTTACATTTGTTTGATTTTTTTTTTATTAAGATCTTGAATAAATGTTGGATTTTTTTTTTAATGCAGATATTTGGTGAACTGTGTGCATTGGATGAAACGTCTGTCCATCATTTATTCTTGTACAGGTTTAACAAAACCTCATTAATGTACATCTAATGTATCTTACCTATCCAACCCACCATGACAATTGGTATTTGTGACACATGCCTGTAGAATTCTTTCTTCTGCCTTCTGACGTATTGTTACTGTGTTCAGCTTAGTCCATTCCTTGATGTTGTCCTTAGTTAGACAAAAATCCTTAGTTCATTTATTTAAAAAAAAAAAAAAAATAGAATTTTCTGTTTGGGATATAAGGAAGATACTGTTTTTAGCTGCAATCATTTCTTTACTTGCAAAGGTTTCTGTCAGTTTATGTGTTTAATTTTATCAGTTCTGTGAAATATGAACTTTTGTTTCAGATATGGGAGGTGTACAATGAAAGACGGTGTATAAGGAGTTACATAGGGCACAAACAGGCTGTACGTGACATAACATTTAACAACAGTGGAAATGAGTTTCTCAGTTGTGGATATGACAGATACTGCCGACTGTGGGATACAGAAACAGGTAGCGTGAACTCATTTGTTTTAAAACTCACAGAATATTTCAAGAAATACATACATAGATGTATTATTTCATTATAGGCAAAATCTATTTCCTAAACTAATAAATATTAAACTTATAATTATTTGAGATCATTTTACAGACAGTTCTGTTCAGAATAGTTTTGATTGATGTTAATATGTAAAATATACTTTCATTATTACATCTACATGCAATGAAACTGTAGAAAAACACATATATAACCATGATATTTTTGGCATATTTCTAAAGCTCAAGTAATTTTATGAATTTTTTTTATTTTACATTTTGCCTCTAGGTGAGTGCAAGTCAAGATTCACAAGTCGTAAAGTTCCTTACTGTATCAAGTATCATCCTGATGAAGACAAACAACATCTCTTTGTTGCTGGTACATCCGACAAGAAAATTGTTTGTGTGAGTATTTTTACATAACATTTTTACTGTTAAACATAGTCCAGTGACAAAAACAGTGCACTGATTATGTTATTTAATTATTCCAGTTGTGAATTTATAATTAATATTCAAAATTTCTTTAATAATTAATTAATTTATATTTATTTTTCATTGTGGCATTTGGACTGGTAAAATAGTTCAGCAGTTCAGCATCTTGGTGCTGTTAATTCTATAACATTTGTTGATTAGCTTATTTATTATTCTAATTGTAAATTTGTAATATTTAAAATTTCCTTGTAATTTTTTTTTACTGCTTAGTGGGACATTCGGTCTGGTGAAATAGTTCAAGAATACGACCGACATCTTGGTGCTGTGAATTCTATAACATTTGTTGATCAGAATAGAAGATTTGTGAGCACATCAGATGACAAGAGTCTTCGAGTCTGGGAATGGTTAGTAGTTAACTATTTATTAAGAAATCATGTCATAATACTGAAGGTTAATTTAGGAGTGTTATTTAAAAAAAAAATTATTATAACATTTTTTTTTTTTTTTTTTTGGATTACTAAAATATATCAATTTATTTGATAATTTTTGTAAAATCGTGATATGTGTAAAGCAGGTAATAATTTGATTTAGTTTATAAATAATTTTAAAATCAGTTTATGTTACTGAAAGGTTTTATTCATGAGAGATTAATATTATTTTTTACTTGATTAAATCTACACATACTAACCTTAGTACTGAAATTTGTAAAAAAGAAAACTCAATTAAATTTTTTCTTTTTAATTTTGTTTATTTTTATTTTTATTTTTATTTTTATTTTTATTTTTATTTTTTTTTTTTTTTTTATTTTTATTTTTATTTTTTTTATTTTTTATTTTTATTTTTTTTTTTTTTATTTTTATTTTTATTTTTTTTTTTTTTTATTTTTTATTTTCTTCCTAATTTGTTTCTGAATAATCATTTTATAATGAGATACATAATCTACTGAATTTATAAATTATAATTTTTTGTTCGTTCATTTTTAGGGATATACCTGTGGATTTTAAATACATTGCTGATCCATCCATGCATTCCATGCCATCAACAACATTATCACCAAATGGTAAGGAAGATGCTCATTAAAAATTAAGACAATTTAAAACATTTTGACTACTATTATTTTACAAGAATATTATCAAGAATAATTGTTATCGTTATTTTAATAAGATTATTTGACATCATATATTATATCCAAAAAACGGTTATCTTGATTGTATGAATGGTATTCAGTACTGTGTTTAAAACTTTAATATGTTTCTTTTAGTATGTATATATCTGTATATCTCTCTGTCTCCTCTCTTTTTACTCTCTGTCTGTGTGTATATACATGTGTATATATGTATAGATATATCTGTGTGTGTGTGTGTGTGTGTTTGAGATTGTGGGTGTAGATGTGTCTTATATAAGTTATGTTGGATTAAAACTTTATTTGTTACAGGTAAATGGCTTGCCTGTCAATCCATGGACAACAAGATTTGTGTTTTTAATGTCCTCAACCGCTTCAAGTTCATGAGAAAGAAAACATTCACTGGCCACATGGTAAGATTTGATATTACATACACTTTTAACCTGTAATTCTTCTCAGTGTTTTTTCTTTTTCTTCTTGCTTCATTACACAGATAGAAAATTCCCACGTTTTTATCTTAAAATTAATTCATAAAAATACCCGAACTTGTAACAGTAATTTTTTACTTTAGTTTTACTTCTTGTTAATTTATATTTCACATAATTAAGTAAGAAGTGCCAAGTTTCTAAAATAATTCAACTATCATTCCAAGTTTTATCATTAACAAACATTCTTTATCCAAAGTGCTTAGGTACAGACTGCAGTCAACATGATTTATTTTTAAGGAAAACATTTATTAAAAATTGTAAAATATTAAAATTAAACTAAATATACATAAACCTATTTATGAAAATAATTGGGTTTCCAAAACACTCTGGATTTTAAATAATAGCATGTTGAATTGGATTCAATTACTGTTTACTGATTAAAATTAACAATTATTCATCTGACTTTATAAAATTCTTACAGGTGGCTGGTTATGCCTGCTGTGTAGATTTTTCACCAGATATGAGGTAAGAAATTATAAAATATTTCTATTTCTATATTTTTCATTTAATCTTAATAAATTTGCTGAGGAATAAAATGGTGAAATTTTAGATTTTATTTAAATATTAGTCTTTTTTATATATATATATATATAAAAAAAAAAAAAAAAAAAAAGGAAGAAAAAAAAAAAAACTTGATAGAAAAATATCTAAGTTTAGAAAAAAAAAAAAAATTCTTTCGTCATGAAATAATCACGTGCAGCTAGTTCATATTGATTTTCTTTTCAGCTACATCATATCCGGAGATGCAGATGGCAAGCTGTTTATCTGGGACTGGAAAAGCACAAAACTGTACAGCAAGTGGAAGGCACATGATGACGTATGCATTGGAGTTCTCTGGCATCCGCATGAGACATCTAAAGTTGCTACTTGCGGTTGGGATGGTGTGATCAAATACTGGGACTAACAGTGTAGAATGACTTTAAGATGATGTAATAATTAT
This sequence comes from Chrysomallon squamiferum, assembly GCA_012295275.1. Classification (NCBI taxonomy): domain Eukaryota; kingdom Metazoa; phylum Mollusca; class Gastropoda; order Neomphalida; family Peltospiridae; genus Chrysomallon; species Chrysomallon squamiferum. The sequence continues at coordinate 3,621,816 of CM022665.1, read as the reverse complement.
GTCACGATTATGAGTTATAATTAATAGCCGGGCAGCATAAATGTGAAGAGAAATGTAATAACAAAGATCTGGTAAAACAGTCTGATGGATTTTGTTGTAAAATCACTAAAAATGAACACTGGGACTAAGGATTTTAAAGAATCATGTCTGTTTTCAACCAGGTTTTCTAGCAAGGATAATATCAACAACCACACTTTAAATCTGGTCAAATATGTGGAAAGATCAAATACAAAGCAACCATGATGAAATTGCCAGATTGAATTATTGTTTTAAATATTTCTCCTGAAACAAGACTGAGACTAAATATGTTATTTAGAACTTGGTCTTAGAAAAAAGTATATATTATATATGTGCCATATAGTATAATTAATAATGGCATTACTGAAATGTGAACATAGAGTTTGAAGTTAAGTAAGATCACATAACAAGAACATTTGGATTCGCAGCAGACAGACATTGTTTTGAGAAACCAGTGCCAAGAGAAATACATTGCTTCAGAGAGCAGAACAAAATAAAAACATTAATGGTACTTTCTGGTCCTTCAAGACACATTACAATAATATTAGAGAACAAGTCTGAAGACTTACGTGTTACCAAGGAACATGCTGAGTTTCTCATTTCGTTACAAGACTGAACAGTCAATCATTATAAAAAAAAGTAATATCTTTTGTAAACTGAATGATGATCATACCTTTCAGCCATTTTTACTCTTGCTATTAAAAAAAGTGTTCCTAGATGATACACATTTTCAAGACTCTGCAGAATTTAAAAAAAAACTGGTTTAAAAATCATCAATGAATTTTATCATAACATTTGTAACATACATCTTCATTTTATATATTAATATTTAATGTACATCATTTTTAGTGTAAATAAAATGTACATTTCAGGTACATGGAAATATTAGTTTGGTTTTTGTTTTATATGCAATTTTTATTAGAAGATATATTATGGCATGTGTGTTGTAGTTGATCAAAGTTACAATTACGATCGACTACTGGCACACAGTCTACTCCCATATAAACAGTGTATATGTTATATGTTTATTTTATATACAATTATTTTTGGATTATTTTGCTTTTGTTTGTTTATTTTTTATATATCACTATTATTATTTTTTTTTTTTTTTTGCTTTTTAAATGTTATAAATCTGTGTTTTATATTAAACTAGTGGAGAAAAAAAAAAAAGGAAAAAAAAGCAAAGCAAATACAAATAAGACAGTGTAAGCATAGTAGCAGTTTTATTGCAGTAATAATTGAACAACAGTGGAATAAGAATATTTGTTTTATAAGTAAAACAACGAGGAATGGTTAATTTGAAAAAGCACAAAAATAATTCAAAAATCAAAATCAAAAATACATTAATGATAAGAAAAATATACAAATTCATTTGTAAGAGCTTATTGCATAATAAACAAATCTGTGAAACAACTGTTTTTCAGATCACAACCATGATTCATATAAATATAACCATTAAAAAAGTTGCATTTTAAAACTGGACGTTTTAATCTGACTTCAACAAGACAGTTTGATAAATGGCACTTCACACTGAAGTACAGTTCAAGAACACTTTAAGGTTACTTCATATACAAGATCCACTTAATTTAAAAGAGAAAAAAAAAAAAAAAAAAAAAAAAATTACATGTTTTTTTTCTTTTTGCCTATTGAACAACAGGTAAGCTCATATAAACCTTGGTCTTTTTGATTCAGTAACTAAATGAGTTTCAGTTCACATCTGTCTTCGGAAAATAAATCTTTTTAAATTTGTTTTTGAACCAACTCATTTTTTCTAAATAATTAACACATTGTGCATGCAATTTTATCAGTTAACAGAAGAAAAAAAAGATTCCTTCCAGTTAAAATGTTTAATTATTGTTCATTTTTATTAATAACACTTATTATAAGCAAACATGATTCATTTGATAGGGAAAAAATAAAAAATAAAAATAATGATGTTATTTTAAAAGTTATAGCCAGTTACTGAAAAAAAAAAATTATTATATGAATTATATAATAAATATTCTTTGAGCATCCATCTGTAAGAAGTGTGTATATTTTAATGCATACTGTACTACTGACTTGCATAGACCTGTACTGGCTCATTTTGTAAATGTCAAAATTCAAACATTAATGACATATAAACAGTACTATCAGAAAAACATTTAGACGAAAATGTGTATAACATTTTGTTGAACCCTGATTAGTCACTGAAATAGTCATTCATTAAATGAAATGGTTTATAAAACAATATTTAAAAAAAAAAAAACTTATATTTTTGAATATTTTTACTGGCCATATGGGAAAAAGAATTAGGAAAGAAAAAAAAAGAAAATGGGGAAGAAGGAAAGCCCAAAATAATTTGACAACATGGAAATGGTGACACATAACATATTATTTATTATTTTATGTAAACAAAAGGTTTCTTAAATGGATTTTCAAAACCATATTTAATGAAACATGAATTAATCTAAAAAATAAAAGTAGGTCTACACTAAAACATTGTAAAAGATATTATGTATGTTTGTTTCTGGCACACTTTTTAATGCTAAACAATTATTTTGCAGTTTTAAAGTTATATTTTTACACCAGTTGCAACATTTTTTATTCATCCTAGGTTTAAAGTCAGATTTGTTAATCAAAATACTAATTATAAGTTAATACAAAGTAATAAAATGTCACAAGAACTACTGGATTTAGACTTGGTTAGGCCCTAAACTATATAAATAAAGTTTGGAGGCTCATCGAAAACAAAACACATGTTATAATTCCCAAGATATTTACATTGCATCTCATTTTATATTAAGTTTTTGAAGACTGTCAGGCCCTAAAATGTTCATGTTTAGCTTATGCCTAATTCTAGCAATGTTTAACAAACTACCTTTCATAGAATTTCTATTTAATTTTTTTTTTTTTTTTTGTCTGTCCGTGTCTATTATTAAATGGGTAACTCATAAATAATTTTTAAAACTGCCTAATAATATTAAATTGTGCCCAAATTATTATTTCCATCAACATAAATTATTTTTTCTTCTGTGCAAAAATTATTAAAAGGTAAACTAAAAAAGGTAAAAGGCAATTATTTGATTAAAGATGTGTACTTTAAACAAATCTTCTACATTAAAATTTACATGGGTATATAAATTAAGTAAAACAACAATAAAATATCAGACACAAACTAAATACAGAGAAATAAGATTTAACATGTGGTTATAACCTTTACAATAAAATCACAACCTGGAATATAAACAACCTAAATACACAACCATATAACAATTATCATTACATGAAAGACGTAAATAAAAAAAATAATTAATAAAAAAACAAAAAATAATAATAATAAAAAAAATAATAATAATAATAATAATAATAATAATAATAAAAACAACAAACAACCTACATAAATAATTTTAAAAAGTCCAGTATTAACAGTTCTTTTTCATTTTATTACCAAGGAAATATCTGTTTGATTTTCATGCTATGGAATAAAAATAAACTTAACAAAATGTGGAATGTATTAAACATATTCATTAATCAGATTATTTTCAGATTAAGATGCAGTAGGTCTAATTCAATTTTTGTTTTGTTCTTACAAATGTTCTTACAAATATTTATTAAAAAGTGCATTAACAAAACTATGTACACAAATGACAAACAGAAAACTATACTAGTAATCTAATATACTCAAAGGCTACAATTTTGTTATTAACAAAGAAAGTTATAACATATAGAAAATACTTATAATTCTCTAAACAGTTCAGTTACAAGCTTGGTAATAAGAATAATAAATGTACATACAAATTATTCTAAAATATTAATTTAAATCATACTTCAGTGTGTGTACATATATATATTAATCAATAAGTGTATTAATTATTATAATTAATCTACTAACAAATTTAGTAATAATATTTAATAATAATAATCAAAAAAACATCTTATGGTATACAGTTATATTTAATTGGTAAAATCAAACTGACAACAGAAGCTGTGACAGTCACTTAATAACTAGGCTTTAGAACTGAACAACAACATTCTGTTATAATTAGGGCTGGATATGGTAATGAAAGAAAAGGTTTGAAAAAGGGATGAAAGAGAAAAGAAATATTAAAAGATTATTTGATTCATTAACAGTCTAATAAAATAGAAAAACATAACTTTTGATTAAATGAATAAGTTCTACTGATAATAAAACTGAAAAAAATTTTTTACAAGGACATCTTCTTACAAGAAAAAATAATATAATCTGAAATCTGTCATTTTTTATTTATTTTTTAAAATTAAAAAACATAACTGTGAATTTCTTCGACTATTCTAATATGTATTTGAAAGCCTCACTTTAAGATCCCAGAATATAGTTTTACACAGTTCTAATAAACAACAAACAATATTAATATTAAAGATACACTGCATGAGATAAAAAAATAAACATGTTCATAGTCTATATAAACAAACAATACCTGAAAGTTTTCACCCCCCTCTCTCTTTTTTCCCTTACATTCCTGTTTTTCTCATAATTAATGCTGCCAAATCAATTTTTCTGACTATTTTTATTTGTTTTCGGTATAAATCAGAAACTGAAAGCTAAATTAAAATAGGAGGAAGTGATAATGTGAATTTTTAACATTCAGTTATGATGTATGATTATGAAATAAATATATCACTGCAACATAAAAATAGCTATAATATTATGATGTGCTAAGGATGCAATAACTTAAGAATGTTTTTATTCACAGCATGCATTATCAATTTAACTAAGTGATTAGTAATAATAAGAAGCATTGGATTAGTCCTGAAACTTTCAAAAATATAGGTATAAATATAAAACTGGATTAATCTTGACAATTTTGAAAATTAATGTATTAGTCATCAGGAATGTTCAGAAGAAATAAAAATTTCAACACAATTTTAGTATACACAAAGAAAAAGAATAAGTTTTGATCAATTAACTATGTTGCATGGTATTATCATCTGATTACTTACAATGCAAATATCTGTATAAAGAGAATGTATGAAATTTTAATTACACCATATTTTAACTACAATGTATAAAATATATATATGATATTGCTTTTAGAAAATGGATGATAACTGTGGCAGAATTAAGAAAACAACGACATTTATTTTTACAAAAATTAAATAACAGTAATAATTATATTAACCTTTCTAGGAAATGTTTTAACTTAAAGTCAAAGACAACAATTTATTATAATTTTATATATATATATATATATATATATATATATATATAGAAAAAAAAGATATTCACTTTACAGTTCTCATTTTAAACAATAATTTTGCAGATATGTTCTCTTGTTATAGATAACACTGATATACTTACTATAAAATTTATATTAAATTATACATACAAATTTAAGCTGCCTGTTTTAAAATTACAACTGACTTATCATTAACAACAGGAAAGTACAGTACATCACATTATAATGCTAATGGTTTTTATCATCAACTAGAAATAAATACTTTTTGATAAAACCCCACACCAAAAGATGCTAAAGGAACATATACACACTAAGCTATGACTAGTTCTATAACCATACAGTGTGTCAGTTTTATTTACATCCAATGATCTTTTTGAAATATCGACAACATCGAGACATCAGAAAGTCAAAATGTTTAACTAAATTATATGCTGCTACATTTCCGTCATTGCTATTAAAACCTAGCAACTCATAATCTCATAGCATTAAACTGTAATGACAATATTAAAAAAATTTTCACAACCTAGTTTGTTATGGAGTCCAGATTAGAATTCATCCATTTCTCTACATTTTTTTTAGTCAAAATGTCTAAACTGTGACTTCCCACTCTTGGGTTATAAGCTAACAATGGGACTTCTTGAAGCAAAAACTAAATTTTAAAGCTTTAATATATCACCAGAACACAAGCCTTTGATTAGCATGAATAGAATTTAAGCTCTCTCCATCTCTCTATTAAAGTGTACCTTTAGATGCATGAACATGTTTTATTTATATAGTTTTTTTTTTGTCAGTAACATCAACTTTTTCTAATAATAAAGTATGACAATAACATAACCAATTCATCAGTATGCCTGGTAGTTGCCATTTTTACTTATTCAAGATGTCATTATATACAAATATATATTTTTAACTATGAGGCTGAGGACAACATGGGAATGGTCCATTCATTAAAAAAAAAAAAAAAAAAAAGTGTTGAAAATGGCAGCTTCTGCTAATTTCTTCGAGCGTTTTATTTTATCAACATATTTTATATTTAGTAAAGGTTGGAATGGAAAATAAAAAAAATTTCACTTGTAAGAATATAATATGTCAGAGCCACTAAAGATACTCTTTAATGAGGTCACTCACATGGTATGTAAAACGATACCAATTCATTCGTGTACAACAGATGTACATAATTCATCTTTGCCTTGCTTTAATTCACAGATCTAAACTATTACAGCTATAAACAAATAACAAATATTCTGCTAGCAAAAAGGAGAGTGGGGGTGAAAAGGCACACTTGGTTATATGCATGTGAATGTGTTCCAGAATTAAACATTAAGAACATCACTACTAGATCTGTATAGGGGGAAAAAAACAAAACAAAGATAAATACACAATATGAATCATCTAACTTGTATATATATCTTCTTATTAACCACAGTGACTGTCTAAAGCATTCTGATTTTAAATGACAAATAAGAGAAATATTTACAAGGTTTCCTGCAATTAATTGTAAATTACAGAACATCGTGGTGAAAATGTAGTATGTGTGCTGAAGCTGGCACTAGGAAAAAACACACGTTACGTTGCCAGAATAGGTTATTTTAAAAACTCTTTTGTAATAAAGAAATTTTTTCGATTTCTTTCGAAAAAAATAAAAAATAAACAATTATTGTAATTATTAAAGTAATGGAGGCTGAGGATCCCTCATCTGAAATTCTGATAAGCATTTCAGATAGCAGACTCTCAACCTATAATAATAATAATAAAATCTGTAACTGAAAATTACATTTAAGACATGAGATACCTTGCCATAAAACTATCTACAGTGTGGGCACACATTTTCAAAACAATTCACCTCTCTTTATAGAGATATTATAAAATATATCCACTTAAAAAATGTGTAATAAAATAGCTTTCTGTGGTCACTGACAAAGGCTGAATGTGTAATTATTAGATAACAATACTGTCACAAAAAAAAAAAGAAAAAAAAAGAAGTAAAATCATCTGAGGTTTATAACAGTTATATTACCAACATTAGAAAATTAATGTTGAAATAATTATGTAATTTCAGATGTTAGTTAATCATTTAAAATGACAAGTTCAAAAGACTTTAAAAAATCACAACTGTAGAATTATTTCTGCATATTATTAAAATAATATAAGACACTTACAAAAACACATGTAAAAATACTATTGGGTTCTTCTTTATGAATTTGTGCATGTTATTATTTTTGTGTCAATTCATGAAAATATTGGAAAGTAAACAGGAAGCAATTTGTGAAAATTTTATTCTACTTTTCGAAAGTTAAATTTGAAAATGTTTTATCAATATCTTAATCACAATTAGAACATGGAAAGTATGTTGAGCTTTATTTTAATTAAACTTTTAAACGAAGACTAAAATTTAAAATTTATTTAAATGTGGTCACTCTGTTTAGCCATATATAATTAATTTAATAAAACTAATTTAAAATTATTATTTTAAAAAATACTGTCAATATTTATCAGATGAAAAAGAAGACAGTATTTTTAGCATTACCGAGTTTGTTCATGGACAGATTTTACATATGCAACAGTGTTTCCCGCACATTCAGGACACAAATTTCTGGCCATCTCTTAAGTTATTCATTTCTAGGTCTGCTTTAATTCAAAAAGATGTTTTGGTGTTTGGTTCTCTGATTCACTTGTAAATACTGCATAGAACAGAATTTACATTTAAATATTCTGTACAATATCAGATATTTAAATTATTGTAAATGCAGCTTACAGGATATTAGATTTAGTTGAATAAACAAATATTGTTTACATTATATCACATACATGCATACATATATATATATATATACATATATATATATATATATATATACATATATACATATATATATATACATACATATATACATACATACATAAATACACATATATAATTTTGTTTTGTAATATACGGTTATTGTATTAATAGTATTTCAGATTTATTTTTTTTATTTGTAAAATATTTATACACCTATACAAAAAAAAACTGAATCACTAATACCATAAAGTATTTCAGACAAAAAATTATGTTTCTTAATGAACAACATCTGACTACAACTGTGTCATAATATTAGAGAACAGACAGGGTACTGCACAGTGAATGGCTGAAATTAGACAGCTGTGGAGAGGTTTTGCCAGTGCCCTGATCATCAGAGGAAGAAATATATGCAGTATCAAAGTAAGTCATCATATTTCTACAAATTTAAATTTTGAAAATGGAAGAGATGGAAACTGACACATGAAGTAAAACCCATGTCACTGTGACACAATAAAAACAAACCAAACATGATTATCAGTGAATAAAACCAAAGACTGTTTTGTTCAAAAGAAAATTAATAGTTACCCTAAACATTAACACAATTCTGTGCATCACTCAGAAATGTGCTGTGGAAAAAAATATTCTGCAGGAAACACTGCTTACAATAAGCTTCTTTCAACTAATGTTACAATCTTCACCTTCATCCCTATTTTATGTAGAATGCGAATGACTGTGTGTAGAATTCACTGTTATGGAAATTCTGTGCCCAAGCCTTGCAGCGAATATTTACGTAAGCAAAATTGGCAATGGTATTGAACTTGACCATTGCAATAGGCACCAGGAAGTCAGAAATTGTCCTGTTTCTGAAATAGTAAGTAGCAAAACCTTCTGGTGGCAAATACTCTATTGGGGGTCCGTCGATTGTTTGGTTGCCTATGTACTTCTCATCTTCTTTAGTCTAAAAAAAACAAATAATAAAAATAAAATAATAATTTTAAAAAAACCTGGTTTTAAGAAAACTAATAAACAAAATATGAGAGTAATATTAAAAAAAATACTTAAATGCAGTGGAGGTCAAAATTATCACCATTGTACTGAAAGTGTTCAAGAGGTAATAAAATACTGCCATCGTATTAAATACAAGCAAAATGTAATGTAAATAAAACATACTGCAGGACCGCAGGTGAGACCAATATGGTCAGGTGACCAACGCTTTCCCAACATTTTGCCAACTTTAGAATCTTTAGGATAGGGCACAGGTACATGGTTTCTGGGCTGAAAATTAAAAAATTAAATTTAAAATATTCTTGTGAAAAACAAACAACACTGTTGTAATGGTATAATTTATATTAAAAGTTTACCAAATCTTTTGTTGATTTGACATTAAAAAAAAAAAGGCTGACTAAAAAATTAAAATTAAATTTTATTTAAAAAAGTAAACAAGACTTCGAAACATTTATGCAAAACAAAGCTATCTGATATTGAAATAATAATGATGGAATTAACAGTAGTAACAGCAGTTATAACAATAATAGTACTAGTAGTGGCACTGGCAGTTTTAGTTGTGGTAATAGTAGTAACACCAGCAGCAATAAGTAGAATTAGTAATAATAATAAGAACAACAGAGATTAGCAATAAAACACACAGATATGTGTAAAGTTACTTAAAATGAACCAACTCACTGGATTCAGGAAGAAGACCACACAAGGAGTTCCAGATGTGTATCCATACTGATGGAAATGGTCGCAATCACCAATGAGACTGATGTTAAATATGCAAACCTTGTCTGCAGGTGCATCACCCTTTTTACACACATAGAATTTCTTGTCCTGTTGATTGATTGGCTGGTAGTCTGGTAAATAAACAGTGATGACAGTAATGAATAACAACATTATTAATGAAAACTAAAAAACCATAAACAACTCCACAGTCAATATCTATGTAATTTTGATATATGTCTCTGAGACAGACAAATGAAAATAACAATTTACAGACAGAGAGAGAGAGAGAGAAACAAAATCATCAGAGAAAAAGATAAAAATATATTGAGTGAGAGACAAGCAAATGGATAAAATAATCCAGAGTGTAATGTGACAGAAAAAAATAATTTACCAGTTCAAATATTCTTTAACATTTTTATTTTTGATTTAATGCATAAACAAATAAACCTAACAACAATTACAAAATTATAAAAGTAAAAATGAAAAATAAAAATAAATAAATAAATGAAAAATATCACAGAAAATATACTTTACCGTGTAAATGGTAGTCAAGGAATTCAATATAGGAGCCATATCCATCACCATCGTATTTGTTAACATCAACATCAATCAGGACTGAACCATCACGGCCCCTTGGCATGTAATATAGTCCTTAGATATAGAAAAAAATATATATAATACATATACTGTACAGTGTATACAACAGGACTTGTACATAGTGTAGAATTATTTATATACAGTGTATAATTATGTAATTGTTAGGTATTTTACTGTTTTACAATGTTCATGTTCAAAATTTCTATTGCAATAACTTTTAACAGTCACTGGTTATTTTATTAATGATTACGTCCTAGTTATAGGTTTTAAAAAGGAGCTGTTTTATTAATAAGTGATCTATAACCATCAAAAAATTTGTTTAAACATGAAATATAGAGCACAGCCTGCTAAAACACAAATTAGACCATTTACAAAAATTTGCTTATTTACACGTTTATTTTGTATTTCTTTATTATTACTGTAACAACTTTATAATAATTATAATTTAAAAAATAAGAGATGTCTTAAATTTGCAATGTTTTGTCTGCTACGTTTTGTTATTGAAGGTCATTTTAAATTTCATTCAGCCTAGTTTAGCAAGAGTCAAATAAAGTGATGAGAAAACCAAAACAAAAAATATTAACGTCATCACATTTTAACAGTGCATTTCCTCATCAAGTTCCTGTAGGAAACATTTCACATTAAGTAGGTTAAACATGTCTGTGTGTGACTCAGTGAACTGACAACAAACAGGTTTAATTGTAATAGAAAAGAAAAATAAATCATTTTCCTTGTCATTTCTATTTAAAGTATGTGTTTTTAATTCTACATTATTTTTTCTGATTTTTAGTTGGGTTTTTTTGGTTGCATTTTTTTTGTTTTCATATTTTTTTCTGTTTTCAAAGAGCACAGGTATGTAATACTAAAAAATACAAAAATATCCTGTATCCTGACCAGCCTTATGCTCACTATTTAAAATAACTGTTTAATTTTGCATTATTTTCCATGATTTTTTTATATTTCTGTTTTCATATTCTTTGTTTTTAAAGAACAAAGATGTGTAACAGTAACTTTTCTTATTACTGATTTTTAATATATCAGATTTTAAGTTTAAATTATTTTCTCTGATTTTAGGTATTCTTTATTTAACTTTTTTTTTTTTTTTCACAAAACAAAAGAAAGAAAATTTTCTGTATCATTGCCATTTAAAATGTTTCTAATTACATATTATTTTTACTTGATTTTTGGTATTCTTTTTTTCAGATTTTATTTTATTTCCAAAAAATCAAAGATGAATAACTGTAAAAGAAAGAAAATAGTATTTAAAATAAGAGTTTTTAATTTTACTTTATTTTCCCTGATTTTTATATTCTTTCATAAATTTTCTTTATTTTCAAAAATCATATTTTTTAGTTTGCATAAAGGTCTGATAAGAAAGCCATTTCACAAATTTGCCTGAAAATAATTGTGTTTAAACGTATGCTGAAACTTAAGCAACAATAGTAAAACACTTTTTTTAATGCCACTATTCGAAATCAGGCAATTGTCTGAAAACTACAATGAATCTAAAAATATAGATTTTGCTCCAACCCAGAACTGTAACACACAAGAACACTTCGAATCCTTCTAATTCATATTCAGCAACACCTTCTTGTGCAAACTGTCTGGAGGGATGGTATGCTCAGGACATATATATTTGAACACTGAGTGGTAATAAAAATGTTTCAAATCTATAAAAAGAATTTAAAAAAAAATAAGATGTCAAGATAAATGAATATTTATTTACTTAAACATGAAGTCAACCAAACGTTTGTTGGTGAAGTTTATGTTTGGTTTTTGTTTTGTTTTAAATGGCATATTTAAAAATTAAAACCAAAACAAGTTATTGTTAAAGTTGATAAATAGTTATGAACATAACGTATATATTATTACTCCTAAGAAAATGTTTTATTGGCTTTTAGAGGCTGACCTTTGCTAACAATAAAATATACAATAATTCATCAAGATAGCGATGATTCATTCATCTGTTATTTTGCTTAATGTTATGTGTAAATGATATGCTTCACACAGACATGAACATATACATATACACATGTATTTGTGCATGATATGTGCTTTAAAACCAAACCAAGTTATATTTACATTTCAATGAACCACTGACTGAAAGATCTGGAATGCAGATTTTGTCACGAGATATAAACAATATGACACAGATAAAAAATGTAATACTGACAGTATAAGAGATACATTATAAATGCTTAATGTAAGGAACTGTGTTAGTAATATCTACTTTAAAATGTTAAGTCTTTGATGAGTAATCACAAAGCAAAAAAATGAACAAAAAAAAAAATATATATATATATATATAAAATTAAAAACAAAACAAAACTGAATTCCAAGTTGGGATCACTATGGCCTGATTTAGAATGATTTCAGCCGAAATGATTTTATAACTTTATACTTAACTTCTTAAGTAAAATGAAAACAAAAAACAAAAGAATGCCTGAACCTAAGATTAGATACTGGACAGAAATATGGCTACAAAAAGGAATTCTTGAAGTTTTTGTCACTTCAAAAATACTGAAAATTTCTTTCTAAAAACTAAATCAGTAATGTCTTTGTATGATTTATCATATATAGGTAACATGATTTATCTGGGTTCCAGCAATCAGGAAAATCAAGAAAAATGACTTTTATTATTTATTATTTATTATTATTACTTTTTAAACTGACTACTTTTAAATTTTGTGCACTGTAGCTCACCACTCAGTGGAAGTTATTCTGGTTTCTGTGACATATACACTGAACATATAGTACTTTATTTTTTTTTTTTTTTTTTTTTTTGTACGTGGTATTCTAAGAAATTTAAATGTATTAAGAAGTTTATTAATTTGTACCTATCTTTTAAATAAAATTATGTTCTTTCTTATTATCCTTGATTTAATTTTCACCCTGTTTATGAAAATAGGATATCTGGTATTTTGTAAAAGTATTTTAATAAAGATCAAATAGATTAAAAAAAAAAAATTAAGAGTATAATAATTCATATCTGTTAAATATAGCTTTATTCTTTATTTTTCATTGTTTCTTTTATATTGTTTCTTTTATTTTAAGTTTTCAGCTGTGTTACAAATGTAACTCGTTAACTGATGAAATTTATATATTGCCAAAGATATTATCATTGTGGCAGAATCTTTACCAAAAACAGGAATAAATAAAATACTGGTTAATCACTTACTTATCAACTGTAAACAGTGAAAAATTTTTTTTTTTTACCTGTAATGAGGGTGTAAATTCATGAAATTAAAATATGAAATTCGCAAAAAAGTCAGCGTTATGCTAAGTAAAAGTAGTAACAGCATAGCTTATTAAACGAGGGAAAGGTGAGCATCTGCTTGCGATAGAAATACACCGGCGGTTTATATATATCACTTATCAGTTTATCACTCACCATCAGTGGCGTTAGACCACTTTCTGAAATGTGGCTTCTGAGGGTTGCTGTTACTGTTTCTTGAATGCGTGACTACTATCAAAATAATCGTCAACACACAAATTCCAACTATGAACAACGTTGCAACGAGGCATCGTCGTTGACGCAGCTTTTGGCATTTCGATTTTAAACCGAAATCCTTTGCGAATAATCCGCCTCCATCGGGGCGTGAATGTCCTTGGTACCTGACACCCCACTCGTCTGTGGCACAGCCATCTTCGTCAACAATGTTAGTTTTGTCACCGTTAGATATTCTGTCGTATGTCGCCATGATGTTGTAGGTGCAACTATTTCCGCTTATAATTTACCTGGATGCAACGCCATCTGGCGGGAAGGTGAATCAACTGTTAATTATATTATACTCGAAAATTTAATTAATGGGTAAATAAAAAGTTGTATTTGCTTGTTAAACTATGACGTCTATATTTTGATACATTATATTATTATTATTATTATTATTATTATTATTATTATGATGTTTCTGGTGTGTATTTGAAAATCAAACACGTATATTAGGATTGGTTGAATTATTGTCACCCTGTTATCAGGGAACGATTTGATTTGAGAATTTGAATGTATTGTCTGACCACGAAGCGTATGTAATTAGAACTTAAGAATTATTGTCATATAAATTGATGGCAATGAATGCATGATACTGAATAACAGTACATTCATTTATAACACTGCCTCCCCCTTCTTTTTCTTTTCTTTCTTTTCTTTCACTTAAAAAAACAAAAAACTTTATTAATATTTGATTATAATATAGCTTTTAAAAATTTCAAGTTCATTAATTATTTTTTCTTGTTGTTGTTAAAGACGACAAAAAAAAAAAGAGTTAAGAAATTAAAAGAATTATATATATATATATATATATATATATATATATATATTTATATATATATATATGCAACTGTTTTAATCCACAACATTAGACCTTAAATGAAATTTAACTGTGACCATTTCTAAATTTATATAAATTGTATTTATTTGAAGTGTAATAGTAGTACTAGTAGTGGTACAAAACTGATATGGACATGTCTGATTTCGGTCACATTTATCATGTGAATCGTGCAGTCGCTAGTTACAGAAACGAACTGAGCTTGACTTTTAATTAAAGCCATGCACGATAATATTATCTAACATAAGGCTTTAAAATAGAATATGTGTCCTTGAATTGGTTACAGTGTTACACATTTTAAAAGAGTATAAAACTAATATAAGCATATATAATATATTAAATACACTATGGACTGGTGTGTGTGTGTGTGTGTGTGTTAAATTGTCATAGTTATGTATTATAATCATTATTATTTTTTCCTGCTATGTATTACAAGAAGTTGTTATTAATTGATTTATTAATTTATCATCATTATTAAAACTGAGTAGATATATCTTGTCATTATTAGATCTACTCCCTTGTAAAGTTTAAACTTACAAAGACTGTGGTTAAAAGATGGAGGCTACTATTCTCCATTCATTTTTGAATGGGATAGACATATCTTGTTATTTTAAAATAATTTACGAAAATTTTAAATCTTGATGACTCCTATTCCAATGTATTAACTATTTATGCTTGTACACCTGAATACATGACTGCCAAAAATGATGTAAAAAAAATAAAATAATAATAAACAAATAAAAAATTATTGAAAATATGACGAACATTCTGATACTGCATATTAAACACTCGTTAAAATAAATGAAAGCAACACACAGAAATTTGTAATCTTTGTTTATTTGCCAGATAGAAGTATTATAACTGTCAACCATATTTTCAAATATATATATATAATATATACTTATATATAAGTAATACAGTAATAATCAGATAATATCAACCAACTTGACCCAACATGATACACATACATGTATGTGTGTATATATAATATATTGTTTTGTAAATGTGCACACAGTGCTACAACAAATTGTCTTTTTTTTTACCCATACTTTTCAATACAGATCCAGTAATGAAAATATAAAAAAATATGTATAATAATAATAATGACAATAATAATAATAATAATAAAAATGAGAATAATAATAATAATAATAATAATATTAATAGTAGTAATTCTAAAAAAAAAAAATAATAAATTGAAAAAAACCCAAACAAAACAGAACATGATTATAATTATTAAAAACATATAGTATATTAAAGAACAAGAAATGAAAATGTAATACAAAATGAAAAGGTTGATGACTTGTACAATCAATTTTTCTATTTTGCACTCAATGTTAAACAAATTCTATTTTTATATAATCTCAGGATCCTGGCAACATTTTCATTTATATTATAAATAAATCTATAACTTATTACATTCAAAATACAACAGTAATCATAAACAGGAAAGATAAGCTTATATTTGCCAACGTCCAACTTGTCTTGAGAAAACAGAAATGCTAAGAACATGTTTTCAAGCTAACTGTGAACAACAACACCCCCCCAAAAAACCCTCCAAAAAATATAAAAAAAACAACATGTAAAATATAAAAATAACTGATAACAGTAATAAAAGAAAATTAAACAAGAAATGCAAATGGTAACATCTAGTATATCAAGTCTTTCTCAGGGAAATCCATTTGGATGTTATTTATTTTACCATAAAAAAATCCATCACACATCACTGTATGTTAACAGCAATTAAGATTATTTTAAATAACACAGTTCAGTGTTAGTTTCTCAACAACTATATAAATAATAATTAAAAAAATTATCCAAGCTACACCCTTCCCCTATTCAGTCCACTATTGATACTTCTTGTCTCATGGTATGTTCCCTTCATTTGTGTTTGTGTGTGTCTGTCTGTGTCTGTGTATGTGTGTGTGTGTTTATGCATCACAGAGAATGTGAGCTAATGAGAAAATTTAAACATTCATTCATATTGATTGTCTAAACAAAATCTTCACTGACTGATTTTATGAAGAACATGTTTAGTGAAAACATTTTAACTTGCAAAGTTTTCTTTAGTAGCCTCAGTTATGGCACAAATATGAAATAACCCAACTACAAGTCCAGCAATACTAAATTTGATCCTGCTACGGTTAAGCCATTAAAATACTTCTGATACAATTACACCAAGATTGAATTCTAATACTGGCTTCCACCCAGCGATAATCAGATAGTGCAAAGCCACTATTCCATATCTTCTTTCTAACCAACTGTCTAACTTTCTAATATTAAAATTATTGGATTCTGAACCTTGTGTCCATAATACATATTCTAGCTAAAGTATTCTGCAGTCTTAATACTTGCACATAAATGTCACGGTGCATATAAAAATACCCCCCACAAAAAGAAAAAACAAATAAATGAATAAAAATAAATGTATATATATATATATAAAAAATAATAATAATAATAATAATAATAATGATAGTAAGAAATTAATGTTCAGTTTCCTCTGTTCAAGAAATCAAATGCTCTGATGACTGTAATTCTTGGTTACAGTTTCTTCAAATTCACTCAGAACATAAACAAAACATTCTCATAATTATTGCTCTTGAAATTCTGCATGACAAAATCATTAATTCATTTTCAAAATAAATGGCAATGTTTGGTGGTTTTAAAACCATAAGACGTCTGAAAAGAATGGATAAAAAAGGTAGCTGTATGAATATTGTTCATAAAGGAAATGAATAAAATCTAATACTGATTATAATTTCACTGTGAAGCAAGATAAACTGATTTGATAGTACTGTACTTAATACTTCCAAAATGACTAGGCACTGTTTTTTTAATAGTTTGATTAGATACATATAAAGGAACAAAAATTAATAAAAATAAATAAATAAATAAATAAATAAAAAGTTATTAATATATAAAATAGAATAAACTGAAATGAAATAATTTAAACTGATGAAAAAACTATTAACAATATTTTAATTATTTGAAATTTGCGCAAATGATATTCATGCTATTTAAAACTCATACTTATTATTATTATTATTTAACAATTTTTCATTCATTAAAACTGAAAAAAGAAAAGAAAAACAAAAAGTTATTGTAACATACAAGATATATATATATATATATTGATAAAGATAAAAATTCATATGGCTGGTTCATATCCTTTTTTTTTAAAATCTTGTTTAAAGCAAATACTGTAAGTATGTTTTTATTAATAGCACTATTAAAAACATTGCTGGAAGGAGATCAAAAAGTTACATTTAAAATGTAAAGAATTTTAAATTTATAATTTTAATCATCTAAAATTTTGTAGTAAATAATTTTAATTTATTGTGAGACAAAATGCCATTTCTTTTTTCCATAGTAATAAAAATATACATTTATAAATGATGAGAAAAGCCATTTTCATATATATTATTCATGAAATACAATGATATATTTGAAAAAAATATATATTTATCAGTGATGCACAACAGAATTAAGTTAATGTAAGTTAAAATTCATTTCAAAGCAAATGATGAGAAAGAAAATTTCAAAGGAATATAAAAGTAAAAAAAAGACAAGATAAAAATTCAGAAGGAACATTAATTCATTTATATTTACATATATGTATAAACTCGTTGAAATGAAACAAATTTCATCTGACTGATGATCATCTTCACAGAAAAACTGAGACAATGTTGACAAAAGTTTAAAAATTTTCACTGGTATTCATATTATGCTAAATTTAATTTTAGCTCTGAATTCTTTCAAACTTTTGAGTTAACAGTTTCATTACTGTCTGTAATGTCATGTTATAGGTAAAAGGTTAACTGCTAAGGTAATATTAATATTTTTTTCTTTCTCAAAAATCACTGCTGGCTGGTACCACAATTGTTTGAACAAAAATTAAACACGAGTGAAAATTCCAAGTGATTAAAATTTATTATTATGTTTCAGATTTTCAAAAATTGCAAGAGTTATTTTTTTCTCTGTGTTTTTTACTTTAATTAAACTTATGGACTGTAAATACAAAACAGCTTGTACATTTTCACATTAAAGAAACAATATACAGTATGAATATTAAAGATTGAATAAGTAACCAATACTTGTACAGGATAATGTATTTAATAAATATGTGATAGATAATCTCATACATAGTATAACTGGAGTTACATACATATGTACATTTAATTCCTGTCTTCCACTCTATCAATAATGCATACAAAACATGTTAAAAAAACACAATAATTTAAATAAATAAATAAATAAATAATAAAATAAATAAATAATAAAAAATAAATAAATAAATAAATAATAAAAATAAATAAATAAATAAATAAAATAAAAATTGGTTAAAAATTAATAAATAAATAAATAATTAAAATAAAAACGGCTTAAAAATTAATAAATTTACAATAATATAGATGCAGTGTAGTTGAAATATGCTAATTTTGTATTTAGTGTGTATGTTACAGAAACATGTTCTGTGTTTCAATGATGCAAAACTGATCTGTCATTTCAGTTTATAATACTACAACTGATTCACTGACTGCACATGAATGATTCCATCACTCAAAACAGTGATCCTGCTCATTGATTCCAATACACGATTTGTCAGTTTACATTCTTCTTGTTGATTCAGTTTTGGCCACATTTTCCTTTGGATAACAATTATATCAGTTAACGCCTGTTTCCCACAGGCCAAAGTATATCTCTTTAATTTCAGTTTCTAAGTAGAAAATGTTCACTGTTCATCCAATGAAACTAAATAGTCTGTTGTACCATAAGAATGTATGATACATGTTATCTCTGCTAAACACTTTCAACAGAATGTTTTCATTCACAGTTTCTCATGAATAACTTACACTGAATGTCTTTAAGTCTGTTAAGTATTCATGATGCATAATACCTCATGCAATATCCACTGACAAGAGATGTTCAAATTCGGATCATCAATATGAGAATCCAGGGCTCTGTTAACCAACCCAAAGACAAATTCATTTGGCACTGTCAAGCACTTATGTCTTAGTTGTTTAAACAGACAATAAAATATTTTAAATTTTTTTTTAATAATACAAACCATGACAACCTGAAATGTCAGCTCGTCACAATTGTTATTCTTTATTAAAACATTAAATACAACAAGACCCTGCAGTTTTTAATCATAAGATTGAGTCAATTAGCTAGAAATCTCCCAGCTAGTAACTCAGTGCCTGCTACCAACGCAGAAAATGCTAAGTACAACAGAATCAAGTTTAAACAGTATAATAACAAAACAGTAAACTTGGATCAAACTTACAAGTGTTTTATTGAAAAACTAGAGCCAATTCTTTATACACAGGCTGGCATCATAGAAAAAAACCTTATTTCTTATTTATGATTAGATTATCAATGAATATCATAATTATAATCATGAGGGAAAGGCAAGACTGTAACTAAGAAGGGATACACTATGGATGTAAATCATGTATGCACCATGAAAGTACTCAAACCACCTAGATTTTTCCTATCTCCATACAGCTTTCTCCATTTTCAACACAGTCTTCAGATCCTCATTTTAAAATTCCTTTTCACCTTTGAATCAAACATTTTCAGACAAGCTATAGAATCAGACTTCAGGTCAATAAACCGATAGTTATCTAAACATAACCACAGTGATCAATTTCTTAAAAATTCAATACACATTTGTCAGTTACTTCATTTTTCAAAAGGCACAGTACTGAAGATATATATTACATGACCAAACATTAAGAAGATCATCTCATTTTAGTAACTGTATTAATACATTTGCTCTAGATCACCAGTATGACTAACACCAATACAACAACTGGGATGAAAGTCAGCCAGTTTTCTTTTAAAAAAATTTCATCATAAACGATTGCATCAATCACAGAAATTGACAGTGAAACACACTGAAAGTGTTAATTGGTTGTACTTTATTAAAAACATTCTGTTTTTCAATTTTCTTTTTTTAATCAAATGATAATAACAACTGGATTTGTAGTAGATCAAATTTTGTGAATATAACATACAGTTATTTGTAAAATAATTTTTTTTTTTAGAACTACACTGAAATAATTTAATAAAAAAATTCAACAAAACTGGTAACCAACTCTGACATTTCAGACCAATACTAAATTTTTCAGTATTTCTGGTGTTAGTGATAAATATTGAGTTGTTAGCACTGCAAATTATCATCCTTCACCCTAACACACACTGAAGTAACATTAATAAACTCTCTAACAGCAGTAGAGTTTCATGCCTCAGTTTGTGTATATGTACTGAATGTATAACCAATTAAAACATTCTGATTACAAATACAACCAATCAGATTGTTTGTGATAATGACAAGAATCAACATGGAGGTAAGAGATCCATTGGCCTTGGCCTAATCAGTTATGACTTTAACCAGAAATTAAAAAAAAAATCACTGGCTTTGTGAATGAGCTTGTGGCCTTTACAACAGTCTTTCACAAATACAGAACTGAAATCCACCAAACCAGGATTAATGAATGGCTAAATGGATCTGGAAACCAAACAAACGTGTGGTTAACCTAAGACGCTGACATACACGAGTCCTGTGTAAGTGGTACAAGCTGAATGATTGGCCCGCTTTCTGTCTGGTTCACAACGGGAACAAAAATCTGATTGAGAGGAACTGAGGCACTCTCGGCCACAGCTTCTATCTGCTGTGGCATCAGCTCTACCATTGGCGTCTGTGCATTAATATGTGCCTCTGCATGAATCACTGGAGCTTGAGCATCAGCCTGATTGGCAGCCTTCTGCAGGTCAGCGGTGTTGATCACTGGGACGGGAATCATCTGCTGCTCCATTGCAGCAAACGAAATGGGTAGCACTTGCTGCTGTTCCGACACATTACTCTGACCACTGACTGCTACAGCATCAACTACACTGCAACACTCCGACTGTACAGAGACGAGAGTGCCTGGCTGTGTCTCTGACTCTTCTGTTTTAACACCAATACCACACTCTCCTCCACAGTCACTGGCATCGAGACTGACTGTACAAAGTGGCTCCCCAAAACACTCTCCTCCATTTATAATCTTTTCACTGCCCCCTGCATTTACCAGGGATGATGTTGGTGTGGTCTCCAACAGCGATGCGTTTTGAGTGGCACACAGACTCTCACTCTGGCTGAAGAAGTGGTTTGCCATGTCTGGCAGCAGCAACACTTGTTGAGCCATCTGTTCAGCTGCTGTAACATTGCCTATATTCTGTACAGTAGAACTTGCTTCTGAAACTGGCAGAACCAAAGGCAAAACAGGCTGATAGAGTTCTTGCATGGACAAGGCTGGCATATCTTCTAAAACACAATTAGTTGGAACAAAAATATAAAAAATGTATATATATTAAAATATAATTTCATGACAAAAACACATATTCTAAAATACCTTGCAATTCAAAACAAAAGGCATAATTATTCAAATATTTGTAACTTGAATGACATATGTTAACCACAAATTATTACCATGATCTCATATTTTTTTTTTTGCATCCTGATAAAAAAAAAAACAAATATATATAGGCATGAAAAAAAAGAAGTTAAAACACACAAAAGGAATTTTATATTTGAAAAACATTTAGAAAAAATATCTTCTTTAAAAACAAAAACAAAGAGAGATCTGACAAAAAATAAGAAAAAGGATATAAATGGAGATATGGATACATAAAAAAACGACTGAAGAAAAGAGGCAGAGATTGGTTGTAAAGAACAGGACAGAAGGAATAATGCTAATTTTGTGTAGAATTTGTGTTTTTTTATTACAAGTTTACCTGTCATTGAATTGACTTCTGTACTGCGGTTTGTCTCAGCATCAGAAAGAGAAGCTGATGTGTACAAAGAATTGAGAAGTTGCTGTGGCTTGAAAACAAGACGATTTAAAAAAATGTGAAAACTATTAACAACATTAATATCAAAATAAATATTTGTTTCAAATAAAGATAATATATTTTAAAAACAAAATAAAAAGAACAACAATAATTGTCTGTAAACAAATTGTGATTATTTATCTGATTAATTTCTTTCATAGTTGAATGTAATTTATCCATTTCTTGAGAGTTTAAAGTAAATGTTGTAACAAAGAGAAAAAAAAAAAAAGTTAATATTAAGAAAACAGTCTTTCTGAAAAACACATCAATAAACAAATGATTTATTTGTAGTCTTACTTTAATGTTCATAAAGATTAATCATGATAAAAAAATAAGATTTAAACACATGTCATTTTTAATATAGTTACCTCATTTGAAGCTTCTGATTGCTGATTTTTATTGTGTCTGTTTTTATGAGTTTTTAAACTGTAGTTAGTAGAAAATGCTTTCATACATCCTTCTTTACTGCAAGTGTATGGCTTTTCTCCTGAAAACAGAAAACATTTAAAATAAAACTAAATATTGATAATCAATAATTCTTTTCAATATTTAATGTAACTAAAATTTGTTGAGGCACTGTGCCCTAAGGCACTAATGGTTAAAGGCACATTGCATGCTGTGCTTTAGCAATGTTTGTGTTTATGTGTATGTACTATATATAAAATTTGTCCAATAAAAAAAAAATATATTGCAACATGTATGCCAGGGTCAGACTGTAAAGGGGTGAAACATTGAAATGCTGGAGGGTCCACTCAAAAATCTGAAAGTCCAGGTACCTGGCCATGGCTTAATATGATCCTGGATAAAACTGGTATAGTCAGCAGTTCTACTGGCATAGTAATATTAGGACTTACTAATTTCTTAACAACTGCAATCATCCTACATCTCCATACTTTTGTCTGATTATAGTAGAATACAATTTAACATTTGCATATTACTCATTAGATACAGACACCAACAACAGGTTTAAAACCTTAAGAAATACATTTGTTTTTCTGAAATACACACCAGAAAAAACTTTTATGATATGAAAAATGAAAAAAAAAAAAAAATCTCTCTTACTGATTTGCTATTTTATAACTTTTAATTCTAGATCATTATTGAGCTTTTAGAGATTATAAATATTTGAAAAGGTCTCATACAGATGTGTTATTTTATAACTCTTAATTGTAACACCTATTATAAATATTAAAAAAACAAGACTGAAACATTTGTTTAACCTGTGTGAGTTCTTGAGTGAGTTTTTAAGTGATGACTTGCAGCAAAAGCTTTTCCACAACCATCTGCTTTACACCTGAAAACAAAATGGAAAAAATAAATTTTTTGTTTCAAATATTAATAAAGTGCAAGTTTGTAATACAAATGTAACAACTGAAAAAACTTGGAAAAAGCTCTGACATTAAAGAACACCTTTCAGGCTACAAAGAAATGCCAGTATATATTTTGTACACTTTCATTAAACATTTATTTCACAGACTACTAATTTTCACTAATAACAATATGACAATAAAATGTATGTATATAACAAGATTGTAGGTTAATTTGTTGATTGATATTTTCCTTTTTATTATGATGTAATTTCATATACAGAAATATAAAAATAATCTCTGCTGAAAGATTTATTCAATATTAATTTTTTATTGTTTTTGTACAAAGAAGATATTAACCTGCATATGGTCTCAGGAACTCATTAATTTTCTGTTGTGAATTATTTTTTTTTAGCAAAAGCTTCTTGTGTTGCTTAGATAACACTAAACCTTAGATGTTTATACAATATAAATGTTTTATCAAATAAATATTTTACACAATAACCTATTCAAATCAAACAGATAACAGAACCTACTCAAATAAAGTAGATAACAGAACCAACTCAGATAAAAAAGATATAGAACCTATTCAAATCAGGCAGATAGCAAAACCTACTCAAATCAGGCAGATGACACAAAACCTACTCAAGTAACAGGTAATGGAGCCTAATCAAATCAGACAGATGATAGAACCTAACTGACATCAGAGAGATAATAAAACCTACTGGTAAGGTTTTTCTCCAGTGTGAGTGCGTATGTGTTTCCGCAGATCACTCAGTGTGGTGAAGAACTTAGTGCAGCCATCTCCATCACATTTGAATGTGTCTCCATTGTGAATCCTCTTGTGAGCCTTCAACCTACAAATGGTGAATCAGAATTCATGAACTTAGTGAATCATTTCAAATTAATTAGTTCAATTATCAATAAAATAAAATAAAAGAGATGAGAATCAAGTTTATATCTAGAGTGGTAGGGAAAAGCTTGGTTAAGATGGTTTAGTATTAATTAATTATCCACTTTAAATAAAGTGTTGTTGTTATTATTATAATTATTCTGAAACCTGCGGAAGAGGATTAGTCTCAACAATGCTGTCTTTTGTCTTTGCTAAATTAATAAAATTCAAAACTAACTAATTGTATGGAAACCATCTGTCAAAATAAAATTAGTGTTTTTCTTCATTTAGCAAAAATATTTATTTGAAAATAAAAATCATTGACTAATAATATTACACTTCATTCAGTATCTTTTACTTGACAAAGCTTTTCTAAATAGTCAGATTTCATGTATGACCATTCTGAATAATAACATTCAAAGTGAACTGAACTTCATTATAAAAAGAAAAAAACAAAAATAGGTCAAAAAGATAGAGGTGTGCATGTAAAAAGTGTCTCTCAGCATCTGCCTATGGGTATAGCATTAATATTAAATAATAATAATTGATAAACAAGGAATAATTTTTTGAAATTCTTGGAGTATATGATAGTGTGTGATGTAACAACCAGCTCACCTATACAGAGTATTGTATGATTTTTCACAGCCTGTAATATCACAGCCATACGGTTTTTCCTGTGTGTGAACACGGACATGTATCTTGAGACTGTATGAAGTCAAGAAGGATTTGCCACAGCCTGACTGATCACAGACAAATGTGAATTCACCTGTAATAGATTGAGGGATTAATTAATACAGGTTGAGGATCCCTAATCCAAAATGCTTGGGACTGGAAGCATTTCAAATTTTGGAATTTTTTGCATTTTGGAGAATTAGGACATAACCTGAAAATAGGATCTAAGTCTAAAAACATATACAGCTTACACAGATAGTCTGCAGGATGTTTTAATTTAAAAAAAAAAAATTTAAATATATTATTTTTTATAATTTTGTTCAGAAAATAAAATTTGCATATGCAAAAACCATCTGAAAACTTGTAAGAAGATACAGACATTTCACCTGCTTGTAAGAGTTTGGATGTCAGAATTTCAAATAAAAGATCCTCAACGTGTTTCACTTTGTAACACTGAATCTGTACTACCAGTCCTCTCTGGCTATTTCAGTGGGCCACAATACTTAATATACTGAATGTCTTAAAGTGATCAGTATTTTGGTGAATCTGACTTCATAAATTATCAGAACTTCTGTTAATTTTAGTCATCAGTGATTTGGTTAATCTAAGTTATCAAACTTGGATTAAGTTAAAGTCGTTAGTACTTTGGTTAATATACATTCATCAGTATTTTGTTGAATCTAAAGTCTTCAATATTTTGGTTAATTTAAAGTTATCAGTACTTAGAATAATCTGAAATCATCAGTACTTGCAACAATCAAACATCATCAATACTTTGACATCTATTTACCCCCAGCCAAAATAAAAAAAAAAAAAAAAAAAAAAATTAAAACAACATGTAGATTTTTACTTTAAAATTACTATATAATATGTAAGTAAAAAAAAGAATATATTCGTTTAACATTATCATACTATATGGCCATTGCCATTTAATGGCTGTTATGTATCTGGTAGAAACTGACAATATGTAGACACTATATTAGACCAAAGAAAATACAAAATGATAATGATCCACCAGATACTATCATCATGTTTGTAAGTAACTTAACTCATTGTTCTGTAACCAATTAATTTGGTGATTACTATAGGTCTAGTAGGAGACTAAACTGATTGCTACAGCAGCTATTAAAAGGTATTTAAGAGGTTAAGGTCATGTGAAAATCATAAATTGTATTCTAATTAAGGTACAAAATAACAAAGGTTTAACACTAATTCTAGTAGCAGAAAAACTGTGACAAAGGACTAAGCATCATATTGATTTTACAGATAACATTACAAACAATGTATCTGCTCTGGGAATTCTGAACTAAGTGCTTAAAATTTCTGATAAAAATAAAAATAATAATAATAGTAAAAATTTGAAAAAAGATTTTTTAATAAAAAAGCAGTATTCAGAATATAAAACCCAAAATGCTACATTAGTAATTGTAGGTATTTTGCAACTAGAGAGATTTGTATATATAAAAAATAAATGTGTAAAGTACCTGTATGTGTCTTCTGGTGAGTTTTAAGATTCCCAGGGGTAGTGTAAGCCCTGTTGCATCCTTTATAATCACACTGAAACCTGGAATTAATTATAATAATAATAATAATAATAATAATAATAATAATAATAATGATAATGATAATGATAATGATAATGATAATGATAATAATAATAATAATAATAATAATAATAATAATAATAACAACAATAACAACAAATTAATAGTAATAATAACAGTAATAATAATAAACTTTGTAATACATTATGTAGAATCAGTATATTGGGTTTTTTAAATTATTAAGCAGTTTTTTTTATGAATTAATCACCTAAATTTTACACATTTCTAAGTTCCTTCTGGCTTTGTCAGAGAAGATAAATATATTAGTTCATCATGTATGGATGCCACCATGACTTCAGTTGTGACACGGTAAAATGGAGGCATCTAAATATTTTGTAACAGTATTTTTTTTATTATTAATATATTTTCAGTGATGATAATAAGGCACTCAAGCAATAAAATATTAACTGAGCAATAAAATATTAATTTTATTCAGTCATTTATTCATATACTTTAATTATACAAGATACAACATTTAAATCATTGCTGCTTTGAAGTGCATAAAAATACTGAACTGGATCAAAAAGGACCTTAAAATTATGGACTTTTATATTTGTTATATCAAACACCTATCCATTTACTAGCTAATCTAATGAAAGAAACAGAGCTTAATCCTTCAGCATATAAGCTGTTTCTTGACGTTAATGATGGAAGCACACTGTAAGCTGGTTATGTGTAAAATACAAACTTGGATCAGTAAATATTTCTGTATATTATTTTAAATTCCATTAAAAAAAATTATACTATCATTACTGATAAATTCCAAAAACAATTTATTATAACTTCATATTAACAGTAATAAAGAGACAAGTTCAAAGGTTGGTGAACTTTAAATTCTGGTCTGGTTCTCCTGCTGTATGTATTGCTTCACTCTCAGACTTAGGGTGAGAGTGCAGTAGCAAAACCAAGGGAACTAAGCAACTTTTAATTCATAGAATGTGACATTTGAAATAAACAAATATATACGTGCAATAATGAACATTTTAAGATCTGTTTTGGTCCAGTTCAGTGATTTAATGCACCCTGCTTTTAAGAGTATGTCTTTAAACTGTCTTCTAAGATTCCAAATAACCATTACTTTTTGACGTGTGTTGCTTTAGTTTCTGGATCCTGGGTCTCCACAGTTAAAGTTGCATGTGTAAGATTTCGTGGCATTCGTCTGTCTCCTGGGTGTATCTGCATTAAAATCTGATCTTCTGATATTGTGTGTTCAATGTAACTACAAATAAATAAATAGAAATATGAAGTATAATAACAAAAGGTTTCAAATCAAGTTTATTAAAAAAAAAAAAAAAACAAGAAATATGATTTACCCATTCCCAGAAGAGAAAGAATAAAAATAAGTAGAGAAGGTTTAATAATAAGTCTTAATAATAAAAATAGAAGACATTTTTGGTTATTCTGAAATAAGCAAATTAAAGTAGGGTTATTGATTTGTTTTTGTTTTGTTTTTTCTGTTCTTCTCCTACCTTTTTTTTTTTTTTCCCCTATCATTAGAATGAGTCCTACTTCAAAACTCTATAAACCCTTTAGCCTTTTTAGTACTATTATCACTACCATTAAAACTGACAGCAGTTTACTTTAATTCCAGAAAAATATTATTATAACCAATAGTAGCTGTAGTAACTATCCTGTGATAAGCAATAATTTGTTTTAACTCTGTACTCTTATTCACCAAAATTTTGCATGTACACATAGGTAAAATGTTAACAGATTCTTGTGAACAGATTTACAAACTCATTATTACAAACAACAAATTGTTAACTGTTTTTCAACAACTGACAGCCAAATTTGTATGTGCAAATATAAATAAACAAATGAACAGAATTAAAACTAAATAATAATAATAATAATAATAATAACACCATTAGCATTACTAATAATAAGAAGAAAGAAGGAAAAAAGAAACAAAATCATGAATAAATAAATGAATAAATAAATAATGTGTTACTGTAAATAAAATACAGTTTAAATACAATAAAAATGAAATTTACATAAATTATGTGAAATAAAACAGATCTATAATTACAAATATGTAAATAACTGTTCTAATTACTTTGACAGGTGAGAGTAAGTATCAATTACTGTGTAGGTTTAAAAGTGCATTTGTGTATGTGTTAAATATATTTTCACAGATAAATAAAAAAATTAGGTCAAGTGCAGTACTAAACTACATCTTGACCTTAGTATCAGAGATTAATAACCAATTTTGTGTGTGTGTGTGTGTGTGTGTGTGTGTGTGTGTGTGTGTGAAAAAATATATTATTTTAAACTACAATCAAATAGGATTCTTTTATTTCAGTGAATTAATAATAAATCAATTAGTTATTCATATATTTTAATTATAAATGTAAAAACTATATATATTGTGTCAGGCTGTGTATTCATTTACAGATATGTTTATGGGTTTTTTGCTTTTCAATCCTGATTTGTTGAAACTGTTTATCATATATTCCAGCATTCCTGTATTTTATTTCTTGACATTTTTTCATTTAGCTGATAATAATTTCTGACATTTGATCCAGAACAAATCCAGTATGAACTTAGAGTTATAATTGTGTTGGTATGATCTTTAGTGACCTTGGGAGAAAAAAAAAAAAAGGTTTTTTTTTTTGTTTTTTTAAATTATTAAAAACAGTATCTTTTTAAAAATAATTATTTTCATCAACATTTATACATACATATATAAAGTTACCAGTTTGTAAAGAAATGATGTAAGTTTGATTAAATCAGTTACTTGTAATTATTACATCAACCCTTTGAAATTACATCACGTACATATAATCAATTCATGAATCAGGATAATATGTTAAAAAAACAACAACATATTTTTAAATTCATAATTTAATTAATTTTAACTTTGTAAAACATTCAGTACTGCAAGATTATTATAAGAAAAATAATGTAAATAATGTAAATAATAATAATAATAATAATAATAATAATAATAATCATCATCGTCATCATCACCATCATCAATCAGTTCACCAACCGTAATTTAAATTATAATAATTGTTAATAAACATAAATACAGTATTTATAATAATTTAAAATGTATTATTTATTAAAAAAAGATCGTATATTTAAGGAATATATAACTATCAGTGGTATAACAAAATAAAGAACACATATATAACAGTGTCTCATAGTACAATGATGAATGATGAAAATGTTTCCTAAAGGTCACCTCACTTAATTAACAGTGTAATAAATTCCATGTTCTTTTATTTCTTAAGTACTTTACTTGTTATAATGCAGAGATGTTAATTAAAACTTAATGAACTATTAATTATTAATGTTTTGATGACCAGAATGGAAATTAATGCAACAACACAGACTGATGTTGCAACCTGTCAATGTCAAATCATTCACTTGGTGTCTAAGAAGCTTACTGTATGTATATAATATATCTCCACAATTTTCTTCCAAATAATTTCTTGCAAAGTCTAAGCTGCCCAGACCAACATCTAACTTAAATCACACTTAGTAAATTATAATGCAAAGATAATACACATTCTGGAATAGGTAATATTTGTGAAAGAATTTTAAAAATGCAAACATTATTTACATTTTTCAATATTAATTAGTATTTACAATGATGGGAACACACCCTCAACCCCAAAAATAATCTTAATCAGTACAGCTATTTTACAAGTGCATAATGCAATTTTTTTTTTTTTTTAAACACACATTTAAAAAAATAATTAAATTTTAATTTTTTAAAATAAATAAACATTCCTGGAAAAATTAAAAAACAAAGAAGTATAAACTTGCTTAAGAAAACTAACTGCATGATGCAATATAGGCTGAAAGAAACCTGACATTACTTTAATTTTATTAAAATAATTAATTATTCGACTTTTGAAATATTAAATTTTATTATACAAGTACGGTCAATGCTTACCTTGTATAATTTTATAATTATCATCATCAGAATAACTTGTGAGTGTAAGCTAAGCAAATGATGACATGAAATGTTGACTTCTGAGACCCTAGTACCCGTGACTGATTCACCAGCCAATGAGAAGTTTGCTTTACTGACCTGTTCTACACCGTGTATGTACTACTGCTACCAGCAGTTGTCAGTGTTATTGTTTCCTTAATTAATATTTTTATAGTAGTTATATATTTTGTGTAGCTTTGATGCAAGTTTAAAAGAAAATATGAGAAACAATAATTTATTATGTTATTAATTAATTTTACACAAAAATCATTTGTTTGCATATAACATTTCAAATTAAAATGACATTATTTTGTTTAGAATAGTAGTTAACTTAAGGAATCGGGATTACATCATCTTTTTTCCTTATAATGAGGACATTGAGGTTGTATGACTTTGTTTCTCAGTAACAGAAGTGACTGATTAACATTGCAGACGTGGATTATAAAGGTACAAATACGATCTGGGCTGGGACGAAATAATTACACACTCTGCTCAGGAGTACTTTGTTATTACCCATTATTGTTGTTATTACTGCTGTTTCTCGCGTTATTTATCAGCGGCAGTTCCGGGTTCAAACCACTGACACTGTGAGTGTGACTGTTGACCAACACTTCGTTTTTAACACTAACAGCCCCAGAATCTCCATGTTCAAATCCTTGATCAACTGAATCAATATATACTTGGGTAACTCCACTGGCATCTGTTGAATTATCATCGTCAACCAATTTCATAATGTCTTCCAAGGACATCGACTCTTTGTGATGATCTCCAAATTCCATAGTTCTTGTCACACACACTTCTCAAGGAAGTTCTACGATTTCGCACCATGAAACATAATTTTTGATAGGATAACTCTGGTGAAGATAACCAACAACTTACGATTTAACAACCAAGAAATTTTAAAACGGTGTTGAGTTTAATGCTTCCCAAAACATTTCTTGCCGGAAATTGTAAGACTTCTGCGATCAGATAAATAACACTTCTGTACGTTGTTAATGAATGAATAAATGAATTATTATTATAAATAATTCGTTTTAATTTTTTGATAATATCATTTTATCTGCATCTACCTATACAATAAAAATGCATTAGACGCAAATTGTTATATTCACTTTTCCAAATATACCGCCTAAATGTAAGATATGCCTGAACTGAAAACGGAACCCAGAAGCGCAGTAATGTAACACTCTTTTTTTTTTTTTTTTATTTAACCTACTCATCACGTTATGGTTTCTTCTCTCTTTTTATTGAAAAAAAAAAAAAAAAAAAAAAAAAAATTGAACAACAATTCACATCCATAGTAATAAAAATAAAAAATTAAAAAATCAGTTGTTATTACCACTATTCATGTACATACTTCTTAAATGCTGAATCATGCACTGGCGTGTATTTAATGACTTGCTTGGGTTTAAATTCATTCATTTCAGTGTGTATCAAATTACACCAACATGGATATCACTGTTGTCAAGAAATATATATACCTATACACAGTGGCGTGAAGACGGGGGGGGTCAATGGCCCCGGGCATCCAATCACAGAAAGAAAAAAAAAAACAATAAATTTGGTTGATTTAAATTCAAATCGAATAAAGTGTTTATTTTATGTTTCATCTATGTTTAAAATATCTTCCTTTCTCATAACAGATACAATATATGATTTCAGTTCCATGTTGTTTCGTTAAGAAGAGCAATAAATTATGATCTCGAAATATATTTACGTTTTACATATTTGATTTTGGTAATGATTTAAATTTGAAAGTTTTATTTTAAATTATTGTTATTATTATTATTTAGAAAATATTATCGTAAATATATATATTTTTAATGTACTTGATAATACGTTTGGATTTTTGCTTATCAATACATTTTCATTAAATGATTTGGATTTTTAAAACTTTTTTTCACTTTTAATTTATAATAATTAAAAATGCTTAAAACTTAAAATAAGTACGCTGTAAACAAACAGAATCAGAGGAGTAAATTGACAACACGAACATTTTGTATTTACACCGGCTTTCAGCAAGCATCTTCCTTTTCCGGTAGTCGTTCAAGATGGTACGTTGATTTTATAAAGCACGCTTGTAATCTTTTGCGATCGTGGAATATATACAACATGGTATAATAATAAAACAGTGTAGTATCATAACAAACATAATAAAGAACTCAAACGAGAAGTTATTTTAAATTTTTAGGTGTTGTATTAGTGAATTTAGTTATTATACGTGTGCACGTCAAGACTGCTGTCTTTTACGAAACAAAAATAGTTTAGATATTGAGTTAGTTTTTAGAATTGGTGAAGTACTGACCGATATTTAATAATTAAACATTTATTAAAATAATTTAATTTACAGAAAGATTTTAGCCATACGATCTGCAAAAGCTAGGTTACGGTTGCAAGACTGCAATAAGTCTGTTAAAGATAGTGCACTGAATAAAACAAATATTATTTCAGGGTTATCGAGGTAGACGAAAGATTCTGAAGAGAGTAACAGCACCAAAGTCATGGATGTTGGACAAATTAGGTGGAGTGTTTGTAAGTACAGATAACTAAATAATTAGTAACATTTTGTAAGATATACTGGTAAGATCCCATACTTGAAACAGTTTTACACAAAACGTGATTAAGTAAAGACTTAAAATGTCTTGATATTCATTTTGGGAACATATGTTTCAAATGACAAAGTAATTTTCAAGTTGGTAAAGGAATTTCATCACTACAAATGTACCATTTAAATAAGCTATATCATAAGAATATTTTTAATTTCATTTATTTTTATCACTATTTGCAACAATCAGCACCATAAACACATTGTAGAATTGTTGTTTACTTTCAGTAATTAACAGAGAAATGTTTCAAAAGTTGTGTTTATGTACTGACTAGTAATTGAGAATGGTATTTCATATTGTTATGATACTGTTTTGCAAGGCTCCTCGACCAAGCACTGGACCACATAAGCTAAGGGAGAGTTTGCCCTTGATGCTTCTGTTGAGAAACCGTTTGAAGTATGCTCTTACTTACGATGAAGTAGTAAAGATTGTCAATCAGAGACTCATAAAAGTGGATGGCAAAATCAGGACTGACAAAACTTACCCAACTGGATTTATGGGTACATATGTATTGTGCATTATTAGATAGTAATATAAGCTAAGTATTCAATGATTAAATTGATGTACTATATATTTTTAAAAATAAAAAATACCATTAGATTCATTCTGGCTTGTAATTCATTTACAGAAGTAGTTTCAATTAATGTTATTTAAGTTCAGAACTGTTTATCTATGAGAGTGATCTTTTGTTACAAAAAACATATAGGAAAATGTTTCCGTTAATTATCAGGTCCTTTGGTTTTGCAAAACAAGACATGTTAGAAGCTGTTTTATTATTTATGGCATTTTGCTAAAAGCATCAAATGATTACAAACTAATGGATTTTTTTTTTGTAGATGTTATCACGATTGAAAAAACATCAGAGAATTTCCGCATCCTGTATGATGTCAAGGGTCGATTTATTGTGCATCGGATTAAACCCGAGGAGGCAAAGGTACACATTTATTGTTTCTATTTCTAGAAAGTAAATAACTGGTCAGATCTTTATTTGTTTTCTGTTTATGCCAATTGGCTATATTCTACAAAATATTAAAAACAAATACATTCCTTTGAAACATAGAATTGTGGATGATAATAAGTGATTTTTATATTTTACAGTATAAACTGAGTCGTGTTAGACAACTGCATGTAGGACCCAAAGGTGTGCCCATGATCCACACCAGTGACGGCCGTACAATCCGTTACCCAGATCCTCTGATCAAAGTCAATGACACTGTCATGGTTGACATAGCAACTGGCAAAATCAGAGACTTTGTCAAGTTCGATTCAGGTCTGTCATTTGTTTTTTGAATTTAATATGGTACTGAAGTGATTGGCATTATCGAAGCCATGCTTAAGATCTGTTTCTTTGTGTGGTCAAAAAAATGCCAAGAAAAAAATCTTTCAGACGGTCGCTGTTTGGTATTTCTGTTAACTAACGGCATCACCACTTGTTAGAGACAAGAAACTGAATCTGAATGACTTTTTCCTGGAAGTATTTTATGATAGTGTTCATATTAAAAAATATTTTGTTTAGATATTGGATAATATTTAAATTAATTTTTTTAAACAGATGATCGGATTCAACTTTATTATTAATAGAATGGAGTTTTTTTTTTTTTTTTTTTTTTTTTTTTTTGTCAAATTTGCAGGGGAAAATGCCTTGAAATATTATGTTTTATATCTTTACCATAATAAATTATTGTAAGACTGGTGTTTATTTAAAATAATGGGTTGTTGAGTCTGTACAAAGTTTTTTTTATCTCGATAGAAGATGAAATCTGCCATGACATGAACAAATCAAGAAATTAAATTGATAAAAAAAAATGGGGAAAAACAAAACTGCCCAACCCACCCCCAAATATTTATATTTTCTTGCTTATGACAAAATTTAGTGAGTGTATTGTCTTCACAGCATGTAAATTAATACAGTTAATTCAACAAATGTGATCCTACATAAGTTAACAGGCAGTATCGAAGCCATGCTTTTGCTACATTTCTTGTGTGGTCAAAAATTATGCCAAAATAATTATCTATCAGACGGTCGCTGAATGGAGAATACATCTACATCTGGCATCACCAACTGAAGTGACATGATTTAATATATAGTCTTGTCATTAATTCAATTTATGCTGTATGGAACAAAATACCAAATACTAGTCATCGTTTTGATTCTGAACAGTCTTTGATAAGTTGGATAAAATAACAGCTCGTTTATTTTTAAAACATTTTTTTAATTTTCTTTTTTCTTCCATTAATGAAAACGGGTAATGATAACATGTACATCAAAAACTTCTGCTGTTGGAGTCCAATTATTTGAATACCAGAAATTATTTCAAGAATGACAGATGATGTTACGGCAGTATCGAAGCCATGCTATACATTTATTTCTTAGTGTGGTCAAAAAGAACGCCAAAATAATTATCTATCAGACGGTCGCTGAATGGAGAATACATCTACATCTGGCATCACCAACTGAAGTGACAACAAAATTCTAATTAATGTGTATTTCATTTATATTTCACCAACTAAAAGTTTGTTTTCTTTTATACCTGACATTTTCTACTTTATCTGGCATTTTTAAAAATGGTTTCAAAATGTTATTGTGCAAAAAAAACAACCCAAAACCACTAATGAATTCAATTGAGAGTTTTGTTTATTTGCAGGCAATTTGTGCATGGTGACCGGTGGTCATAACTTGGGACGAGTTGGCATCATCACCTCTCGAGAAAGACATCCTGGCTCATTTGACATAGTCCACATCAAGGATGCTCTTGGACATACATTTGCCACTCGGTAAGCTGATTGACACACTTTTTATTTATTCGCCCCCCCCCCCCCATATATCTCGTGTGCATAACAACTTGCTGTTTTATTATAATTTAAAAAAAAAAAAAAAATTATTCTTTAAAGGAAAGAGGAACTAAAATTTCTTAAGTTAAAAGATAACATTATTCTAACATAATAGTCATAGTGGTTTCGACAGTATTAATCGTTGCAAACTTGTTTTCACAATTTAGTTACAAATTATGTGGGAGAGAAAATCAAATGGAATCTATTAACTTGATGTTATTTTAATCATTTGAATTGGAGAGTAACTCTGTTTTCCAGAATGAACTACGTGTTCGTGATCGGGAAAGGCAACAAGCCGTGGATTTCACTTCCACGTGGTAAAGGTGTCCGGCTAACTATTGCAGAGGAGAGAGATAGGCGTCTCGCTGCAAGAGCAAACCAATAGACATTTTTATAAAATGGCTAACACCTAACTAATAAAAACAATAAAGTGACAGATCAGTTTTCTTTGAGTCAGTTTTTATTTCTAATTAAAATAAAATAAACACAATTAGATCTGTTATTTATTTAAATAAACAGGCATATTAAATGTAACATACATCTGAATTTTATACACAGGCACTGAAATGAAACATTAATGATAAGCAGAAATATTTACATCACATTAAAACAAACAGCTTTTTACATGAAAACACCACATTTGAATTATTTACTATCTGCTAGTGGACCCTATTTGTGAACAGTTAAAATAACAATTCAAATAAACAGCTGGTACAACCTAAAGAAGGAATGAATAAATAACTTAGGTTTTGTCCTAAATGAATTTTTATGTACAGTACAAACCAATACTGACATTTATCTAAATACATACTGTTATAATTTCTTGTTACACATGTATATGCTGAATATCGGTGACAGAAATTAGATTCTTTTGTTTCTGCACCTGTACATAAGTGGCTTGGAGCATCCTAAACATGCCCAAGTGTCCATGTATTATATTGGAAGTTGACCTTGTGTGCTTTTTGAAGATTGTTTGCAATCGTGGATCAGCAAAAGTGCACTAGAAAATCAATTACATCAAAACATGAAACAAAAAATAAACACGAGGAATAAGTGAGCAAATTGAGCATGGAATGGAAAAAAATTATTATCTCTACGATACTCAAATAGAATGATGCTTTTTCAATTATAATCTTCTATGAGGAGCTTGGAAAAAATTACTGTTTATATACAGATAATGATCCAAGTTCTGAAGCAGATTGTTTGTAAATATTGTCCCCATTGTAATCTTTTATTAGTATATTTTTTCTTTATTTTTTTTTATTATTTTTTTTTTCTCTTGCTGACATATTTAATGAATGAATGTAAACAGGGACATGAGAAACTATTTTCCTTTATAAAAGTACTAGACTTGAAACCTATTTGTTCCAATCGACAAATAAAACAAACATTTATGTTTGAAAGTATTTGAAAGCTACATTGTTTATCACTTATTATCTTAAGTAGAATTATTTTTAAACTTTATATAGTGTCATTTGTTTTATGACTGGGAAAAGGACAGATGCTGGATACTTAAATTTATAATAATTTGCAACAAAATGTAATAAACAAAATAAAACCTTTAACACTTTCTCAGTCTGATTTAATAAACCAAAATATTTGTAATGGGAAATAGTTCAGTTGGTTCACTGATGACTGAAGCTGTGATCTTTAAGTACTAAGATACAGCCCGCTGCGTATATACATGGCCAGAATTAATCATTGTTTTGTAGTTACGTATTATATCTGAATTGTAGTTAGCATATCTGATTCTTTTTTGAAAAGTTAAAACAGTGTATAATATAAATTAAGATGCTTCTAACTTGAAAGCTTGAAGCACTGCCCCAATTCTCCACAGTGAATGTGCTAGTAGTGGATACTTATCTGAGATGTAAAGCAGAGCATCATCAAGTCTTTCCTCTATACCATCACAAATATTCTTTCCAAAGTTGGTGGTTAGCACTGTTTTGCTGTCCTGCACACATCTTAGGAGGGCTGAAATGATGTGATACACATTCTCATATTGTTCCAGATCTACTAGTTCTCCTTCTATACAGCTTTTTCTTACTGAGCCACAGAACTTCTCTATCTCGGTCAAAAGAAGCTCGAAAACGTTGGTCAGGAGAATGCACGACTTTGTGACAGCAAAACAAACTAGCAGTTCTTCAAGATTTTTCTTCACATGAAGTGGTTCCTGTATTAAATGACATATGAGTTTAATTTATTAAAAAAAAAATTACAATATCTGATTTAACGGAGATAGTAAGATGTAGGTTCAGAAAATAGTTTTTAAGAGAAAATTTCTATTAATTTAGTCAATGCTGTAAAAATGTAAAACAAAAATGTTGGATCTGATGGTGTCTTTGATCAGTGAAAAGCCAATTTAAAATCACTATCTTTATTCCAGTACAAACTATTTTTTAGTATTAATATGTATTTGAAAAAGAAAGTTACAAGCAGTTGATGGTTATTTTTTTAAAACTGTTAAGTAGATCACAAAATATATTTTTCAGTCTTGAGACATTATTTAATGATGAATAATAATTGAAAAGACATAAACTTGGATAGTTTGCTAAGAATGAGCAGGCTGGACTTGATCTAAATCTCTTATAATAAAATAAAACCTTGTCCAAGCCATCAGTTGACATAATCTTTTCAATCAGGTCTTTGACGATTCCACAGATTTGAATATTTAGCTGAGTGTCCTGACTGAACTTGTCATCTTCCACAAGAGTAACAATACTCTGAACTGACAACTTCATGTTGGTGATGGAGATGAATGACTGATCATCTACAAGCATTTTTCTTATGACTTTAACAGACCTGTGAAGAGTTTTTGAGGCAATACTATACAGCAGAGAGTGTTGATGACTTTGGCCAGCAGTTTTCTGGATTTTTATAACAACTTGGAGAAATTTTGTGTTTCTGTAAAGTTCATCACAGAATAACACATCTGTGGATGAAGACCTTTCTGGTTGACCTGAACTTGGAGGTGTTGGAAATAATGCCTGGCTTTCACCAAAATCAGTGCCTGGGACAAACAAACAAACAAAAAAGTTCTATATAAAGTTATTGAGTTTTTATAAATAACACTTTGAAACTATTTTCATTTGTTAATATATTTTTAAGACTGTAACTGCACATGCAATCAAATATTGATTCAATGTATTTATATTGTCCAGTATTGTAAATAAACTTGCAAAATATTTGGACAATATTTCCTCAATATATTCACTGGTACAATGATAGGAATTTTTATGAATGACGTATGAGATGGGAAACTGGAACCTGTACAATTTTTTTTCTCCAAAATTGCAACTTGATACTGCATGAGAAATATGATATGAAAAAAACAAAAAATAAACAACCGTTACTGATACTGATCTAATGAAAACCCAGACTGTAAAGTTCTGTAAGTTTATTGGTATTTACTAATCAGTTCATATGGGTAAATTAAGTAACTTTCAAATTCTTACAAGAAGAACTTGTTGATGCCAGTTCCTGTACATTTCTTAAAACCATCTGCTGCCTCAGATAAAGGTTTTCTTCTGCTGCTTTTTCATATTTGGATTTCCACTGCTGTTGTTGGTGTTGATACAGAAATGCTAATTTTTCAGCAAATTCTCTCCCCTTCATGTTAGGAGGTGCAGCCCGAATCATTGCCACAGCTACAGCAATTTTCATCCAAGCAACAAAATTTTCTTCAGAAATCAAATAAAAAGGTATTGGACTTATTTATAATATAATATTTTTATTCACCAGTATGTCTGTATTCTCAGACATTTTATAAATTAACCTAATAAAGATTAATTTCGACCAAAGTTTTGGTGTTAATCAACATAATGACATTTGATTTCTGCAATCCACATAACTAAGCAAGTAAAACAATTTAACAGTAAAAATAATATGTTCTAGAAATATAACCACGATTTACACAAAAATTGGTATATTAAAATATACAATATATTTTAAAATCATATTATATCATTTAAGAATAAACAAAATTTAACTTAAATTAAAAACAGACTTAGCCGTATCCAATTTTTGTAACATAAATAAATTAATGCTATTGCAAGTATAGTATTCAAAACTATTGGCAAATTTTATATTTCAGGAATCTCACCATAAGTTGCTTGTATTTTTGATGCACTAGTTGATTCATTATCCATCACAAATACAGATATTTAATTTCATATCAAGCGCCAACTTTTTGTCTACTGAACTATATAAGGGAGATAATATTACATCCGGTAAACTGTTAGCAGCGGCCAATATCTATTAACATAGAGGTACTCTGGACTAATGCGAATTCAAAATTAAAATGAGTAAATTGTGATAGACAACTGTTATTAATTACATGTAACTGTATCATTTACAAAAATGTGTGACTTTTCATGGACTTTGCTATGATACCAATTAACAATGCATAATAATAATATTTAATTATGAAACGTGACTCCCAATGACTTTGATTGTCAACGAACAATAATCGGTTCAAGTTGTCAAACCGTATTAATCAATTATGCAATATTTACGTCAGCAACTTATTTGTCTTTTTCAGAAAATGATACTAAAATTAACAGCGACAATTATCATTGCTGTGTGAAAATGCTATCAGGTAAATAGGGAGGTATAACTGATTTAATTAATTTAAACTATTTCAACTGTAGTGAACACATTTAAATTATAATGCACTTCCCTGAATAATATCAATGTACTTTCATTTTACAAAATATTTTCCATTTTATTCAAAAAGATAGGCACCAATATTTTGCTGTTTTGTTTTGTATTTAACAAAATCGTAATCACATTTGTGTTAAAAATGTTACTGACATTAATGAGAATTATTTTTATTTCTATATTCATTTATTATTATTATTAATTTTTATTATTTTTAACTTTTAAAAAACATTTTTTTTTTTTTTTTTTTTTTTTATCAGAATGGGAGATAAAGAGGAAACTGTTAAATTGTCATTATCAGATCTTCTTCAGAAGCATGGGATTAGTGAATCACTGAGGTAAAACACAGAAAGAGACATGCAGATATTACATTATGCACATACCATAATATATATATATATAAGTTCTATAAAGGCACACATATAAATGATATATGCATGCAGACACAAACATACATACACACACACACACACACAATATACACAGATATTATATCCCACATACAGATGTCACTGATTATTGGTAGACCTACACTATTTTTCTAAAGTTATAATTTAATGTTTAAGAAAAAAATATTTTCTTTTCAGTTTAATGGATGACATAGTTCTAAGTTACATACTGAGTATTCTGGAAGAGTTGGGTCATGATTCATGTTTTGAAGACATTGATGTTGATCAGCTTGTGGAGATGATTAGTGCTTATCTGCCAGGATTCAGAAATATTAGCAGGTTTAGTTTGTTAATACACTTTAGTTTTATATTTGAAAACACTTCTAAATATCTGCTGTTCATTTTGGAAAAAGTTATTATTGTAAAGTTGCAATTTTTTATCATTATCTTTACCATTAACATTGATAACATTAGGATGATCATGATGATGCTGACAATGACATAAACAATTATTATTATCACTATTATTATTATTATTTTTTTTTTTTTTATTGCTCAGTTATAAAACATTTTTTAATATAGTATTATGTCATAGCTTTTAATTTGTTTTAAAAACAGCATTAACAAATATATCTATTTTAAGTCTTTTCATTTTTTTTTCAACTTCTTTCTTAGATTTTCTTTATTTGCTAATGTGTTTATATTGAATTTAAGTTCTGAAGTTCTGGATTGGATGTTTGCACTGGCTTCAAAACTAA
This sequence comes from Chrysomallon squamiferum, assembly GCA_012295275.1. Lineage (NCBI taxonomy): Eukaryota > Metazoa > Mollusca > Gastropoda > Neomphalida > Peltospiridae > Chrysomallon > Chrysomallon squamiferum. The sequence goes on along the minus strand of CM022665.1, from coordinate 3,579,628 downwards.
CAGCAGCTGAAAACCAAGGTACTTGTTTCCATTAAAGTTTTTTAGTTTTTGATAACTAACACAGAGAACTTAAGATTTCTTTTAAATAACTCTGTATGAGTTGCTCCACAAAAGTAGGTGCTTTATGCATGGGCCAATAATGAGATAATATAGCATTAGGTATATTTTTATTGATTTTTGAATTTGTGTATAAAACCCTCAAGTAAGTATCTTATCTTTCACCCAAAGAAACAAAAATTAATAAACCGTAGTAGAATATAATGCTTTTGATATTTTTCTGAAGCATACCTTCTTAAAGCTTGGTTAATTAAGCTAAAACAAAAGCAAAATTGATGCTTTTTTTCCTGTTATCATCATTACACCAAGCATGGATAGACACTATATGCCATATACCAGAAGAATGGTCATGATGTTGTTTTCTTTACCTCATATTGAATTAACTATGTAGCAGTTTTGGTCAATTAAAGGTAGGATACTATAATGCTTTGCATGTAAACAATGCAGTTTATTTGCTATAACCAGGCTGAGAGGAGCCTTCAAGTCTACATATTTTCATTTTTCTCAATTACTATGTGATCTGCTCTAAGATTAATGTGATCATTTTGTTTGCAACGTTTTTGTGCATTAAATGCTGAATTAAACTCAATTTTAGGATCATACACATAGCAATCTATACAGAACAACAGTACAATACATTCTGTAAATACAAGTACCAGTATTAATGCTTGAATACTGATTTGGACATGAGAAAGAATAAATAAACAAATTATTTTTTTTAAATGTCATACATGTTTTTAAACTTGGTTTATTTTTGCTTGTAGTGTTGATTAGCTAAAAGAGAAAATACGAACAATGGTCGAATGATAGGTAACTTTTGTTTGTAGTCAAATTACAGCAAGTACAAAGCTAAGAATGCTTCTTTTATGTTTCTGTTTCAAATATCCAACTTGTTACACCTGTGCCTTTAATTGCCTTTAGTCTCATTGATTACAGTCATTTTATTCAAATTAGTATCTGCAACGCCTTTCTGGAGTTGGCTCTAAGGATTGGCCAACTTTGTGTATTGCAGAGGATTATGGTTAAACATCAAATGCTTACAGTACTTTTAAGTAACATATGTATACATAACAATATATTCTTTTTAACTTGTATCACTAATTATTTAAAATACTCAAGAAAGATAAATGAAGGAACGTGCTTTGCAATTTAAAGATATTTTATCTACCAGTTTTTAAATGGCATCCTGTGTTTTAGTCACCTTAAAAAAAATATGGCTTTAAATATTATAAAAATGCAACTGAAGTTCAAACATATGTGATTCTATAATGTAAACAAAACAAAACAAAATGCCCAAGTTCACTGGAGGTGCTCAGTTGTGTCAAATTATTTAATTTTATGTATTAGAGCAGATAAACACTGCCCTGCATACAACAGATTGAGTTGTTTTTTCATTAGAAACTTAAATTTGATTGATAAATAAGAACAAAACTATTAATTATTCAGTCTTTACAAACTATTAATAATACATGTTATTTAAGCGACAATGAAATTTTATATACAGCAAAAGTTATTCAAAACGTTCATATATAGCATTCACTTGGTGTATAAATGGATATTTCATCATTTTTTTTTTTAGAATCAACACACAGTGGCAGAGCTGATGGTTTATCTACACTAGAGTACCTAAGTATTTCTCATGAACAAAAAGAATTCAGTATTAGTGTACCCGGTAAACTACCTTCTCGACGTAGGACCTCGTCAGATTCAGAGAGAGATTCAAAGAAAACTCTTGTAAGTTTTAACTAATTATTTTTAATTTTCTGATATAATTAACTGTAAAAATATTGTCTACGATACTGCGTAATGTTTTATAAGTGCATTATGATGATATGGTTGAAAGAAAAGATTTGTGGTGGAAATAAAGAAAGAAAATAAGTGATTATTTGTTAATAAAAAATGCATTTATAGTTAGTTATTTACAAATATTCTATCGTCTGTCAGTCTCCAAGACAAATCTTGAAGTTCTTAGTTATAAAGGAAATGTTTATTATTATTATTATTATTACTACTATTTTAATAGTGTATATTTATGGTCCTCGTTATACATTTAGAAACATTAATGAATTAGAGAAAGTCAAGTTAACTATCTAACATTTTATTTTTACTTATTTGTTTTCTTTTATTATTATTATTTTTTTCCTAACAGTTTCATTTATTATAAAATATATTTAATTTTGGAGGGAGTATTTTTATTTTACCATTATATATATGTATATATATATAATGTTTAATTATAATTGTAAACACTAAAACAAAAACAAAATTGCAGTATTTGTATCTATTGAAAATACAAATATAATGATTGTGTTTTGTTTCCAGAAAGAACAAGATGTTGACAGGTACAGAGAGCAAATGGATCAGCTTCTGGAACTTTTCCCAAACTCGTGTACTGTGGAGATAATGCATTGTCTTCATATGACAAACGGAGATATGGACAGTGCTGCACAGCTAGTATTACACAGACAAGAGTCAGGTACTTGTATTAAGTCACCAGGAGCAGCAGCAAAGGTATTTTACCTTTAAACATTTTAAAACTTTTTCACTGTTGTTATTGTTTTCTGTTAATTCTTCTTCTTCTTCTTCTTCTTCTTCTTCTTCTTTTTATTCTTCTTCTTCTTATTATTATTATTATCATTAAATTATTGTAATTATTATCATTATTATTAATTGTTGTTGTTGATTTTATTCTAGTTATCATTTTTATTACCATTGTCATTTCTGTTATTATTTGTTATTGTTACTTAAATTAGTATAATTAACATTAATGTTATCATCATCATTATTATTATTAGTTAATATTATTATTATTATTATTTAGGTATAGATACTTTTTAATTATATATTGAAATTAATTTATTGTTTTGTGTCAAGAACAGAGAAATTTTTTGATACTCTTTTTATCTTATTATTATTTTTGTATTTTTTATACAATCATTTTTTTTTTTTTTAGCAGTATTTCTTTTGCAATTTATACATATGTATAGTAAATTATAGTTATGAATTTTTTTATAATATCAAAAAAAAAAAAATTGTTTTATTTATGGTAAATTATTGTGTTTTATTTTATTTTATTTTATTTTATTTTATTTTACTTTTTTTTGTAACAGGAATTTCCACAGCTGAAAGTGATTGAAGACAAGAAATTGAAAGAACTCATGTTGCACAGGTTTTTGTTACATTTATGAGCAAATTCATTAAGATATATCTGTCATTTTGCTGACAAATAGCCTCACTTAACAAAGAATCCCAAGTAAGTGTCAGATAAAGCTAGTGGTTCCATCTTTCTAGGATATTAAATATTTATTATGAGAAGAAAAGAAACCTTCATAGGCTAGTTCAAATACTGTCATAAATTATTACTAGAAAAGGCTGGATTCAAATAACAAATAAAATGAGTGCAGTGCATTGACAAAAGTTTGGATTCCAGTAACAAAATAATCATTTAGAAATATTTTAAATGAATTTAGGCTTCTAATTAGAACTGTCAGAGGTAAACTTTAAATATAGTGATTTGGTGAAAAAACTAAAAATTCATAATCATTCTTCCAGTCATTTGTTTATAATTAATTTAGTGTATGTGTTGGTTTTAATTTTGTGTCCAGATTCAGATTTATGACTTAGAATGAAAGTTGAATTAAAAATACACTGGAAATGGTCATTAGTTTGTAATATAATTATAACTTTTGTATTGACTTTTTGTTTTTCAACACAGAAAATTATTATTTCTTTATTATTTCCTTCTTATTCTTATTCTTTTTTTCTGATTTTTTTTCTTCTCTTTTCTGTTTTATTTATTTATTTATTTGTTTATTTTTGTTGTTGTTGTTATCAGATATGGGTTTGTTGACACAGACGAAGACAAGAAAACTCACATTCCTCCACCACTGAAACAAGTAAGAGTGACAGTTTTCAAAATATAAATATTGTAGTATACATTTTTTCAGTTTAAACTGACCATTTTGTAGTTTTCAAACATTTATAAGAATTTAATTTAGCAGTATACTGATTGAAAGTATAGACATGGTTTACATCAAAATGTATTAGAAAATTCGTTTAACTTTTAAATCTAAAAAATTGTTCAGAATGGATGGAAAATGTATTTGAATCATATGCTTACACACATAAAAACAAATAAACAAATATAGACAATATGCCTATCCAGTGTATTTATATGTATTATATATCCTTGTCAGTCAGTAGTCACCAGTGTTTGGTTTTGTTTCCCATTAAAATGAAATTTCTGCCATCTAAAATTTTTCAAGGCTTTATATCCTTCATTTAAAAAAAAAAAAAAAATCCTATGCCATATGTTTGCACATGTATAAAAAGGAAAAAATTTTAAAATTTTCAAAGGTTTCTGGGGTTTTTTTTTTTGTTTTTTTGTTGTTTTTATTTATTTATTTACGTTTTTGTTTTTTGTTAAAAAGGATGCAAAGAAAATGGTTCGTTACCTTGGCAATCAGATTGTCAGCACCAAAGGTGAACGTTACACAGAACTGAAGAAAACTGAATCTGAGGAAATGAAGAAAACTTACGTGTCTCTGAAACCTTCTCGTAAATACAGATTTCATTAAAAATGCTAAATTTTAAGCAAAAAAAAAAATCCTGGAAATTATAATCCTGAATACCAAAAATATTGAAAATGCAGTGCCATGAAAAGTTCATGGTTAGCATTTTAAAAACTTCCATTTTTTAGTTTTTAAAAAGAAAGTGACTAATTGTGAGAATTTGTGGATTTTAGCTTTTGGGATTCTAATTTTAGGGATTATGACGTGAATCCCATTTTACTGACATTCTTTATTTATGTGACTTGTCTTACATGATCCATTGTGTTGAATCTTCAGATAAATACAAATTTCACTGAAAATATTTCAGTTTGAAAAATTTCTATTACATGACATATATGAATTGTGTTAAATGCAGTTGTTTTGTCTTAGCTGTACTTAAAAACAGATTTAACTAAAAAATCTGACATTTCATGGTTTTATTATGTGACTTGTTGCACATGCTTTATGTTGTCTAGTTTCTGACCTGCACATAAATACATTTTATTAATGTATTCATACATTAAACTTTTTTAAAGACATTCTGATTATGTGAATTGTCTTAAATAAAGTCATGTATTGTGTAAATTAACATTTCACTTAACATCTTGTGTTACAAAAACTCTTTTTTAATTCTGTGACTTATCATTTAAGTTCTACTAAAAATGTTGCGTTGTTAAAAAGTGTTGTTGTTATATGAGTTGTGTTCTTGAAAATGTTAAGTTGCTAAAAAGTGTTCTGGTTATATGAGTTCGTGTTATTTATTTCTAATTAAACCACAATGAATTTAAATTCTACTGAAAAACTTACGTTGTTAAAAACTGTTCTAGTTATGTAAATTGTCTTATGCATTTTGTAGCTAACCCAAATGGAATTGAAATTCCACTGATAAATTTAAAAAATGTACTGATAACATAAACATTACACAACTTCCAGTCAGGGTAGACAGTTGCATTGTGAGAAGGTCAGTTTACTAACCTGAAAAAAAATTCACCAACTTGAAAGTGTACCTGTGGCAATAGCAGTAAATAGTCTGATAATATTAGGAATAATTACTTGTTTTAAATTGTTTTGGATTACTTTTAATAAAAAGCATGAGTTTAACATAATACTGTTACAATACATTTAAACAACACCATTTCGCCATTTCACAACTGGAGACATGGTATCACTGCAGACTGGTAGCAGTATTTTTGTTGACGATGAGACAAGAAACTTTAGTACAAATTGGTTCAACCTGTACACATAGATGTCAATGACTACAAAGTCCCACACAAAGATGTCAAAAACCAGACAAAACATAATTTGGAAGTATACAGAATATAACAAGACCATTTCTTTATATTGCCAAAGGTGCAGTTTGAATGTTAACCACATTTATTGTTTGCCTTTAAAAATGAATTTTTTTGGTCTTCTTATTGACTATTAATCATTTTCTTGTATGCTTTTGTATAAATTGTAGGCTAATTGCTCTAAATTTTAATATATAGATTTTTTAAATTTACGTCAAAGGTGGATTATTTATATGATTTATTAAACTAATTTAAGATTAAGTTAAAATGTACTGAACCACAGTTTAAGAAGTTGGACAAGACTACTCTTGCAACTGAAAGCAGTAAAACATTTTCTAAAAAATGAAATAATAAATTAAAATGAAAAAATAAATTAAAATAAAAAAAATAATAATAATAATAATAATAATAATAATAATAATAATAATAATAATAATAATAATAATAATAATAAATAAATAAAAAAATAAATAATTGAAAAAACAGAAAAAAATATTTTGCACTAGAATTTTACAATTAGCATGTTTTCTGATCTTAATTATGATAAATAAAGAAAAAAACTTTGTGGGTCTACTTCATGACCAAAAAGTTAAAAGGAATTGGTGTAGATAATTAAAAGCTATAGAGTGTCAATTTTTGAGAAGCATTATTAGAGAAAAAAATAGAAAGAAATATTTAATCATAATTGTCACTTTGTTTATTATTTCAGCTTTTATTAATGTGAAATTTAAAAAAAAAAAAAAGATATATATATATATATGAAAAAAAATATGAACATGTAAATAACAGTATATAGTAATTGATATATAAAGAATTAAAAAATGCTTTCTGAAAAATACCCAGAAACCACAACAAAAACACCACCAAATATTTATGTTTGTGTTCATTTAAATATAACTTAATAATGTTTCTGTTTTTAGCCCGTAAAGATTTGTTTCAGGATTATAATAGTTGAATCCAAAAATGTTTTTACAAATTGTTTTATTATTATGTATATTTTTGAAAATCAAATTTTTATTTTTGAATTTTATACTTAAAGCTACATGTTCAAAATATAATTTTTAACAACTTTTATCATATTTTTCTGTTTGTATATTTCAACTTTTGTTACATTTTTAATAATTTATGTAGAAATTTCTATTTTAATATTTCACAGGTTTTTTTTTACTGTTTTGCTTTGGGTTTTTTCTTTCATAAAGTTTAGAATATTCATTCACATCCATTGTAGCATCTGTTTTTATTTCAGTTTGTCTACCATTGTCATTTTACATTTATTACCACTTAACAAACAGCTTTCATTAGTTTGTTATTTTGAAACATTTTATATTATAAATTTTAATTTTAATTTTTGTAATCGCTTTTAAAAAAAAAAATGTCCTATTAGAATAATAATTATGTTGAAACTGAAATGTAATTATAAATTTTTAAAAGAATAAAGGAATGTCTCAGTTATTACATAGCATATCAACTGACCACAAAAAAAAAGGCATTGTCTGTCATTTTTTGCATACATCTGACATTGATTGTTTTAATTGATAAATAGATTAAACCTAAATTATACTGTTAAAAATTAAATTAAATAAATGGGGATAATTTTCATTTTTTAAAAAAAAAATCGTAAGTTATCTTCACATACATAATCTTTTTATTATATTTTTTTTTTTGTGTGTTGAGATTTCATAGTATCCAAAACAGAAAGAAAAAAAAAAAGTCACCCATATGCATTCTCACATATATAATATCATTCTTTCATACAAAAGAATGACAGAAAATGTTCAAAACTCAGTTTATGTATTTACTTATTATTTGCTTTGTAACAAATTAATTATTATACACAACAAAACAAAATAATAAATAAAATATATTTGATTGATAGGGCAAATATTTAAAATATTTTTTATTTTTTTTTTTTCCTGTTTTTATTAGGTTATTAGTTACTGAACATGCTTGTTGAATCAGTAATTTTTCTACTATTTTTATTTTGCATTTAATATTTTTATCATCTTTTTAGAGTAGTTTTAATATTTTGTACATTTTTTAAATGTTTTATTACTTTACTTTCAAGTTTATTGACACCATATCATTTGTACTTTAACATTTTGTATTTGTCATTATTATATGGATTTTTTTATTTGAGTACCACAGTTGCATGTTGTTATGTCTGATGGGACAATACAATTTTATCAAATTATTGATGATGTCAGTTGTCTATTTTTTTATCCAATTCATATTTTTTGTAGGTGGAATTATTAATATTATTGACATTATTTTTAAAACAGCTTTAATAAATCTAATGTCTTCTGTATGTGAAAAACAAAATCACAAATGAAACAAGACTTTTTTTGCATCATTTCTTTATTAAAAGCATGACCTGAGATAATTTAAATTTTAAAATGACTGCAATTCATTTTGATTATCATAAAGACAGACGTGTACACAAAGATTTGTACTCATAATAAAAACGAAATATATGGTAATTACAGACAAAATACTGTAGTTGTATATATCCCAAAATTAATTTTTAAACTTTTTAAAGATTAATTTCAGTGGTAACAAACATGTTATGCTTTCTTTAAATGTGAAGCAGACAATAAGAGAATAAATATTCAGCTAAACTTATAAACTTTCTTCAGAAATCATCGTGGACTGAGCACAAAAAAAGAAAGTCATTAAGTACAAATGGAAAACATAAAAATATATATTTTTTAAAAACATTATAACAAAATAATTACAGTAATTTATAATTCTTAATTCTCATTATGGAAAATTGACAAAAGAAAAAAAGAGATAATGAAGTCTTTGAAAAACATTAATAACAAAATAATAACTGTTTATTAAACAACAGTATGGTTTAACAACAAGAAAAATAGCATTATTTCAAAGTTCTAATGATGAAGTAACAACTCTTTATTAAATAGCAGTATGTTTTAAGTTATATTTAACAACAAAACAGCAGCAGTTATTTGAAAAGCTGTTTAAAAAAACCATGAACTAACTAAATCAGAATACAAACTGTTTTCAAGATTTGACCAAATATTGTTTGAATAATAGGATCTATAAACATCTACACATACAGTTCCCTAAGTGAATGAAATTTAGCCTTAAATAAGCGAAAGAATAATCAATTTAAGCCATGTGATTAATCTTTATTTTAATTAAAGAGGAAAATTTATTATGGGACTCTGCAGTTTAACCAATAATACTACTAGCAACTGTGAACCTTTTAAACACTGCAGTTCATAAAAATATGCAAAATACTTGTAATTACATAGTAACAACAGTTTTATATTTCAAGTAACACCAAGTGTACAAGTAATATTTGCTACTGATGTTTCTGATGTAGGGACAGATGAAGGATTTCAGAATGAGTGTGCACATTTTGAAAGATGTACCTGTTTACTTTTTTAATTTAAAGAAATGATCAGTAAATACTGTCATAACACTGAATTGAATTTCAAAATTATTTTTTTTTAAATAATACTGTATTATTTACATTTTACTTTTCTTTTTGTTCATCTTCTTACAAATATGTTTGGGAGAAAAAATAAAAATAAAAAGATAATAAAAAACTAATAATACAGCAGGAAGAATTTAAAACCTGATCTTGCAGTCATCTGGTAAACCTCTGTTACTAAAACTGTTAAGTATAACAGCTTAATTAATTTTACATCACATAATAAGTGATGTGTTTAAAAATCTTTTTTAATATTTTTAAATTGTTTGGCACTTTACTGCTTGTTCTTGCTTTTATCCCATATTACATGAATGTACACAGTGTATAGTAAAAAAGAAAAACAACAAACATACATAATAAAAGCTGTGCATTTTGATTGATGATAAAAAGTTCATAATATATGTGCAACAATAAAATGAGTATAGTGTCAAGTATAATAATACCTGTGAAAAATATATGTTGTGTACAGAGTTTCAGTTTTTATCAATAACACAACCCTCAAAAAAAAAAAAATAATAATAATAATAAGTAAGCAGAAGAAAAAATATAATAATAATAAAACGAAAATAAAATAATTTTATCATAAATGCAACAAGTTCATACTTCAACAAAATATATATTATTACCAAAATATATTAGGTTGATAAGAAGATTTCATACTAAAATACATTTAGGCTGTGAAGAAAAATTTCACAATATAAAATATATTTTGTTTGCAAAGCAAAATTATATTACCATTCTCTAATCACTGGAAATTACACAATGGTATCTGACTGTTCTGGTTCAAAATAACATTAGATTTCATGTCAATAAAATGTAATTAAAGCAAATTTTATATTACAGATTTGATACATTTTCTTTCTTTCAGTTCTACTTTCAAATGTATCCAACTATATTATTATGTAAGCCATAATACTTATTGTGGTACAAACTATTGACTGTAAAAAAAAATTTACATTTTATGAAACAAAAAATACAATAAAAATATTTTATATGTATTTAAATTTAAAAAGTCATCATTAAGGTAGTTTGGAATTTTGATTCCTCTCTCTCATCACAGAATCATTTTAAGTTGCAAACAAAAATATAAATTTTGGCACTTATAAAATATTTTTTATAATCCCCACCCAGAAAGGATTTTATTTTAGCTCCACATTACATAAATTCCATGAAAGATTTAAAGGCAGTACTTGTGTCACGTTGTACCCGGCCGTATTATCTCTAATCCACAAGGAAAGTGCTTTCTGGGGAGTCAGCTCGCCTGCTTTTATATAAGTAAACTTTGATGTTATCAACATAGTGTGAACAGGACAAGAAGTTAAGAAAACTCCATGTTTCCCAGACAGCACAATTTCCTGTCCTTCTCTCAAAACAGCGTCTCTCATGCTATTCACAGCAGCGAGGTCATCACTAGTACATGATCCGCTTCTAACACACCAGATTTTCAGTGCATTTTCTGCATACCATGTGTCATACAGAGAGTTGAAGAATAGTGCAGGGACAAAGACATGACGGTGATAGTTACCAGGGAAGAAACATTTCCACTTCTCACTTGATGATTTCTCTTTTGTACAGTCAGTCAAACTCTGGCAGTCTGTGAACAAGAGACAGAGAAAGCTGTTTACAAAATGAATGGTTCGTAAATTAAACAGATAAACACAAAATAGGACATTTCTAAATGCAAGTTCCCCCCATCTTTCCACTACAAAGGACCCCAGATATTTAAATTAATTTTCTAATGTGTTCCAGGTTTTGAAAGGTCTGTCTTCTTGACAAGACAATTTTGTTAACTAATGAAAAACTCTTTTTTTTTTCCCAGGTTCATCTCTCAGCAGAAATTTATGTTTAACTGAATGTGCCATTAACAATATATAAAATTTTAACAATTTATCTTTATCAGTCTTATTGTGAGTAATTATATATTTCACACTTAAAATTTTGAAGTAAGCTCAGAGACCACCTAATACTAACTTTGTGGACCTGGAGGGGTCCATGGACAACAGGCTTGGAACTGCTGTGCTAATGTTCATCAGTTTGACTTAGGTTACAATGATTTTTGAAATTGTTTACAAATATATTATTTAACTACTGATTGAAAATTATAAAAATTGATTATAAAATATAACTATTTCAGTCTTTCTATAATTGTATTCACATCTACATTCAGAAAATATTGCATAATGAAAAAACCAAAAGGATAAAAAAAAATAATAATAATAATTATAATAATTTAAATCTTTCTTATTCTATACAACATGGCTTTACCTGTTATACTATGTAGATCAAATGTATTCTTAAGTGTGCTAGCCATTGTGTGTTGACCTTTGACATCAGTTTGGTCCAAGAATAATGACCCATCAAGCAGCACGTGCAAGGTCTTCACAGAGCGTGGCAGTTTTTGACGTAATCTGTCAGCATGAATCAGGGCACCCAGACCCCCAGCTATAAAAGAAAAAATAATTAATTAGTGTAAACATTTCTTACATTATAAAATATATCTTCATATTTTCTAAAGTAAGAACTTTTTCAGTTTTACATGTAAAAGAATAAATAAATAAATTTCTTCGATTTGTTAATGAAATTAGCATATTTGATCTACATAATTTAATAATTATATGTTCTGGTCAAGAACCCTATATATACTGGAATTTAATTAATGTAAAGATATTATTCTGAATGCATGACCCATAGAAAGCTTTGATAACGTATAGACTCCTTAACTGCAGTGTCAATATCCCCAACCAAAACCCCTCCAAAGACTGCTATCAGCTTCTTGTTTTCACTCATGTGAATAACTAGTTGTTACTACATTAGTTGTATTTCTCACAGCAAATCATATGCTATGTAAATGGTAATAAAATGTCAAATTTTCACCTTTTATAAGTAATAATTTTTTAAAATAAAACTTTAAAGAAAAACATGCAAGATTTTCACTGTATTAGTAGTGAAGGAATGTTCAAAGATATATATATAAAAAAATTTCAAAAAAAAAAAATATATATATATATTTAGGGTGTCCCAGAAGAGCACCATGAAATTTTTGATTTATCAACTATAGCGAAACCCAACTAAAAAACAGTTTTATAACCAAGGGTACAAAACTTCAATAATTTTTATTTTTGGTTTTATTTTGTATCTAAATAAAAATCTTCATTATCCCTATAAAGTATCATATATTTTTAACTGGTGATTATCAACTAGCAAGACTGTCAATAATTTTTTGTTTTGGTTTTGTTTCAAATCTTAACATTTAAACTGTCCCAGGCATTTCACAACACTTAATGTTTCACTCACTTGCTCACTGTGATACTCACATGATGATCCCACTAATAAAACTTGCTCAGCTGTTGACAGGTTTGTGTACCTTAACAGATAGTCTATCAAAGTTTCCAAAATAAGTGCCCCTCTCATATACAGTTTCTTTCCCCTGTATGTTACCACATCAGACCTGTTACCTGAATGAATAAATAAATAAATTAATTAATTAATTAATTAATAAATACATAATAATAATAATAATAATAATAATAATAATAATAATAATAATAATAATAATAACAATACATTTTTTTAAAATTAATAATATATTAAAATACAATAAAACAAAACACAAAATAAAATAATTTGGGAAATAATTAAGAAAACCAATAATAACAATTTATCACATAAATATCTGAGTTGTGTGTATAAAAAATATTGCAGTAAAATGATATGATTTGGTAAAAAGGTATGTAACTGAGAGATGACTTAATCTATGACTATTTGATTATCTTCTTATTAAACTAAGGATTTTTTCTGAAAAAAACTGCTTTTTATTTATATCCTTAAAAAAAATATATTAAAGTAATATCTATATTAATCATAAAAAACTCTTGAAATTTCAACTGTAAAAATGATATATATGTGTGTGTGTGTGTGTGTGTGTGTGTGTACAGGGTGTCCCAGAAGTCACGCACCATGAAGATTTTTATTTAGATACACATAAATTAGTAGCGAAACCCTCAACAGAGTAAAAAACAGTTTTATAAAGAGAATTGAAGTATGTATCAATGCAGAGGGCAAGCAATTTGAGCATTTGTTATGATTATTATTAATAAAAATTTTATTCATTTGTATCTAAATAAAAATCTTCATGGTGCGTGACTTCTGGGACACCCTGTATATAGACACACATACACACAATATGAAAAGAATATCTGGAATTCAAAATAAAATAATTTACCACATAATTTGGAAAGAGAAAATATATTCCTTGAATATGTTTCTCATTAATTTTTAATAAATAAATAAATAGATAAATAGATAAACAGAAATATATAAATAAAAGTACTAAGACAACAGTAATTTGTGTATTACCAGCAAAAGATCCTCCATCACAGTATACAAACTGGGCAACATTCCAGGTGTAAAAGTCTGGATTTGTTCCACTGTTGCTGGACAGAACACCTTCAAAAGGGGCTGATGTTTCACAGGCCAGACTAGATCCAAGGCAAGTGTAGCTTCTATAATTTAATTAACCAGACTGTAAGATACACATTTATTAAGAGCACCATAATCTAGCTTTGTTCAGTTAAATTTGTAATGTTACATCAGGCACATCAGGTTTATAAAATGATACACTGGTATCAATTTCAAATATTCTTAATGCATAAATTATGGGGATTGTGTCAATCATATTTTGATTGGTTTATAATGCTCCACTTGATCCTAACAAAACAAATATTAGCATACAACATAAGGGACGTAGTGCTACTTAGGTTACTATTTTATTCACTTTTGTTTGGCCATAATGAAGTATAATAATGAAACAAGAGAAGAAACTAGGTATTTACAATCCATGGACAATTCTTACTTGTTAAGTTATTTGCAACAAGATAATTTTATTTTGAGCTTCCCTTTAAAAAGCAAAGCCGTATAATAGCCTTTAATGAATCATTTGGATAACTCAGCCCTCTTAGGGAGTAGTGATCCAGTCATGCTTTATTTCTGTGTTTTTAACCCTGAGATACTTTCTACTCTTCTCAAAGATGAAGATGTTAGTCTGAACAAATATGAATGATAAAGAAATCATCCCAATCGGATTAAAAGAAAATGAAAACACAAAAATGCAGACAATAGAGCCAAAATTTATATCTTTTAAAACTTTCAAAATTATCCTCAGCAGTAATTTAAAAAAAAAAAAAAAAAAACATAGACACATGCACACAAAATACATCAAACCATACCACACAGAAATATATACAATATACTTCGTTGTTTGAAAAAGGTAACTAGACAATGGGTATATATGTTTCTTCTCTTCAACTTTAAAATTTATATAATATAAAATGCATGTTTACCTTCTGTAACAGTCCTCAACAGTCATACACCAGCCTCCTGACTGCAGGTGAATTATCCAGCTGGTTTTAGCAGATACAGAACCTGAACCAAATAAAATAAAAACAGTTACATTCTAAAGTTAAAATTTACATTAAAATTGGAAATAGTAATAAAAGTCCTTGATCCCATCCAGAAAATCTGTATTTTAAAACAAATGAGTAAACTGACTGTTGATAATAATTATGCTTTGACAACTTTGTAAATTCATACGTACAACTTTACAAGGAAATTGAACTGAAGTGCAATAAGGACGAAATAACAGCAAGTCCTATAAGATGTGTTAGGTTTCTTTTATTAAATACAAAGTGACAAACAAATATACTTCACAATATGAACAATATGATTCATGTTAATTCACTGACAAACAGTAATCTCAATAATTAGTGCTAAAGTAATTATTTCTGATACAAGGCCAAGGTAACCATATTATAGAATATAATTATTTATTACTTCTTTTGTTTTTTTTTGTTTTTTTTAAGTATCAGCTTAACTAAAAAAATAAAGAAAGTGCATGTATTTCCTTACCTAGTATATTATATAATAGCAATTTAAAATACTTGGTCAGTGTAAAATTTAGAAAGACAGCACCATATCATCAGAACAATATGATTTACGTTAATTCACTGACAAACAGTAATCTCAATAATTAGTGCTAAAGTACCTATTTCTTATTAAAATTTATTTCATTCTTCTTCTCTTCTACTTTTTCTTGGTCAGTGGTGAACTATATTTGTTTTTAGTTCTTGCAATTATTTAAAAAACAAACATTTAATATAGATATACAACTGATTTTCCAGAACCATATCAGTTTTTTCTGGACCAGTAGAGGTTACCTAACAATAATCCAACAGACTAGTGACTAAACATCCATGTCTGATGTCCCTAAGAATCATACACTGCTTGAAACCTAAACAAATATTAAATATAAATTAAATGAAATACATTAACACAGAATGATTGACAAATATTAGTAGTATGGGCAGAATCAATACAATCTGATTATCAAACTAAAAAAACCAATACATTTAATTTAAATGAAGTTCAAACGCCAGTCCTGATTTTATCCGAGTCTGAAAAATCCATCGTGTATCTGTAGATGTCCTAAAAATAAATAGATTAAAAAATAAATAAATAAAAAGGTAATTAAATTAAAAAGAATCACAAAATATTTTGATTCTCAGCTAAACTTACCATGTCTCATATAGAATCCTGGGGGCGACCCATCCAAACAAAGTGCTCCGTGGTTTTGAGCAAATTTTTCTGGCAGAATAACGAGTTCACCATCAGTGTCACTCTCCATGTGAAAATGAACAAACACTACACGCATGTTGGATAATGTCCTCAGAAGAAAGAAGACAAGCAGAAGGGTAAGAATGAATGAAATCTGTATGTAAAGTCGTCGTGAACAGACAATTGGAGGAAGTAGCTGTGGTCGATGCATCTGCGATGGACTGAATTTGTACATCATCGAAGTAGTTTTCTGCTGTGAGGATTTTTTATTTTCAGTACTGCCGGAATTGCTAGCCATTGTCATCTGGTGAGCTCTATGCTAAACAGAGGCTTGAACTGCTAAAAGTAGTTACTGATACAGCTGCAGCTGTGAGAGCCATGAAAATTAATTACAAGATCCAGTTACGATAATCATTATTATTCATCAAATGAAGGATGCATTAATGGTGAAGTATCTGAAATTTAAAACACATTGAAATGAATGTCTGCTTAACAAGTATAAATGAACAGATGGTATAACAAACATTATCAGTGTATTGCCTAACTTAGGTCAAAGCCACAAATATTAAAAGCACGAATGCAGATTAATTTCTAGTGCAAATTAATAAGACTAAGAACATGTTTAAATTTAAAAAGGTGTCAGTAGTGGTATATGTACATATATAAAGTCATTATTTGGAGATTAAATTAACATTTTAAATTTATTAAGATGAAATGTGAAATTGATGGACTATAACTATATTAAAAGAATTCTGTACAAACTCGTTAAATCAAAATTAAATATTAAAATGTGTGTGTGTGAGAGAGAGAGAGAGAGAGAGAGAGAGAGAGAGAGAGAGAGAGAGAGAGAGAGAGAGAGAGAGAGAGAGAGAGAGAGAGAGAGAGGAATCTAACATCAGGTTTCTTCATCACTTCAGTTTTGTTACTGTTAGTGAATTTTATGACCAGACAATTGTAAATTATGAACTTTATTAGTTTTCTGACACACGTATATACGGTATAAATATGATACAATTATTATCTCTTTATTTACTAATATTCGAGACACTGAACAAACATCCAAATTAATTAAGTCTAGTTAATGACCTGTAGCCTTGCATTAGCGACAAGACATCAGTAACGCTTGATAAAGTTTGTGATTTGTAATATTTTACATTGTGATTATCGATATCGTTTGGGGGGAGGAATTATTTTGGTTCCGATAGGTCAATAAAAATAAAAATTAATGAACTAATGAATTAAAACTGACATATCTTTGGTACGTTTCTGTTTAAATTAGATTTATAATTAATAACAACCAAAAGAGCATAAATTAACACCTTTCACTCTTAGTTATTACCTATCTCTGTTTGTGGACTGAGCACGTATTACTTACCGCAATAAAACACTTTGTGTTAGTTGTAACTTGTATCAGTCTATCGATTATACACCGCCATCGTTTTGCTCGTCGTGAATATATTCGATTCACCACACCTCAGCAACTTCATGAGAATTATTACCTCCAAAACTATTGCTTGCTTAAGACAAGTTCAAGTTTAAATCTTTCAAGAAATTTATATAAACAATAAACTCATATGTCGCTTAGTCAATACAAATAATACCACTTCAGACATAAATTAAGAAAAACAAATCATTATGGCTCATACAAATACATGTAATTACAGTCCCATCTCGCTGTGAAGCATCAGAGCCAAAAATTACCTGTCGTCAACAAATTATAACAAAAAGAAGCTGAAAATATATTTTTTTTATAAATAGATAAGTTTTCAAATACATTGTTTATGTAAAATTATTTCATCTATCATTTGCCTCACTAATAAAATGTCCTTGATGCACCCTTGGGTAAATAAAAATTAACATGAAAAGGTATTAAACTTTTCTGATCTCAGACTTATAAAAAAAAAAAAAAAAAAACACGTCTTAGCTACAATAACGAAGAAAGGAGTAAATTCTGTTTTTATACATTTCTGTTGATTTTATTTTATTCTCGTACTTTATTTAGCTGTAGTAATAAATGAAGTTATTAGTAGTTTCTTTCGTAGCAACAAATATATAAATTCATTTACGGGCAAGAACAACAACAACACTAATAATAATTAAAAAATACAGGATGAGTCAGAAGAAGTGCCCGATTTCTGTAAATTAACTTTTTTTTGTTTATTTATTTATTTATTTAAATATTTAATTTATTATTATTATTATTATTATTATTATTATTATTATTATTTTATTTATTTATTTATTTTATAAGCGGATCTTTTTTTTTTTTTTTTTTTTTTTTTAATACAAAGATTTTATTTAAAAAATATAAAACTCTATTCCGATAGAAACGATATCCACTGAATAAATTCGTTTATGTTTATGGTTATCGTTTGAAGTCTACCGATGGTTGTGATGAAAGATATAACTGACTTCAATGTCGTCAGACATCAAATAGGTTTGTCGAACAACTGATGATTTAAGGCACACAGCATCCTTTTCACACTTTTAGCCTGGTACTTGTCTTGATACAATGTATATTGTCATTTAGCCCCTAAACCTCTCGCCCAATTTTTTTTGCCCCGCTCCGCGCGGCTATTAAATCTTTTTGCCTCATTTCAAAAAGAGTCTGGTTACGGCTAAGGTAGATAAAAATGAATTATATATTTATCTAACCATTTATTCAGTTAATAATCTGCAAAATAATTATTATCAACGTGAATTTCCAGAAAGAACGTGACAGCCCCAAAAAAACCCAAAACACTACTTTTGACTCAATCTGTATATATCCAAACAATATTAATATTAGCACAGTATTTAATAATGTACAGTTTATAAGTCCTGAATATATATATATATATATATAAAAAAAAAAAAAAAAAAAAAAAAACATCCAAGAAAAAAAAAAAAACAGCAATGTTTCTTTCATTATTTTTTTTTTTATTATTTTTTTAAATACACCAACTGCAAACTATTTAATGTATCAAATATAGATATCCTTTTAATTTATCAAATGTAAAATGTGATCCATCACTAAATTCTGATTAGTCAATCACTTATCTTGTGTATGACAAGCAGTTTCCTTCACGTCCTGGAGTAGATTTAAAATTAAGTAAAGTTGATGTACTATATATAAATAAACATTTAAAATCAGTTTCTATATTTATATATTATGATTATATAGATATATATATATATATAAAACATAAATTGTAAATTAATGTTTTTGACGTTTCTTTAAAATCAAAACATTGCTATGGCAACACCTAATCGTGTAATATAAAAAAAGCTGTTTTCTGCAACTGACTAAAATACATTTTATTTGTATTATGTTCAAAAGTTTAAATATACATCTGTACTGAAAATATTTTCGAATGAAAAAAAATACTTTGTTTCTTTCTTCTTTTTATTTAATTTTTTTTTTTTTTGGTTTCACTTTTCTTTTTACTAGCTTATTATTGTTGTTGTTGCTGTTGTTGTTGTTATTATTATTATTATTATTATTATTATTATTATTATTATTATTATTAATTTTCATTTAATTAATTAGTTTATTTATTTAACGGTTAAATTATAATGTCTAACAATTATATGACATTTGATTTCTACTTAAAGAAAACTCAACTGTATTAAAAAGTAATGTTTAAGGAGTACTAATTTTAAATCGTGTCTTTTTGGTATATATTTCATTTTATTTTTAATTCCATTTAACTTTTAATTTAATTTACTTTATAATAATAATAATTAAATATTTCCATATAGCATTCTTAGAATGTCAGAAAAAATAAAATAAAGGTCATCTAAGCAATTATTCATCTCTTTTAAGTTTTAAAATAATTTTCGAAATCGTTAACATTTGAAAAATATCAACAAAACATTTTTTCGTCAACCTTTGATTTATATATTTCGCTTAAAGAAACTTTTTTTTTTCTTGCCCTATTATTATGAAAAGATAATAAAAAGTGAAATGATAAATTTAAATTACTTAATACTCTGCCAAAAAAACAGGTGGGTTAAATACGTCAGGACAAATAAACAGAAAGCAGAGAATGAAACAAAATGAGAACGAATGAGTCTTACCTAAAATCAAAACAACGTATATAAATTAGTATCTAAAAACTAATACGCATAAAACAAACAAAAACGGTTTCATTAACTTTATTTAATTTACTCTTACAATCAAAGTTATCAATGTTTAACGAGAGAGGATCAGAAATGGATTAATTCAAATGGTTACGTTAAATCCTGGAATATAATCGAAGTCTGTATCATGGAAGAGACTTGTCACACGAGGTAAGGTAAATTCAACACCTTCGAATGTAGTACCAGCAGCGGATGTATACGTAGATTCGTCCCCGAATTATGATCCTGTAGATTCGACACCGTCTTACTATACACCACGAACGTTTAACAATTCGTCCAGCTTTACCACCTGTAAGATCAAACAAATATATCTGCACAAAAATTCTTCAGTAATTTTTAATTTTTGTTTTCATTTGTGTTTATATTTATGCGTGCGCACGAGTGTGATTATTATGTTTTATTTTTATTTTTAATTTTTTAATTTTTATTTTGTGAGTATATATTTATTTATCTATTTATTTATTTATATGAGTATGTGACTGTTCTAACTGAATGTTTGAATGTACAATGACAATATAATTGTCAAATAATCATTTTACAATTTACCCTGGAATGTGGCTGGTACATTGTCGGTTTGTTCTTTCGGACCCAGTTGCACTATGTCTCTGCCTTTCCCGCCATATTTTTCACAAGTCGCTTTTACTTCGGTTTCAACCTCTTCCTGTACAGTCTTCATTTCATAGTCTTCTGTCTCAAAGTCCAGATCCTGAATGTCAACATAATAATAATAATAATAATAAATAATAATTAGACCGATACTGAAAGTTAATGATATTTTTTACTGTTACTTTAGAAGACGTAGAAATGTAACATGGTGACACAGTATTAGTCACTGGGTCATATTTTCTTGGCTACTTTATTTAGAGCCACTTTCCCAGAAAGAATTTATTAGAAACAGTGATTTGAGTTTTGACGTCTGATGGAAGGTGCTTCTGAAAAGTCCCTTGTAGATAAAAAACAAAATAACCACTGTTTGGCCTCGGCAATTGTCTTCTTATCTCTATTTGTTCGGCGATTTACAGAAGTAGATTAAATTTGTTGAGTGCGTCATTAAATAAAATGTTTTTTTTTTTTTTTCTTTATTAATTTATTTATAAACTGACTTACCGTAGCTTTTGCCTGGATTTCTTTCTCTGTCATATCGATGACGTAACATGTGGCATTGTCACTTGGCAAAATCATCACCCACTTGCGCTGCAAATATAAAATAGCAGGTTTTTGTTTTATAATTTTTGTTTGTTTGTTTGTTTTTATTTTTTAATTTATTATTATTATTATTTTTTTTTTATCTGTCGTCTGCTATTATTAAACTGATAAATGCATACATACATATATACATATAATAATAATAATAATAATTAAACTTTTGAAATATCATTTACCTGTTCGTGCAGTGCAATAGTAATTTCGCCGTCTTCGTCATCTCTTGAAATGATCTCTTTTCCGTTTCTGTCCAGCTCTACTTTGTACATGTGTCCGTCGGGAGTTTCAAACGATTCCATCACTTTCTGTTTACATAAATACGTATTAACGTTAGGATAAAAACAGAAAGAATGTAACAAACAAAAAACACGATAACCCCCCCAAAAAAACAAAACAACAACTATAAAATAAAACCAAAAACAAGAAAACAACAATAAACAGCTAAAAACTAATTTCATAGGACACACAAACAGCTTAATTTTAATTGCATATGTAATTAAAATAATTGTAAAAATTATAATAAACACACATTAATAATTTAAGCAGAAAGCTGCAAACGTTACTTACTGGTCGTGCATTTATAAACTGTATCAGGAAAACTGTAACAATGAAAAGTGCAGCCTGCAAAATAAAAAAAAATAAATAATAAATAAATAAATAAATAAATAAATAAATAAATAATGTAGTTCAAATCATTTATTTAATAACTTTTCGGATAGTTTAGACTTCGTTTTTTCCATCTTATGATTATGATTATTATTATCAGTTGTTGTTGTTATAATAATAATAATAATAATAATAATAATTATTATTATTATTATTACATGTTTTTCTGATAAAATAAAATACATTTGTATTTATGATGTCAGGCTGTTCGATTGCATTTTTTTTGTTGGTATTTTTTTGATGTATTGCTATTTTTATTTTTATTTTTATTTTATTTTATTTTATTATTATTTTTTTTTTTTTTTTTTTTTTTTTTTTTTTTTTTTTTTTTTTTTTTTTTTTTTTTTTTTTCCGGTTTTTTTTTTTTTTTGGGGAGGAGTTATTTATTTATTTATTTATTTATTTATTTATAAATTTAAATTTAAATTTAACACCGTTGAGAAAATATATCAATGGTAGAAATAGGAGATCGAAAACTTTTGAAGGTCATTTATGCCTATAAAAGCATGCATTCTCAAAGAAAACAATAAAATAAAATATTTAAAAACAAGCAGCAAAAACATTTGGTTGATTTTACAGTTTTGAAATTTAAATTAATTTTTATTTAAATTTAATTCATTCTTACCATTTGCCATATATTTAAATATTTAATGAAATGCAAAGCGAGCATCTATTTAAAATGGTCTTTGATAAAAAAAAAAAAAAAAAAAAAAAAAAAAACGTACTCTTCTTTATCTGTTTCTAACAGGTCAATTGTGTTTATTACGTGTAAACAAACTATCTGAAGTTAAAAGAAATTCATATACCAAACAAAAAAATGTATAAAAAATCTGAAATTTAAAATACATATATATATGAAAAAAAAAATAAAATAAAATAAAATAAAATAATAAAAAAGAAGAATTTAAGAAAATGAAACAAAAATTTACCTTCATGATGGTCGGTTCTTCAGTTTTTCTCTTGTTTCTTGGTCTTTGAGAAAACGTCTGTAGAATGATGATTTGTTCTTCCACTGACTCATATTTATAGTCGAATTTCAGGATGTAGTGCAAATTTTTTAATCTACCCGTATTTCGAAATAACCAAGTCCTGATTGACGAAAATTCAAAAGATCCTGGTAACGGGGGGTGGAGAATATAATAAAAGTTTGGTTCAGTTTATATTTTGAAACACTTCATTTCTAAGTCTGATTGTGCAACTGATCTTATTTGCATATCAGGATCTTCTCTGTGATTGGCTAAAACAATTTAATTTAACCTTGACCTTACACACTCTTCAGTTAATTTTCCATCCTTATTTGGAATATAATTTTAAAGAAAAATACCTCATGGTGTGTTTGTTTTTTGTGGGGTTTTTTCATGTACTGAAAGCTGTATTGTGTTCAGTTTGGAACATACAGCGTACTGATGTTTAGCTGAACTGAATGAAGCAATAGTTCTTAATTATGTTAGGTTGTTTTTGTGTTTTTTTGTGTTTTTTTGTTTTTTTAATTTGTTTTAGTATCCGTTTTGAAATAATCTTGAAAATCTAGGTTAAGTATTAAGCTGGTCATAGAAGTACAATTATTTTGGCAGTGAAGTTATAAGAATTTATGAATATATAGTAATTTACGACCCCTCTTGTATTTTTACGGCTCTCGAATGTGGATCTATTGCCTAAGTGTAAAAATCACTCACACAGAGTAATGAAATATTTCATGTTTTAAATTATTTTTTCTTTTCATTTTTTTTTTTTTAAATTAATTTTAATACAAATACACAAAATTTCAGATAAATTAAAAATATATATATACTGACTCTTCATTGTTATTGCTTTCATCTTTCTAGCATTCATGACTGTTGCCATAAATATTTTCAGTTTTTCATTTTAACAATTAGCTTTTATGTGTGTGTGTGTATGTATGTATGTATGTATGTATGTATGTATGTAGGCATGTATGCATACATGGATGGATGGATGGATGTATACTTTAAATAACTATGTTTAATGTACATATCACAAACATATACTTAAGATAAAATTTATTTGAAAGTCTTACGTTAAAATATTCGTTCTGTGGTTGGTTTCAATTGTTTTCATTCTGTGAGTTGCTTCTATATTGCTCTTGTTGTTGTTAACGTGTAGTATAAGACTTTTTATTTATATGTTCACATACTTATAAAATTTATTTATTTTCAAAATAATTTGTTTATTAATATTGTTTTAAATAATGTTTTTGTGTCGTTGTTTTTGTTACTATTGTTGTTCTTTGTGTTGAAGTTAGCGCCGAAGCTGCGCATACTGCTATATTTTGTTTTATATTTGTTTATTTTATTCTCCTATATGTGAACTCCTAGTAAATAACTGTGAAATACAACCAGGATTCACAATGATGAATTTCGACTTAATAATTAGAAATGCTCTGTTTGTGCGGTCATGTTTTTATTCGAGTTTTGCTATTTTATTTTGTTACTCAGGTTAACTGCACTGTATTACTGAAGTGGCAAAAACCAGATGTTTCACTATTTTGAATTAAGTTGTCATGCGATGTTGAAAATCTTTAAAAAAGTTGTGAGTATTTAGATTAACCAATGAATTGCAACATTCTGGTCCTGCAGTTGCTGAACGTTAAAAGTACCTATTTTAATAATTTATTATTATTTAAAAAAAAAAAAAAAAAAAAAAAAATAAAAAAAAAAAAAATACCAGAGAAAGAAAAAAAAAAAACATTAAGAGAAAAGAAAGAAAAAGAAAGCAAGAAAGCAAGAAAGAAAAGAAACAAGGTTTGTGTCAGCCATCAGTGTAACAGTTTTATACTGATATTCGTAAACAACATCCTTACTTAAAATATTCATACACGTCATTATAGCTCAAGTTTTGAATCTTCGTTTCTTAAATTAATATTAAATTGGTAATCTTTGAGATTAGATCTACACCTTATTATTAGAGGCATTACTCAATATTTTTCAAATATTTTTTCTTTCTTTCTTTTCTTTTCTGTTATTTCATTTTATTTATTTATTTATTTATTTATTTATTGTTTGTTTGTTTGTTTGTTTACTGCTTGCTCCGTTAAAAGAAGGTCATACAAAACACTGATTATCAATTTATTAATAAATAACATTTTCTGAGCCGATAATGCATATTGTTAAAGTGATACGATACGTTTTTTTGTTTGTAAGATTTTTGCTTGTTTGTTTGTTGTTGTTTTTGATTTGTTTTTCTAATAATTTTTTAATGTCATAGTGTCGGTTTCTTTTAATAAATTTTTTTTTACTAAAAAAAACCCCTTTGATCTGAGAATTGTTAATTTTCGTTATTTTGCTATTAATATTATTTCATACTTAAAACCAATAAGTGCTGTTCAAGGGAGTCATAAATTCAGGGACCAGGATGTTGATTTTCATTGGTTAATTTTGAAATTAATATCTTTATAGATTTAAACTATCAGAGGTCAAATTAATTTTTGAAAAAAATAATGATAAATTAGGCTGTTGTCACTTCACTGGAGAAAACCAGTGAGATTTATGTTCTAGTTGGAAATGTAAAGACGAAAGTGATGACATTTAACACGACTCCTTTTAAAAAGTTAGAACATTGTTTTTATTTTATTTTTAAATGGTTGTATTTAATAAAAAAAAAATAGTAATAATAATAATAATAATAATAATGATAATAATAATGAAAATAATAATAACAATAACAATAATAATAATAATATTAATAATAATAATAATATTAATAATAATAATAATAATAATAATAATAATATTTTTACTTCTTTAATGAAGTTTCGAACGTTTCGGACACCAAAGGTCTGCGGACTAGAGTTTGAAAAAGTACTGCTCTCTAAAGTTTCTTTTAACAATTAACAGTGACACACACACGCACACACGCACGCACACACACACAATGGCAGGATTAAAAAACAAAAAATGTCAGGTTGGCCCCATGTTGACTCAAAGTTGATTTTTAAGGCTGTCACGTTCTACCAATTGAAATTATTAATTATAAATAGTTTCTACAATTTAGAAAATAACTGAATCAGTGGTTAAAGCATTACTGGGGACTGTACATGGTTATTGATTGTGTAATATAACATATCAGTGTGAGTAGTCACTTTGGTAAGCCAATGAACACTAAGCTAACATTCTTAATTGCCCGGTCGCCTAACTCATAAAATTCCAAGAAAGAGTTCGAACGAACCGACACGAACCGGCTGAATCCCTACGCTCTGTGTGCGTGCGTGCGTGCGTGCGTGGTACTGGCTCTGAATTATTATTTTGTTTAAACATTTTGTAACGTGTGTTGTGTAGTAATACTATTAATACTATCAGACGATATCATATGTGTACAAATATTCCTTTTAATAATAAACTCGTTTTTCTTCTTTTTTTTTTTTTTTATTACGTACAAATGTATTTTGAGATCTCGTCTAACTTCGTCAACATAACTGTTATTGAATGTTAATAAGAGATCACATTAATAACTGTTTATGAATTACAAGTAGCTTCTCGGTCGGCCA
This sequence comes from Chrysomallon squamiferum, assembly GCA_012295275.1. Lineage (NCBI taxonomy): Eukaryota > Metazoa > Mollusca > Gastropoda > Neomphalida > Peltospiridae > Chrysomallon > Chrysomallon squamiferum. The sequence goes on along the minus strand of CM022665.1, from coordinate 3,553,174 downwards.
ACGCAACGTGCTACACCTTTCACAAAAGTGGATAACATTGAACAGATCCTTTCTTGTTCGTTCGCTCGATCTCAGTAACGTGCAGAGTGTTAGGCTGTGAGTTAAGAATGTTACAACAGAATAATTAGCTGCTTCTTGAATTAAAAATCGCGGCAACATTTTTTTTTTTTTTTTTTACTGAGAAGAATTTTAAATACATAAGAGTTTTAGAACAGCTTCCTTGCTGGACATATATCTATGAGCAGGCACACCTTTGTTTTTCTTGTTCTTGACAAAGACGTCCTGTAAGTTTGTTTTGATCTTTTTGTCAGGGTGAACCCGTGTGTTCCACTTCTCCTGGCTGATCTGTGCTGCTGGCAAATTGTGGTGTTAGTAGAGTTTCCAGTACATGAATGCTGCAAGCAAAAGAGCAGTGGTGACAGTGAATCACCTTGGAATATTCCACTCCTTGTGTTTTATTAGGCGTGGGGTGCTTCAAGGTCGTTGTTGTTTTCCACATGGTCATGCTCTTATTTAATGACATTGATCAGTGTGAAGGACACTTTGTAAATTTCTCTGGCATTTAGAATCAAAGTATGAGGACACTGTTGAATGTCTTCCGGTAGTCAATCCATGCTGTACTTAGTTTGTTTCTTCTGATTCTACAAAATCCATGACCATCTTGTTTATGAGCCGCCGATCTTTACACCCGTAGCTGCCTCTTATATCAGTTTCTGCCTAAGTGGTAGAAGTTTGTTTTCTTCAAGGAATTCGTATGTCCTATATTATTATTATTATTATTATATATTATTATTATTATTTTGTACGTATGTATGTTTGTTCAATGAATATGTATGTATGTATATGTCGTATGTATTATATATGTATATTATGTATGTATTATTATTTTGTATGTATGTATGTATATATGTATGTATGTATGTATGTATTTATGTATTTATGTATGTATATATGTATGTATGTATGCATGTATGTATGTATTTATATATGTATGTATGTATGTATGTATGTATGTATTTATGTATTTATGTATGTATGTATATATGTATGTATGTATGCATGTATGTATGTATGTTTAAAGTATACTGTTGACCCTCGATTTCACGGACCTCGCATTTCTAATAACTTCACGCAAAATAGCCTTCATTTTTCTACTGTACCATTTTTCTTTACATATACTGTTTGACATTTGTTTACATTGTTTTTATGTCTTCATAATATTCTTTCATTATCACATTACTGTATTATACATCTGTTAGTCCGTGAAAGCATTTATTAAAGCATCCAAATGATAAAAAACGAAACATTTTTTAATTTTTATTTGTTACCTGTTATTTAACATTTACCTAACTAGGCAAAAAAAAAAAAAAAAAAAAAAAATAATAATAATATTTCCTCCCCTCATTCTACCTGTAAACTGAAATATAACACAGTACAGATGTTTAAACGATTGAGCAATAACTTTTACAAAGAAAAGTTAAAAATAATGTTGTAGTAATATCCTGTTATTACCGAAATAAAAACGATTTTTAAAACCAGTTTTTACAAACTTATGTAAACAGATACCAAATAAAATAAAAATGATTTTTATAAACACTGGGTTGTTTGTTTTAACTGTTTACTGTAAACAAAAAACATTTAAATGAAACAGAATTGAATTTTAAAAATATAGGTCACACATGTACAGTTTTTCCTCCATAAAACAATTTGTTTATTTCTAAGGCTAAATAATATTGCATGGTATATTTCTCATTGTCTATCTTTATATTTTCTATCTATCTATCTATCTATCTACACACAAATATTTAAACAGTAATATTAATTATATTATTATTGTATTTGTTACTGTTGTTGTTATCTTCAAAAACATAATGCAAGTCCAAACTGATTCGCAAAAGAAAGGCAGATACAAGAAAAATAATACTTTAATGTTACACGAATTTTATTCTATTTTATTGTCTAAAAAAATATATTTTTTACAAAGATAGTTTTCATTTAACTTGGTCATTTGTATACGAATATCGCAACGTCTGAATTAGTAATGTCTGTGTAGGTGTATGTTGATGATGTGTAAGCTACTTATGCTAATTTAATTCATGCCAGAAGACTCTGTTTATCATAATTTATTCTGATATTATCAGTGGAAGCGAGGTTCTGCATGCGTATCACACCACGAATCATTTCCGTTATTCGCAGCGGTGTTCAGAGCGTCAAGACTGATTAATATTATATGATGTTATGGTGTGGTGTTTTGTGTTACAGTTAATACCTGTAATTATATTACTTTATATTGTATTGTATTGCGTTGCGTACGTTGTGCTACATTTTTGTGTTAAGTTATGTGATGTGTTGTATTGTATTGTACTGTATTGCATTGCATTACATTATATTATATTGCATTATTATTATTATTATTATTATTATTATTATGTTATTATTATTTTTTATGTTGTTGTTATTATTATTACTATTATTATTATGTTGTTGTTGTTATTATTATTACTATTATTATTATGTTGTTGTTGTTGTTATTATTATTACTATTATTATTATTTTATTATATTGTTGTTATTATTATTCTTATTCTTATTCTTATTATTTGTTATTATTATTTTTATTATTATTATTATTATGTTATTATTATTATTATGTTGTTATTATTATTATTATGTCATCATTATTATTATTATCATTATCATTATTATTATTATTATTATTGTTGTTGTTATTATTATTATTATTATTATTATTATTATTATTATTATTATTATTATTATTATTGCAGCACATCATGTCACATTGTAATACAGTATTTTTGCTATATCAGAAAATACAGATCAGACAAATAAAGCCAGTGTTATAAAGTAACGCAGTAAACCTGCCACTACCCAGAAAACTAAATCTGTGTTTCAAACTCACCCAGCATGTGGTACGTAATGGATGAACTATTAATTATTTATTGTCGATACGACGACAAACTAAAAGCACAGGTTAAATAAAGCATGAAAAAATGAGTTGAAAAATAAATTCATGGTTGACTGAACCGTAAAGCGATAGAAAAGATAGAAAGATATAAAAATAATAGTAAATAATATAAGCTAAGTAAAATATTTGACAAACATGATCCTTATTTGAATCTGAAATTTGAAATATCACGATCTTTAAGAGGTTATAATATTCTTGTCTAACTTTATTAGTAGTAAAGACTGGTATTAACTAAATACAATCATTTCAAAGTATATAAAATATATTTACTTTAATTACGTCACATATAATATATAATAATAATAATAATAATAATAATAATAATAATAATAATAATAATAATGTGTTGTTTTAATATGTAATTTTCACCACATTTTACCCCTCGAATACGCTATAAATTATATGACAAACAACACCAGCAATAACAACAATAATGATAATTATGTTGATAATAAACAAACAAACGAAAGAACGAACGAACGAACAAATAAATAAATAAATAAATATATAAAGAGACAAAACTTCACAATAAAGAAGAAAAATTAACAATAAAACAACTTATTTAAATTTAATATCAGTATTGTTGAACATGAAAACAAAAAAAAATCACAGGTGTGTATGTGTGTGCTTTATTTCAAAGAAAATTAAGCATATCAGTGAAAACATCCATAAATAATTCACGGACGAATGAAATTTTTTTTTTCTTTTAGAAAAAAACATAAATTTTTGACAGCGAAGGAGATTTTGACTTTTTAAATTAACTGAAGCGTTTACAATTACAATTTATTTCAGGCATTATTAAAACAACCATTAAAATTCAAGTCAGTGACGGTACTGAATTACATTTTGGGAGGAATTTTATGAAGAGAGAGAAGGAGAACTGTTTATTTGGCACGGACCTTTGAAGCAAAGATATGATTAATCAGATTAGATTCAGGATTCCATATCTGTGTGGACTGTTTATTTATTTATTTATTTTTAAATAATGTATTATTATTATTATTATTATTAATTTATTCTCCCCTTTTTTTATTTTGTTTTTTATTTTTGTGCAGCTGGATATAAATTCGGATAACATTTTCTCATGCGAGAAGAAATCTATTCAAGGTAAATAACACAAAATGAAGGCAAGTATTTTTTCTTTTTTCGTTCCTTTTCTTTTCTGTTTTCTAAAGAGAAAACTTCAAAAACATTTATTTCTTGTCCATTAAAAATACATGTATATCATTGTAGAATAAAATGAATAACGCAATTATTAAAAAAAAAATGTATGTTTGATTCATTTTTATTTTCTTCTTCTTCTTTTTTAATTTTTTTTTACTTTTAATTTTTGATTCTTATTTTTATTTAAATTTTTGAAACAGACTACAAATGTAACTGTCTTTTTATTATTGTTGTTTTTGGGGGGTTTTTGTTTGTTTGTTTCTGGGTTTTTTTGTTTTTATTGGAGTGGGTTTTTTTTTTTTTTTTTTTTTTTCTTTTAGATAAAACAAAAAGCTAAAAATGAGAAAGAAAGAACGAAAAAGAAAAAACCTAAACCTCTGAATTCGGAACAAAAAGTTTGCTCTCTATTAATTATCTTTGTGCAAACTTAATTTTACAATCTACTAATATCCTGTTAACAGAGAGTAAGACAATATAATAATTTATGCATCAAATATTCCACTGCGTGAATGTTTATATCACGCAATACAGAATAATTATATAAACAAAACAAAACAAAAAACAGCCTGACTTTTTTTTTTTTTCTTCTTCTTCAGTTTTTGTTCGTCGTTGTTGCAGTAATCCTACTTCAGGGTGTCAGTGCCATTCCCGTAAGTAACCAGGAGTAGTAGTAATAGTAATAGAAATATCAGTAGTATTAGTAATATCAGTAGTAATAGTAGTAGTGATGGTGGTAGTAGCAGTAGAAGTAGTATAGAAGTATACTAGTGGTAATAATAATAGTTTGTTTATTTATATATTTGTTTGTCTGCATTTCTATCCATCTGTCTATGTATTTATCTATCTTGCTATCTATGCGTGTATTTATCTATCTATGCATCTAGCTATCTCTCTATCTGTTTATCTATCTATATGTCTGCCTGTCTATCTGTTTGCGCATTTTCTTTAGGTTTATCCTTTTTTTTTTTTTTTTTTTTTTAAGTAACTAAATAAAAGTTTCTTTAGACGTCTGTTATCGTTTCACCTTTTACATATTTATTTATTTATTTATTTATTTATTTACCAAAGATAGACATCTTTTTATCCGTACATTTTATATGTCCAGATTAGGTGGCGTTGATAGTAACGTTGATGGTAACGATGATGACACGATGACAGAATCAGTTTTACTGTTGATCTGTTTATTTAGAAAGATGTTAAGGCGTTCGTCTCTCCTTTTGGTGGGTCGTTTAATGTGGAGAAAGGAAGAAACGGCGAGCAGACGTTCTACAAAGATGGAGAAATCACTGAAAAAGCTATTCCGTTGGACGACCAAGTATGTTAAAGTCTATTATATATTTTACAAATTTTGCCTCTTATATTTTGACTGTATATGAACTGCCTTGGGAAAGGACCTAAATTTCGAATATATCTTAACCCTTTTGTACGATTTTGACTCAATACTTTACCTTGCAACTTTTCTTTGATTTATTCTTTATCTGCAGATAATTGCTTAGACGTGTATGTCAGTGATGATGTCTTAAGATTACCCATAATCTGAATTACCCGTTCTTGTCTGCACCAAACCACCATGACGCCATGTTTTTTAAATTCAATACAGCTGTCGATGTTAAAAGTAATTTTATATGTTAAAAGTAAAAATAAACATTTATAATTTATTTTTAGGTTCTTATGGATCTTAATTTTCTTGGTCTTTTTAAATCAAAATCTGAACCCATTCTTTTCATTTAGGGTTTGTGGGCTGTTCTTCTGAATAACGACTCGGAATCGTGTTACATCGTCGAATTAGATGAAGAAATAAAGAACAAGTCGAGGGTAAGAATGAAGGAGAAATGTTAGAAGAGAAACCTGAGAAGAGAGAGAGAGAGAGAGAGAGAGAGAGAGAGAGAGAGAGAGAGAGAGAGAGAGAGAGAGAGAGAGAGAGAGAGAGAGAGAGAGAGAGAGAGAGAGAGAGAGAGAGAGAGAGAGAGAATAAGAAATAGAGATACACTGCTGAGATGGGTATTGAGATGGATGAATGGATATAGACGGATGAACGGACAAAACTACACTATTTTACATATATCATTTATTTATTTAAGGGTTCCAACTTCACGTTCTTGAATTACCAGGCAAAATATGAACTAAGAGGTATCGATGATGAGGCAGTGGAAACTTGTGAGAAATATGGCGGAAAGGGAAGAAACGTCATTAGAGTTGGACCTTGGGATGGTAGCGACATAGCAGACATTGAAGGTATCTTGTAAATATTTTTTTATGTATTTGTATCAAGGTAAATCAAAAGTAGTTTTAGAAAGTTAATCTTATTCGCAGACAAACTATTTGGTTTATATATCGACCGATCTCTCTTGCTCTTCCT
>CM022665.1:3474166-3541666 GCA_012295275.1 Chrysomallon squamiferum | reverse complement strand
ATCTCTGTGTATGTATATCTATCTATGTATCTATGTATCTCTGTATCTATCTATCTATCTGTCTATCTATCTATCTCTGACTGTCTTTATAACTTCTGTTTGTCTCTGCATGTCTTTCTGCATGTCTCTGTGTCTGCCTGTCTGTCTTTCTATCGAAATATTAATCTGTCTATATACACACATATATATTTCTGCTTTTTGTGTGTTACGTCTCTCTATCTCTTATTATACATTTCAAAATTATACATTTTTTGTTGGGTTTTTCTTAATAAATATAGAAAAACAGTTTACAAATTATTACAAACCTTACATTAGTAGTATTACTTCATCTAATTTTAAGTTATTAACATTGTTAATTTGACTCTTTTTGTTAGATCTGTCGTTTGGGTTTTAATAAAATTTTCAAAATATTACAATTATCTAGACAAAATAATTAATAAACGTAATTGTTTTTTTTTTTCAGTAAGTTTTATAATATAAATAAAAAGTATTTAGCAAAATAATGTGGATCTGACGAAATAAATAATAAATAAAGTTAATTATAAATATTATAATTAAATAAATAAACAAATAAATAAACAATAGCTGCAATAATGATGATGATGATAATAATAATAATAATAATAATAACAATAACAATAACAACAACAACAACAGTTAATACTATTACTGCTTTTGTTATAATTATTATTATTACTACTACTACAACAATAATAATAACAGTGACAACTATAACAACAAAATGACGGAAAAAGTACAAATAAAATACCACATTTTTTTCGTCACGTACAAAATGCACACCCAGTTAGTTGATAAACAAATATTCATAAAAGAGTCTGATGACATTTCAACACAATAAAGATTTGTGCCTCAAGTTCAATCAAAGTCGAACGTGTTGAAAACATAAGTTAAGAATTCATATAAAAAAAAACTGCTGAACAGCTGTGACTAAACGATACTGAAAAACAAGGCAAGGTTCAGAAGAAAAGTTCACTACATCATTTACGTTTATACCGTGGACAGAAAAGTAATCTGGATAATATGTATAATAAATAATATATTTGTGTGTGTGCGTGTACGTGTGTGTATCCGAGCATAAATAAAAACAATAGTAGATATATTTATATGAATTTCTTTTTTTAATTCTCATGTTCGTTTTGTCCCCTGTATTTTTTTTTATTATTATTACTCTTTCTTTTTTCCTCTCTCTCTCTCTCTCTCTCTCTCTCTCTCTCTCTCGCTTATTCACCTTCATTCTCTCTTTCTGAATATATATTTCTATATATCTCTCTAATTCACTTTAAATCACTTATACTGAAATTCACCAATTACTACCCATTATAAATAGACTTTGCCACTTAACCAGAAAACATGACTTTAATCGAAATTATATTTTTCAGTTATAGTAGTCGAACAAAAACAGACTAATTTGTTCACATTCACCGAAAAAGAAATTATAAAATATATATTTTAATTTTAAAATATAAAATTTCAACAAGAAAGTTTAAGAGGTCATAGAATCTTAGTACGTGGGGATCTCATTTGACCTTTCGTTTTGACGTCTGTTATGACCTTTCGTTTTCAAGGACGTTTACGTTTTAATTTTATCTGTTGATAATAAACAAGATAAAAATCCCATAAAATGGATCAAGATATTAATTTGTTTTCACTGAGTTTCCTATAAATACAGAAGGTTAGGCACCCAGACTTCAATCTGCTCAAGAGCAAGCTTTGAGAAGACTATTTCAGAAGAAACCTGTTACTCATTCTACAGAAATAAGCATCATGAAGGTAATTCTTCTTATATATTTTCATAGACTTCTTCTTCGTTGTTCTTCATCATCTTCTTTTTCTTTTTCTTCTTATCATTGTGATTATTATATTTCTAAAGTTAAAATTACTACAAGAGATCTCGTTGATAAAATATAATATTTGGTCTACTTAACCTAAGATAGTGAAATGTTTTTGTATTCAAACTTGGAATCGGGCTGTAATTGGCCTTACCTCTAGTGGATCTAAGTATTAATTCTTGTCAGTGCTATCATTGAGCTAACTGCCATTATACCCAGCTTCCCACCTCTTACTATCAAAGACGGTGTTTATAGAAAGGTGCATACAAAAGTTATATTGCTTCCGTTGCAAAATATAAACCGATTTCCTTTGAAAACAATAAATGAAGGTACAATTTCTTGAATTTTAAGAATCCGATAGCCGTTAAGAGAAAATTAGCTAAAGTGTTGTTTAAAATAAGTAAAATTTTAAATTTATTTTCTGAATTATCATTCAGCGAAAATGTCTCAAGTGTTTTATTTTTCTTTCTTGTCAAAGGTTGTTGCTGCAGTTGTCTCCCTGTTCCTGCTTCAGGTTATATCCGCTGAGGATGTAAGTTAATATTTATTTATTTATACTTAGAAATCAACGATTATATAAATAAAGAAATAAATAACGTTATAAAACAAAATTTTAATTCCATACTGAGATACACAATGAGTATATGAATTTATTCGACCTAAATTTCGAAATTAATATATTTTTTTTTTTTTTGAGAACGAAATGTTAGAGTTTTAAAATGAATTTTGACGCAGTTACTTCGGGAATATAGCATTTTAAAGCCATTTTACCTCACAGAAGTCTTCAAAGTTTATTTCATATGTGAAAATATGAACTGCTGTTTGTACTTATTATTGTTCTTATTATTTTAGACGTTTCAAATGCCTAATGGCCAAGAAATCATGGTACAAATGATGGGACAAGGAAAACAAATGTTCACCATGGCTGGACAGATGATTGAGAAGGCTATGAAAGTCCCCGATTCCGTAAGTTTGAACATTCATAAGCGATTTGTTCTGTTCTGCTATTAATACATTTTGAATTTACGTACGTACGTACGTGCATACATACATATTAAACTTTTCTTTTATTGTTATTGTTGTTGATGTTGTTGTTATTTAATTATTTATTTATCTATTTATTTATCTATTTATTTATTTATTTATTTATTTATTTATTTATTTGTTTGTTAAGAATGGAAAAAACTAGCATAGTACTTATGTTTTCTGTTGTTCTTTTTCTGTCCTTTTTATTAATAATAAAAAAAAAATATATATATATATTTTTTGGGGTAACGATTTCTCTTGATTCAGGACCAGTTTGTTGTGATGCTGGACAAAGCTGATGATATCTGTTACGTTGTCTCAATGATGGACGAGAAGTCAAGCGGAATGATGAACTCGGTATGATTAAAATATTTTCTTTTCTAAATCTGATTAAATTTCAACATAAATACGAAGTCTGTGGCAGCATAATTTCACTGAAAAGCTAAACCTAAATTGTCGTTTCTCAAATGCAAGCCACTTTTTAATCGTTCAAGTAACGAACCTGTTGTTTTATATCAGAGCTGTTATGTATAAATTCACCTTAAATAGTTTGTAGTGTGTATGAAAAGGCTTGGTTAAAATTCGCTTTTGAATTTAAATATTTCGCTCTCTTATGTACGTGATTACAGACCTGGAATTCCATTTAACATTATACAAACAGACTGTCTGTTTTATAACTATACGTCCACACATTTTACAACTCACACCAGGCGTATTCTATGATAAATGATATATTCTACATTTTCTGCCTACAGTGATATTTTTTTTTTTTTTTTTTTTTTTTCTGATATTTGTTTTAAATTTTATTTAAGTTCATGCAAATGCTCAACATCAAGTTCATGAACTACATGGTCGACGAAATGTCTGCTGTTAAACCCGACGTCAAGGAGATGTGTGAGAAGATGGTTGGAAAGGGAAAAGAGATCGTTCAGCTTATTCCCAAGGTTAAAACTGGATTCATGTCTGCTTTCACCTCCATGGCAGGTACGCATGCGCATTATTTCTATTCTTCTTCATGTTTTGTCAAGTCTAAAAGGATAAATCCATTTATTCTTATAACTGTAATAACATTTGTCAAATAGATATCCTCTGTCTGATTGCTCAAAGATAAAGCAAATGTTACCTCGGGTGTATTATTTTAATGGTGCATCTTCGCACTGATAATCAATTTAATTTATACACATAAATTCTCCAGTGCTCAGTTCGATATGCTGAAGAGCCATATCTTGTAGAAAAGCTACTAAATCTTGATATCTTTTTAATTTATTAATAAATTAAGAGAGAGAGAGATTAAAAAAAAAAAAAGAAAGTAACTGAATATTATTACCAGAACGTCATTTTGGGAAAAAAAAAACAACAACAATGTCTCGTATTATTTTTTTCTTTCTTTATTTTTCAGAAAATATGTTCGGTGGAATGAAAAAGAGAAGCATTTTCGACATGACCGACAAAATTTTCATCAAGATGGGAGATCTTATCAACGTTATCAGTTTTTAATTCTCAAGCTTTTAACTTCAGATTGTGAAAATATTACTTTTTCTTTCTTTCATTTTTTTAAATAAAGTTTTAGATCGATTAAAGCAATATGTCAGTTACTGAAATTTAATAATAAAATAAAGATTTTTTTTTTATATTAAACTTTGAGTTTGTTTTGTATTTTATTTGCCTACGTTTTAATAGCACCTGGAGGTTAACAACACAGACATGTACAGACGTAAGGAGGACGGAGGTACATTTGCCCTGAAGCTCTGATTACATAAACATCTTTAATGCGGTGTAATAAAAAAATTCATATAATAATAATAATAATAATAATAATAATAATAATAATAATAGCAGTAATAGTAATAACTGTTATTATAAATATATATATATATACGTGTGTGTGTGTGTGTTTATTTATTAGTCTTAACTTTTTATAAGTACTCTTGTATTTTTTTTGTCTCACTACACAGATTTGCTCTTTCGTATTTGTATTCATGTATTTGACATAAAAGTAAATGTGTCATTAACCTTTTTGTCCAGTTTCACATTCTAAATACGACAGTCTACGCATCACTGAACAGGTGCTGTGTACTTTTATAAATGGGACAGGAAAAGTTTGTCGCTGTAGTTTATTTAAAACATGAACAGATCAACTTCGTCAGTTTGTAAAAGTCACAAGGGAAATATTTATTTAACTCACAATATACGATCTATTGATCACTAAACGCAGGAATGAATGAAGGAAAGAAATGATTTAACTGAAAGAAATACAAACATATTTGTAATCCAGTTAAATAATATAATTTAGGAAGAAAACAAATGGCAGGTACTAGCAGCGAGTCGTATGGTACCAGACACATATTTTACGAACCGGCTGTTACTATTTCGTAAAGCGTAGACTTTAGGCATGATCAGTGTAGAATGTATATACAACTTGGAGCTTCCTTTGAGCTATTGATCCACTCTAGTCAGATATAGCAAAGATGTCGTTACAAATTCAGTCATTATTTCATACTGACGTGAATTCCAAGCACAGCAAGTTTGTGGTATGTTTTGTCTTGATTATAGAAAACAGCGTTCGAAACATACGAAGGTTTGATGGAAAATAAAAAGAGTATTTTCTTTCATCGGTAGTTACCAGAATAATATGTTTGATTTAATAGTTGATGTTAAAATATTAATTAACATTGTATGGAGCCAGTAAACACAACAAATTTGTTATTATTATTATTATTATTATTATATTTATTATTACTACTACTACTGTTGTTGTTGTTGTTATATATAACTATAATGCATGTACAATTCTTGCTTTAGTTATCGTGAACACGGAAGGGAGATAACTGTATAAAAATAATTTGTTGGCTGTTACTACTTTTCTCCCTTAGTTCGTTTTTTTTTTTTTTTTTTTTTTTTTTTTTTTTTTTTTTTTTTTTGTGCGTGTGTGATTGTAGCATGCTAAATAAACGATAGATACTCTATAACAGCTAAGTATTACAATCAAACACACACACACACAAACATTATCATAAGTGAAGATTTTTTTTTCTACAAAAGTAGAACTACAGTTTTGAAACAACAAACAAAAAACCTCCCCATAATATTGCAGTAAAATACATATAATCACTCATTCGCATCTACAAACTGAAAAATGTATCTCTGTACCACCAAATAGTTCAATTCAATTTTAATATCTTTTTTCTTTTTAAAATTATTATTATTATTATTATCATCATCATCATCATCATCATCATCATCATTATCATCATTATTATTATTATTATTATTATTATTATTATTATTATTATTATTATTATTTTTAAACAGTTTCTAGCAGCCTTTAATTTAATTCGGTAAGGGTTTCCGTAATTTGTTTTGTTTTGTTTTGTTTTTTTAATTTCTTTATTCTTGAGTTTGTGCTATTTCACAGTCATCAAAATTTGTGATTTCATTATTTTTTTTCTGTTCAAATAAAAATGACACTCCTCACAGAACTTGATATACATTTTTATGTCTTCTAGCAATTTTATAATATAGTCATGTATAATATTTATAACTGTAATAAAATAAAATGAAAAAGAACAAAACAAAACAAAACACAACAAAAAAGAAGAAGAAAAAGAAGAAATAATGTCTTCCTTTTATTAATATTAAATAGATGTTTGTCTTTTAACAAAATCCTTATTAATGATTATATCTTTCTATCATCATCGTTATTATGATTATTTATTTATTTATGTATTTATTTATTTATTATATTTTTATCTTTCTTTTTCGCAACAAATTGCTTGACTGACAATAGCCAGGATAAAGGTACCTAATTACTACGGCAGCTGACTGATCACGGCGCTCGAACTACTGCTACTACGACATATGCTGCTATAATTCGGGGCCAATGGGCTAACAACCCCCATCGTTACGAAGAGACCCCACCTAACACCCGAGGTCATTCGAGGTCGTCCACCACTGACCCTTTCTTTCAGTGTGAATGGCCGTGCAAATTGACGAGTTTATCGCTTGTGTTAATCTATTTATTTGAAAATATCCAATTTTCTGCCGTAATGCCGAAGTTATTGACTGAAATAAGATTATCGTGAATACAGAATTCGACACCGCGGATACAAAAGTGGTAAGGGGAGGAAACCCAGCGTTCGTTTTAATTAATGTCGACGTGTGGACCCATGCGGTCTTTTCTCTTCTTTTTTTTTTTTTTTTTTTTTTTCTCTCCCCCGTTTTTCTTTAATTGTATCAGAGTTTTAATCTTTCTTCTCCGCAACTCAGTATTCAAATATTCTGTTAATAATAATAATAATAATAATAATAATAATAATAATAATAATAATAATAATAATTATTATTATTATTATTATTATTATTATTATTATTATTATTATTACATTTAGAAATAAATTATAAAAAGTAATACAGTCTAATTTGTTTCATTTCAGGCTACCGCCTGTCTCTGTATATCTAAATTTATATTTGTGTCTTTATATCTATCTCTCTATCTATCTATTTATCTATCTATCTATCTGTCTATCCATACACATTTCTATAATTACAACTATTATTATTTATTATTTATTTATAATCTCCTATTTTTATTTTATTTTCATCTTTATTTATTTATTTATTTGTTGATTTACTGATTGATTTATTATTGTCATACCCGGCCGTAGAGGTAAGGTGCAATACATCCCTATATTTTAACAGTTAATACTTTTTTTTTCCTTTTAAATAATAATAATAATAACAATAATAATAATAATAATAATAATAATAATAATAATAATAATAATAATAATGTAACTCGTTCTCCTTGAAAAGTCAGTTCACCATGATAATTACGCCACCATTTCTGAACTCGTGGTTGCAAGCATCATCAGCACAATCAACATCATCATCATCATAATAATAATAATAATGATAGTAATGATGATGATGATGATTATTATTATTATTATTATTATTATTATTATTATTATTATTATTTACATTTTTACTGACACGTCTCTTTTTATCCTGGCAAGTTACAGAATCCCTCTAACCGCCAATTTCTTCCGTTCTTCCATTGTTACGCTTCCATACCCCTCACACATAATTTATTGTTAATTGCGGCTTTTTCAAACCACAGTTTGCAGAGCAACTGTCACAGCAATCTGAAAGAAAATTAAAACCATTGAAAAGAGAGAGTGAGTGAGAGAGAGAGAGAGAGACAGAGAAAAAAAAAAAAAAAAAAAGCCTCTAATGAAACAAACGAGGTGATTTTATCAAAGGAGATATGCCGTCGAATTTGACTTCAGGCACTGCAATGACCTCACCAGGGCATCTGCTGAGAATTTCTTTAACAATGACCCAACACCTCGAGAACGAGGGAAACCGCTGAAGAATAAAAAGTCGCTCGGAGCTACATACGGGTTGTCTGTTCTTACATCAGTCAAGTGTATCGTCAACCACTTTAACAAACCTTAGTTTTGACCGACTGCTCCAAACAAAACATTTAATTAATATTTCTGTTCTGCACGACATAATGTTAGTTGCGGTAATACAGGAACTACCGGAATGGCCTAGGGCAGTAGTTGTACTGACCGGGTTATGTATTGATTTAGAAGTTTTTGTCTATGAATAAAGGAATTAATTAATAATTGTTACTGTTGATGTTGCTGCTGTTGCTGCTGCTGTTTTTATTATTGTTGTTGTTATTATTGTAATAATTTTAAATAATTATTCTTTTTTTTTTTCTTTCGCTTATCTCGAGTCACTGCCCACTGCCCTAAAGTTAAGCAGTAAATAAACACTAATTTATCACAGTCCACAGTATTTTATTAACTGTAACGAAATCGTCAGAGGTCACCTTTTTCAATAATATTTTCTCTTTTCTTTTCAGCCGCTGATGATCGCGGATTTGACGATAATAAACGTAAATTAAAAATAATTTTTAAATCCGCAATCAAGATAACCTTGTTACAGATCAAAGAGTTTGAATTTACTCAGCAGTTATCTTTCGAAAATATTTCGGTATATTAAAGAAACAAAATACAGACGGCTGTGTAAAGATGTCGGTACCTTAATCCCTGTAATTGCCACAAATGAAAACACGGCTTTAATTTACAGACTCCCATCATTTTCTAGGTTGGCTAGTTAAATTTTAAATACTTTTTCTAACCAGTTTTTTTCTTCTTCTTCTTTTTTTTTTTTTTTTTTTATGAACTGATTCAGCAGGTATCGCATAACCATTAATTAATTTATTTTGTATTGACCACCCGAATTTAAATTACAGTATTTACAGACCGTCATTTAAGTAGTTTGTAGGTTAAAGGAACCGGCATGCAGGGTAGGCAGCATTTAGCGGTAATCCTTGACACAAAATTTTAATCCGTTACGCGGGTCCAGATGTTTAATTAAAGTAGTGACGTTATTATGATGACCTTTAATACAGATGAATTATATCTCTAACACTTAGATAAATAAATAAATGAAAAAATAAATAATAGCAATAATAAATAAATAAATAAATAAATAAATAAGTAATAATAATAAATAATAAATAAATAAATAATAGCAATAATAAATAAATAAATAAATATATTTAACGAAAAATATTGGCATTTAATCTCAGCTGACACTTTTGTGATTTATCTTCGTATCTACGAAATGAAAACTATATCTCTGTACAACTAAAATGTTTATGTTAACTTTTTCTACAAAAGGCAAAAACAATTTTGAAAAAAAAAAAAAAAAATCAACTAAAAAAAAAAACAACAACAAAAAAAACAAATACAAAATAACGTGATAATATTATAACACAGACATTAATTTTATAATCATTTACTCCTAGAGAATGGAAAACATATTTCTGCACAACTTAAAAGTTAAGTTCTTTTTTAGACATTAAAAATATTAAAAAGTCAAGATTTTTTTCTACAAAAAGTAGAAATAGTTTTGAAACAAAGAAAACAAAAAAATAAAATAAACAAAAAAAAAAATAAAAAAAATAAAAAAATAAAATAAAATAAAAAATAACAACCTCCCCATAATAAAATACATATAATTACTCACGCGCATCTACAAACTGAAAAATTTATCTCTGTACAACCAAAGAGTTCAATTTAATTTTAATTTCTTTTTTCTTTTGTCAATTATTATTATTATTATTATTATTATTATTATTATTATTATTATTATATACATTATAATGTTTTGTACACGAAATCTTACTTTATTAATAAAACAAATGCATTTTCTGTTAACAAAGTGAAGTTTCTGGGACGCTGGTTATAACCCAGCCATCGCTTCTTTTAATCTTATTATGTTAATATTTGATGACGACTTGAGTGGCTTTCTTTAAAACATAAATCTTGATCCCAGAAAAAAGTGCAAAACTGCTGCACACGTCTCAACATGTGCTCCAGTCGCCGTCTGCACGCGGAGAGCACGCGCATCGACGCAGACGAGAGTAGTTCTCGTGCTTTTCCCGCAGAGCGCGAGCTTTAAAACCTTACTGTCGATACGTTCCACTTCGCGCCAAATGTGACAAATTTTTTACAGATAATTACCTAAATCAAATTCAAAGAGTTCCGTCTAGTAGGATTTTTTTTTTTTTTTTCTTTTTTTCTTTTCTTTTCTTTTTTCCTTTTTTTTTTCTCTCTCTCTCTTTTTTTTTTTTTTTTTTTAAATTTAACGAATAAGAAACGAAGACATGTACGCGTTCTGAGTACTAAAAGAAATACAAAAAAAAAAAAAAAAAATTAAACGGACGTAGATATAGACAGATATCGAGGAAATAATATTTTACTCAGTTATTAATAGTTTTTCTTTTTCCTTTTTTTTAATATTTTTTTATTTTTTTTTTTTTTTTTTTGTTATGTGAGTTGACCCGCGTGGGAAAGAAATAGGGAAAACGAACAGAAATAAATTTCTTATTAAGATTTCTTTCTCTCTCTCTATATTTTTTTTTTTTTTTTTTTTAAGTGGTTATGGGTCATTTTTGGAACACTTCTATTAAAGAAACTATTGATCTCATCAGAAAGTTCTGTACAAGATAGATTTTTTGCTCATTGAGAAGGCTTTTCTTTTTTCTTTTTAATTTAATTTTAAATTATAAATTAATAGAAATAATGATGACGATAATAATAATAACAGAAATGATGATGAAAATAAATATCATTTTAATAACTTTAAAAAAACAAAAACAAAAAAACAAGGCGACAATCTGGATGTTTGTTTTTCATTTATTCAGTGAATGCAATGCTCAGTGAATTCAACAAACCTTCAGAACCGTTTTTCCTCATGAAACTACTGACGTTTGGGACATATGAATAATTTTACAAAACAAACCAACGATAAACAAAGACACTTTTCACAGCCCCAGAAAGTACCGCCGGACATTAATTGTTCGTCTGCAAACAGCCTGGGTATAATCTGCATACATTAACGTCAAAGTTTCACCCTGGCCGAACCAAAGTTGATTAATCGATTTCTAGAAGATGGGTTTGTCTTTAAGATTGGCTCGCCGAAGAAAAAGAACTTGCAATTGTGGCCCCAATTGATCTTTTCGCTCAACGAACCAGACAAAGGCCAATGCGATGAAAAGTAGACAAATTAATTTGATAAACTACATAATTAACAGGCAATGTTCCCCTTAACATTTCAGATCTGTCGAGCTTGAACCCGGGCTGTTTTAGGTCTCGTGAGTCAATCCGGCATTTGGATCGACAGATATATTTGCAATCGTACGAGACCCAGCTCAGACCTTTGGGCTTGTTCGGTCGCCATTTCGCCATATGCTATCGGGTCCCTAACGGGATGGAAAAAACTTGCGAAACATTGTCCCAGACATTTATTATTTATCGCGCGGTGATGCACCATGTTTTAGCATTCATTAATTTAGGTTTTCTTCGTGTTTTAACGATAGAAAGAGGTTGCGCTTCGCTGAACGATTAGTTGATGCTTGGGATACACGCAACAAAACCATAGTCTCATTAACAAAAATTTGGATGAATTTTCTCACCTTTGTGGAGTCTTCTAGTGCACTGTATTAAGCGCTGTTAACTGACTTCTAAAATTTGCCGTACAATAAATATCAGCTCATCGTTCGTGCACGCTGGGATAATCTCGTGGATAATGGCTAATCCGTTTATCCAACTAGTATTATTCTGAAAAGTAACTTTCGGTTTTCAGTGTAAATATTAAAAAAAAATAGTTATAAGTAGTGGCAGACAGCTTGTGTATGTATGTATGTATGTGTGTAAGCATGTATGTATGTATGTATATATGTATGTATGTATTATGTTCGTACGTACGTATGTATGAATGTATGTATACATGTAGGTGCGTATGTATGTATGTATGCATGCATGTATGTATGTATGTATGCATGTGTATGTACGTACGTATGAATGTATGTATACATGTATGTGTGTATGTATGTATGTATACATGTTTATATTTATGTATGTATGTATACATGTGTATATGTATGTGTATGTATGTATGTATGTATGTATGCATGCATGTATGCATGTATATATGTGTCTGTCTGTTTGTCTCTCTGTGTCTGTATATGTCTAAGTATTTGCCTACCCTTTTCTCTTTTTATCTGTATACATTTATATGTATGTATGAATTTGCGAGGTGTGTGTGTGTGTGTGTGTGTGTGTGTGTGTGTGTGTGTGTGTTGTGTGTGTGTGTGTGTGTGTGTTTTGTGTGTTTGTGTGGGTGCAACTGTCCATAAATTATTTTATTCAAAACATTATTTATTACCTTTTCTCCGAATTTTTTCATTACACATCGGCTGGTAATTAACAGATATAAACTGCTTAATAAAAGGATGCTGAAGAAAAACTCCAACTGTCAGCGCTGTACGCATATTTCTTTTCTCTCCACGAACTGAAGATCAAGCGAAGATGACAAAAACAGTTTCGTAATAATTTAAACACGAACAAACACACCACGGACCATGACAGCATTAATGTGCCGTTCAACCTCGCAGCAAGGTTAGTACACGTAAAAGGTGTTAAAAAAAAAAAGAAAAGAAAACGAGTTAATTTTTCTCCGCTCGAGTTGCGGACTTCAAACATTCGTGAAAATAAAAACTGTCAATATATCAAAGTTTCTCATATCCTTAAAGTAAACCGACATTTCCCAAACAACAATGATGATAATAATAATAATAATAATAATAATAATAATAATAATAATAAACAACATAATCATAATAAAATAATTTTGTTCTTTTTTTTTTTTTTTTTTTTTTTTAATATTCTTTTTCTATCGGCTCCAATCGCTAATATATACGGTAAATTTAACACGCGCATTCGACAGATGGGCGCCACAACCTTGGTAATTATGATGGAAACCTTTCCGATTAAAGAATCTTTTTCATTCCAAGTAATTGATGTGTGCATATTTTCAAACATGGCTCCACAAAGGCTTTTTTTTTTTTTTTTTTTTTTTTTTCTCCGTACCTGTCTCTGGCCATGCCGATCGGAATATGTGCCTGTTTAATCTGATACAACAATTATTTGTTGTTCTAAAAAAAAACACAAAAAAAAAACATATGCAGTCTAATGCACTAGTAACACAACAGCAGATGTGTTGGGCACCAGACTGTCGGCTTGACATGCGGCTCTGTGTGAGGATACTCACCTACAGTATAATTACACTCAAAAAGATGCACATTATGTGGAAACGGATCGTGCGTCTTTAATGGATTAATGTCGGGTTGTTGTTGTTATTATTATTATTATTATTATTATTATTATTATTATTATTTCTTCTTCTTCTTCTTCTTCTTTTTCTTTTCTGTTCCAGGGATTTAAATTATAGAAGTCGTCTGAGTGAAGGCTTAAATAAATAGACGGGGAATTTTTAAAAGATTTATTGACGATGGTTTGTTTGAAATGTTGGTTTATAACTTGTTTTATTCTGACATACAAAATGATAATGAATTAATTATGTTAGGTAAGTTGTACAGGTTATTATTAGCTCGTGCATAAATTTTCAGAAGAGAAATATTGGCAAAAAAAATGTACCGATTAGTTCGCCGATTAAAATATAGTATAATTTGCTGGCAATTTTTTTTTTTTTTTTTTTTTTTTTTTTTTTATTATTATTATTATTATTATTTTTTTTTTTTTTAGAAAGTTTATGGATGGATTTAATTTTATATTTCGAGTATTTAATATTTAGATTTCCATCTCTTGTGGGACTTTTGTAATTCTGAAGTGTAGATCAAATGTGAAGGGACTATAATGCCTGAACATTTTTTTTTTTTTTTTTTTTTTTTTTTTAGCTGTCTCTGAGTTCTGTTAAAATATTATATATTCGTGATGTCTTTTCTCAAAAAGAGTGTGAAGTCTACTGATCCATATTTTACAAAAAGTAAATAAATAAATAAATAAATCAGCAGATAAACCTCCAGCACTCACAATTAGTCATTTTCATTACATTTTAAAAAGTATCCGCGACAAAAGATTACTTCTCTAGTTGTATGATGAAATATATGTTTTTCTTATTTGATTAATTAAATAATTGGACAAGTATAACTTTTTAAAGAAGAGATGATGATATAATCAATGTTAGTTGAGCCATACATTGAGCAGCTTTTAGAAGGAAAATTCCACTTGTTTTAAAGCTCTCTCTCTCTCTCTCTCTCTCTCTCTCTCTCTCTCTCTCTCTCTCTCTCTCTCTCTCTCTCTCTCTCTCTCTCTCACACACAAACACACACACACACAGACACACAAACACGAACTCGATTTAGAACTTTCGTGGATGACCTTTTGAACCTAAACACATAATCAAACGCTTTCAGACAATTAAAGTGATTTATTGGAAGCCACAATTTAAAGCAATGTACACTGAACGTCAACAAGATAAAACAGTAAAATAAAGCATCAGTTAGCCACGATATTTTCAATAAAATACACGTAGAGGCCAATACGGCACACAACTACTGTATTCTCTGTGCTATGTAACAAGTGAATAGGTGCTACTGTACAAAATGCCGTCATAAACTGATGACATCATCGAAATGTGTGATAATGGCGACAGTGATTCTTTTGACCATTCGGAATATTCTTTATGATTAGGAAACGATATTATTATTATTATTATTATTATTATTTATTGGAATCGTGATAAAGAAATCAACAGGAAAGTATATTATAATAATACGTATTTCCACCCATTTTCGCCGAAACGAACGCAGATGTCCCGAGTATTCCGAATGGCGAAGATATCACTGTAAGCTTGACCACATTTGACAATATAATAAAAATCCTGATTAATTAACTGAAGATTTAAAATTACCGCAAAAATATATTCTGAAACATTTTTAAACATGTTCCATTAAAATAATATAAAATTAGCCTTTAAAAAATAAAAAATAAAAAAAATAAAAAAGAAAGGTACAAAACTACAATCAATAATAATAATAATAATAATAATAATAATAATAATAATAATAATAATAATGATAATAAGTATTTAAAATGGACGCAACAGACCTTTTTTCTTTTTCTTTTTTTGTTTATAAATGTTTTAAGTTTACAAAAATGTATAATATTAGCAGTTTATTTTTCTAAATCATACAGTGTACTTCTTTCTTCTAAACGTAAGCATTATAATGGATTCTATACTAAGTTTATACTAAATTATAAATAATACCTACATATAATATAATAATAGTAAATGATGAAAATAAATTATAATAAAAAATTTGCATTGATTTGACGTATTTGCACATTTGAACATACGGAATGCGATTTTTTTTTGTTGTTTTTTTTGTTTTTTTTAGAAAAGTCCTTTTCATATTTAAAAAAATTATTTCTATGTTTTGGATGAGAATCATATCAATAGTATGTATAAAAATGTGTTAGCTATAAGTATATTCAAGTAAAACATATACAATTTCTATCAAATCGCCTTTTAAAGGTATTCATTCCTAAACACAAATTCATTTCACTATTTCAGTATTTCTACTTTAATACGTATATTTTAAAATACATGTAGGACACGTCATAACATTTGTATATGAGAACTGTTGCGTAAGATTCGCTAGCATGCTCTAGTAATACGTATTTTCTGCTAACTTAATACGTAATTGTGGACGTACTTTTGTAGAACTTAATACGTAATTGTGGACGTACTTTTGTAGAACTTAATACGTAATTGTGGACGTACTTTTGTAGAATTTAATACGTAACAATAATACGCATTTTCCCATCTTTTTTATGGACCTAATACTTATTAATTATAATTTTCAGGCGAATTTAATATGCAATAATAATAATAATAATAATAATAATAATAATAATAATAATAATAATAATAATAACTATAATAATAATAAGCCATTCTATTTGTAATGTAGCCGTAATACAACAGAGTTATTATCGAAACCGAACATGAGGATATATGTAAAAAAAATAAAAAATATAAAATTCAGATCGTTAGAGATTTCACATTCACTATTAATGATCGTGACCACATGTGCTGTATGTAGGCAGCAAAAAGAAGAAGAATACGAGAAAAAAAAAAAAAAAAAAAAAAAATTTTCCTTGAATTACAAAATAATTATACTTGTCATGACATTTACAACACATAGTTACCACTAATGATCTTAAATGCAATCAGTAACAACATACGTTTCAGTCGCACAGATAGACATTTTAGCCGGAGATGGCAGGAAATGCGTGGTAACGTGGAAAATTGTAGGTGGGCTTGTTAAAACTCGTTAATTTTAACAGCTGTTAAGAAACGGAAAAAAAAACAAAATGAAAACAGATTTTTTTTTTTTTTTTTTTTTATAGTATAAAGGTTTGATTCTGTTTTAGGACAAGGCTGGTTTTCCAGATAATACTTATGAAAAATGCATGAATGGATTAAATAATAATAACAGTAATAATAATAATAATAATAATAATAATAATAATAATAATAATAATAATAATAATAAAAATAATAACAATAATAATAATAACAATAACAATAATAAAAATACCAATAATACCAATAATAATAATAATAATAATAATAATAATAATAACAATAACAATAATAATAATAATAATAATAATAATAATAATAATAATAATAATAATAATAATAATAATATTAATGATCATGATCATCGTCGTCGGTATTTAATATAAAACATTTCCTTCCATCTCTGGATTATGTCGTTGGCGACGTCTGACAGTAACAATGTAAAAGGTACTCTTGTGTAGAAATCAACAACGTAATGTTCATCACATACCATCCTGCATAGACTTTACATCACTCATTCCATGAGCATTTTCAACTGCATCTTTGGCTTAAGGCTGTCTTCTAAACCGAAGTCAGAATGCATACTAACGGAACTTACCCTGAGGCACCATGTTCAAAACATGACAGTTGCAACAGACCCTCTTCCCATAACAAAAATAAAAAATAAAAAATAAAAAAAAAAAAATAAAAAGTACAAGTCCCAGAAAATAGAAAACAGATATTTTGTACATTGAAATGTATGTACAGAAGATTCAGAACAAAATGATGCACACCCTTCTCACAAGGCTACAGCTATAAAAATTATTTATCCCTCAAAAAGAAAACCACGCAAAAGAAAATAATAATATATATATATATATATGAATCAGACGTACTTTGTTGCATATTTTCCGACCGTATCTAAACACTTCAATAGATTTTATTTATAAAAGCACAAAAATTAAAAATAAAAATAATAATAATATTAAAATTAAAAAATTAAAAATAAAAATAATAATAATATTAAAATTAAAAAATTAAAAATAAAAATAATAATAATATTAAAATTAAAAAATTAAAAATAATTAAAAGAATAAATAAATAAATAAATAAATAAATAAATAAATTTTAAATGTAAAAAAAAAAAAAAATCTTAATATTTTGAATTCTAATAAAAAATTGTCAACCTGAATTTTTTTCCCTAGAAAATTAAGTTTTTTTTTTTTTTTTTTTTTTTTTGTGATGTTGGGTTAGCTATTAAAAAAAAAAAAAATAATAGTAAATAAATAAAATAAAGAAGAATCTGACATGCTGGACAAAAAACTCAGAAATGAATGTTCGTCTGCTGTATAATACAGCCAAACAGTCATGTCATCATCTATGAAATCAAAACGTATGTTAATCCAGAAATAATTTCATAACCGAGTGAGCAAAAAAGAAGACAACAATGGAAAACAACCAAAAAAAAATAAAAATAATCGCTGATTTGTTCGCTACTTAATACCATCCACGAATTTGAATCAGATTTTTACTTTGAAGCAAAATTCTGTTGACATTACCAGTTTATACAGTAATGGGTTTTATTTAATTTCTAATCAGTCTTCATCATGTTTGTTACAAATGGCGTCCATTCCATAAAGAAAAAGTATGTCTGTATATGTGTGCATGTACTTCACCTTTTTCGACAATATGTGTATGTATATATTTATGTTTATATACATGGTATGCATGTATGCGCGCCTGGATGAAGATACATACATACATGTGTATTTTTGTGCGTGTATATGTACAAATATGGATGCATGCGAATAATATGTACATGAATATATATTTATATGTGTGTATGCGTGTGTGTGCGTGTGTTTAGTGGACGTATATAGATTCTGTTATTTGCAGATAAAGATTCAAAAAACGGTGACAGAAGAAGTGTAGGACAGTTGGTATAATGATTACTGTAATGTAACACCCAGTACGATATCGGATCTGGTTCCATAAATCATTTGCCATCTCAGCAGATAAATCTGAAAGCGAAAATCATTAGTCGCTGAATAAAAGGACACAGACGCCCACAGAAGACATAAAACTGATGTCACTTTTGGTTCCCAGTGGGTTACGATGTTCTATATTTAAAGACGATAATTTGAAGAAACCGTTAAATGTTACGGCAGTTGTGTGTCGAAGTGGGAGGTCATTAAACAGTGACAATCGTCTGCAGATGTATTTTTGTGTTCTGCATACTAAACAAAAAGTTTCCTTTTCTTTCTACGAAAATTAAACTGTTTGTGTCTATTACTACTTCGTAAATAATCTCCTTCGCTTTTACATAAATGTGTGTGTGTGTTTGTCTGTCTATCTGCGTCTATATACATAACTAAACCATCTGTCGTATTCATTTTACATTCATGGATGGTATATATATGCCACAATAAATAATGTAAACTATTGTGACACTGAATAATTGAGTAGCTGAGTCTACGGTTTCGGGATTTACAAATACAGAAACTATAAATAAAAGCATGCGGCTACTTAATAACGGTTCTCTATAAAACAGCGTCGAAAAATAAGCGAAATAGACACATGATAAATTTTAAGATACTCTTACAAAATTTAAAAAATTAAAAAAAAAAAAAAAAAAAAAAAAAGAGGGATTGCTGTTCTGTTCATTTGTGCATAACTTCAACTCTGATATTCTGTATTTGTTTTTCTTAAAAATGCCACATTTATTAAAAAAAAAAAAAAAAAAAAATTTTTTTTTTTAAAATTACAAAATAACCACAGGCAGAATTAATCGGATTCCAACTGAGAATGATAGAGAGAAAAAAACCCAAGTCCTGACAGATTAATTTCCGTGGCAAATCGTCTCGTTCTCTTAGCGTTTTTTTTTTTTTTTTTGGGAGGTCTCCTCTTGCTCCAGCAAAATGCTGGCGTCTCAAGCAAAGCAAACCACACACGATATCGAATTAAATCATTTCTTTTATAAAATTTCCCACCAAAAGCATGTCGTATAAAATAGCAGAATAATTTGGCTCTGATCTTCTTGTACGAAACTACAGTTTATAAAAAGTTTATAAACATACCACAACATTCTACAAAAATAGGTTTATTTTTATATATATTATGAATGGCACTAGAAATAAACTTTTCAATGCAATACTGACCAAAAATGGCTGACTTGTATTCTGCATACCCAAATCCAGGGGCATAGATGTTCCCTGTCGTTTTTTTTTTTAATTTTGTCTCTACCAGTGGTATTGTCTGATTTTACTGGTATAATGAAATTATATCCACTGCAATTATAGTGCCTGCTAGTTTCTAAAATAATGGATTAGCCCTCGTTTCAGATTTAGAAAAAAGATTTAAAAAATATCAACCCCCAAAACAACATATTTCCTAATCCTTCGAACCAGTATAACATACTAACGTAAAATACAATACACAAAAAATAGCTAAAAATGTAATAAAATATATTTATCTGTTACAAAAAGTCTATCAGTATTACATATAACTTGTTTGTACTCTTGTAACGCAATGAACACAACATATTTAAAAAATATTAACCACGATTTCATCAATAAGATAGCACAAAATACAGTTAAAGGCAGATATGTGACTTTGACAAGCAAAACATCACATACTTACATGTAAAGACTGATCGTGGAATTTAAATACATAGTTGTAAATGCAGCACTGTTTCGATTGGCTATTAATTTAAAGAACAATATAAACATAATATCACAAAACTGGATAAAATTGATTAATTACAAATGGTGTATAAGTAAAGCATCTGTGATCAAACATCTGACACTGACCTCACAAGAGGTTACAATAGTTTTCATTTGTGAAAAGCCACAAATAATCCAGAAATAAAATATATTTATAGGCGTACGGGCTCTCATTTTTATTAATTAATTAATTTATTTATTTATTTATTTATAACAATTATTATTTTATTTTTTTTTTTTTTGTTGTTGTTGTTGTTATTGATGACGTGTGGTATGACTTCTTTCTGACCTAATTTAAAGGTTTTAAACTAAAATGCTTGAATTTCCGTAACAGTGTTTATTAATATTTGCATTATCACAAATAGCAGTATGGATTTGCAAAAGGATCGTTATGAATTTTTACATTTAAATTCATCTACCTGTCACCACCACACTTTATCCCGTACGCCTATTTATATTGGTAACAATTTCAATGACATATTGAAGATTTTTTTTTTATATCTTATTTGTTTAAAATAAAATAATAAACATTGTGTATATATACAATAATAAACTCATCACAAAGGTAAAAATGGATCAGGACGTGAATTTTGATATGGTCATTAATTATATTCTTTTAAAACTGAAATTTGTAAACAAAAAATCGAAATGATCTTTTATAAAACTCAGATACAAATAATACAAATACAAATACAAATAATAATAATAATAATAATAATAATAATAATAATAATAATAATAATAATAATAAAGTTTTGTAATTAAAAAGTATGGTCTTTGGTCATTGAGCAGTCTTCTCTCTGGCAGCACTGTAGCTATCTTCGAGAGAACAAATGATGAAGATAAATAGTCTGGAAAAACAAACATATAAATATTCTGAGGACTTTCTTCTATTACTTCCTTACAACAGTTTTCAGAAAAACAGAAACGTATATCAGAAAAGAGAAGTCCTCTTGTCCAGTTTGTAAATGTCTTCAAGTAAATCCAGAAGCCGAACATTGCACTTGTACCCTAATTGTATATATTTTTGTAGAACGTGTCTGTAATTCAATATGGCCGCCATACAGTTGCAGTTTCTTCGACACCCTGCCTTCTTGGAGAGGTCTTGCGATTAGATTCGGTTCGGGAAATCTCTCTGGATGAAGAACTATTGTTAATGGCCTCTTCTTCTTTGCTAGACCTTGAGACGTGGCTTTCAAGCGCAAGACGAGTAGGAGCAGGCAAGGGGACAGGTTTTTCTACCCGCGATGGAACATCAGAGGGTCGCGGTCCCAGTACTTCGTACGTCCTCACCTCCCCTGAAGGCAAGTACACACGTGTTTGATACTGTTCGTGGGCTCCTGTGCTGTAAAGATGTGGGTAAAGAAACGAAGGCGAAATGACGTGAGAGGGAGACCCTGCCAAATATGAAGCGGTCATTGGAGGGTTCATGGAAGTGAAAAATTCGTGAGGTGAAATGAGAGGGTAACTACTGTGGGTGACTGGAAGAGGTCCAGGCAGTGTTGAGATAGCACGACTTTCCTCCAGAATGGACAGATTTGAGCTGCTGGCCGTGTAAGGTATGGTCTGCGGAGGTACGAACAGTGAACGCGTTTCTGGAAAGCGAGGATCCGGGAGTCTCGGGTCTGAAATTCGCACGTCAGTGGAACTCGGGTACTGCGGTAAAACGATGGGGATTCTCGACTCTAGAGTGATTCTGCGCTCGAGTGGCAGGCGCGAATCCAGGGGAGAGTAATCTGGTCTCTTGGCTTCCGGAATGATAGGCAGGTGCCTCTCGTGTGGCACCATGCTGTGTTGCGTAACAAGCGAATGTTCTGTAGTGACTGTGATCAAACGTGATTCTCGGACATCTCGCTCTCTCGATTCCACCGAGGGATGAGGCGGACCTGCAAAACAAAGAAACATAAATTTATATATAGAAAAAAACGTTGCATTATGCCGTTACAAATACTGCACTGCAACTGCTACTTTCGTAATTAAAGAAGAAAAACTGATTTGAATATTCTGGTGAATAAAGTATAATTTCAAAACTATTTAAATTAACAAATCAGATTTTTATAGTTAACGACATTTGTAAAATACACCAGCACTTGTAAACATTACAACATCCGAAAATATCGGAAGAAGAAAGAGAAACAATTTGCTTTTCCATAATTATTATAATTTATTTCATTACAGATCACATTAAAAGCGGTGATGAAATCATGATATTACCTGCTATATGTGAAACAACTGCCTGATGCTGTGATAAAGGAGAAGATCGAGTGGTTAGCGCTGATTCTTTGGTATATGGAACAGTGTCGTAGTAGCCTACAGGCGTTCTCTCCATTGGCTTTGTGATTATATCTGTAACAAACAACGATATATTCATAACAAACCGCTTTGCCTAACAGGTTGTTAGACATCATCGTATTATGTGAAGTTAAAAATTATCATGATTTTTGCCCCATACATAACAATCAAGTTACAATGCCACGTGAGGTGGATGAAATGTGGAATATAAGGAAAAATGAAAGGAGAAAGGACGACCGATAAGATGAAAAAGAAAGGGGAGGAGGAGGTTAGAAGGAAGAAGAAATGCAAGAGCAGGCAATCAGTGGAAAAGAAAGAGAAGCAGGAGTAGGAGAAAACAGTCAGAAAAGGAATTTAACGATCTTTTAAAAGATCCATACCTGATGAAGATCTGAGTCCATTTGTTTCCATGCTCGCGATAGATCTGGATTCTGACCCCGTTGATGCTCGCCTCAGTCTTTCTAGCTCGGCCATGTGACTGAGATGTCTGTCGACTGCCATCTGCCCGGGCAGGGATGTACGCTCTAGCTGGAGGTCTAAAGGACTAATTCTGTGATGGATTCGATGATCATCTGTATGAAGCTCTGGAAGAAAACGCATGACGTTAATAAAATGTGATAAATAATAATAATAACAGAATAATAATAATAATAATAATAATAATAATAATAATAAATAAATAAATAAATAAATAAAATAATAAATAAATAAATAAATAAATAAATAAATAAATAAATAAATAAATAAATAAATAAATCAATCAATAAATATATATATTTTTAAATATTAAAGAAAATAATTAAAAAGATAAGATGATTGTATAACATAAATAGATATTACTAATGTTTTCGTCGACGTCGTTCGTTATTATTATTATCATCGTCGTTTTTGTTGTTGTCGTTAGTTTTATTATTGATGCTGTTGGGGTTGTCCTCGTCGTCTTTGCTGTAAATTTATATCCATAAAGATATTTTCAGTATTATTACTGTGCTTAAAATAATACTACTACTTTATTTCTATCCTGGCATAAAATAATATTTTAATTATACGATACTGAATTTATTTATTTATTTATTTATTTATTTATTTATTTATTTATTTTATGGCAAATATTTTCAAAGATTAGGACTTCAGATGTAGACAAAATCATTATTAATACAGCTACAGGCTTTAATTATTTATTTCAAAGAAATTTTATATTTGTAATGTGCTAAAATAATAAAACAGATTTTTTAATGGTTATTTTACCGCTTTATTATATTGTATGTTAATTTCTTTCCTTTCTTTCTTTCTTTTTTCTATCTTTTTATTTATTTTAT
This sequence comes from Chrysomallon squamiferum, assembly GCA_012295275.1. Taxonomy (NCBI): domain Eukaryota; kingdom Metazoa; phylum Mollusca; class Gastropoda; order Neomphalida; family Peltospiridae; genus Chrysomallon; species Chrysomallon squamiferum. The sequence continues at coordinate 3,517,726 of CM022665.1, read as the reverse complement.
TTTATCTTTTTTATTATTTTTTTTTTTGGGGACTGACAAAACCACGTCTATTTGATGGATGAAACCGAACGAATTCAAACACATTTTAATTAATAGTCGTGATAAAGATGCACACTGGAACAAATGGAGCTGAAACAGTGTTTTCATAAAGGGCAGTGACTTGTACCAGCAGACTAATCTGGTACGGACGCTTGACGCATCACAAAGAAAACAAAAACTCGTAAAAAAAGGTTAACGAAAACCATATTGAAAGATAAACCAAATGAAAGAGCAATAAGCAGTCAGAAATTTGTGAAGCGGACGATTTATCGCAAAATAATATATTTAATTTTATCTCCAATCTATGAAAATTAATAAATAGTGTTTTCAGACAGTTCCATAGAAAATGATTTTGCCTGAAGATATGAAAAAAAAAAAAAAAAAAAAAAAAAAAAAAAAATAATGTTTTTCGGGAACAAAAGCCTTCAAAAAAAAAAAAGTGGATACAGTAGCCGCATGTCGGTCACGCTGGACAGTGATTGGCGGCCGCCGAAGACAAAACGAAACACGAGGAACAAGGCTTTTATTTTGCGATCCTTAATCCACAAATAGCAGGCTGTCTGCGGCTTCACTCGACGTTTGGAATTGATGATCCGGCGGGTAAAACCCACACTCTTGTGCTGACAAAGCCGTTCACCGTGCCGGCCACTGGTCGGCAGGTGGGATCGCGCCACATAATGGTCATTTAGACCTCGTGGCTTACGCTAACTGTTTTGCTCTGTCACATACCACTCGACGGTGGACGCTGCATATTTTTTTTGTTTCTTTTCATCTTTTTGTTAGTGTCAAAAAAATTTCAATAAATGACCAGCATTTTTTTTTTTTTTTTTTTTTTTTTATCTGGTTATTAGCTATTGGGAATAGTTTGTTATACATGAATGCACTTCAAATGGCTTTTTTTTTTTTTTTTTTTTTTTTTTTTTTTTTGAAATCCGTTTAATCAGTTTTGAATTCAAACAATGCGAGTTTCGATAACTATTTGTTAGAAAAACAAATCCAACCATTTATTTGTGTTACTTGTTGGCGTTTAAATTTTTTTTCTGTTAAAAGAAACCATTAAAGGATGTGTGTTACATTTGCATCATCGGCATTTGTTAAAGATGAGAGTTGCTTTGTTTTCTCCATTAAGCGATAATAATTTTATATGCACCTTCGTTTAGCCATGGCTTTTCATGTTGTGTAGCAAAGGTTGTAACGTTAAAATAACCAGATACGCAAAAGTTGTAACGTTAAAATAACCCGATACGCAGAAGCTATATCTATCTATCTCTATATATATATCTTATCTATATTATTATTATTATTATTATTATTATTAAGCTGGGATCGAAACATAATGCATCCAACAATTATTTCTGTTTTTTTTTTTTTTTTTTTGGAAACACAACCCATGCATACTGTAGGATTAATTCTCATTACAGATCACATCGTGTGAAAGCGCCTTTACGGCGAGTAAAGAGTAAGAACTAATCTGTTTTCTGGTTTCTCTTGTTCGGCGGCCACGTGCACGACGACCCTTTGCACCGTGAGAGACGACACGTGCCGCCGGACATGCAAAAGAGGGATCACTCCCATGTTGAAGCTGTTTGCTTACAGGATGGCCGTTGTCACCCCGTTCATCACCCGACATGCCAAGCTTTATTAAACACCAATAATCGGTCCGCACTGCAAACACGTTCGATGCTTTTTGGTATGAATAAATGGACTAATGAAAGGACCAGTGAATAAAGAACAGCAGATTTAAGCAATTTGTAAAAGTTATTTTTACAAAACGGTTTACGATAACTGTCACCAGTTCGAATTATTTCACGCGTTTTTATTTTTACTATTATTATTATCATTATTTATTTTTTTTTAAATCTACTTTTGATTTGGAAAATATTTGGAAAGTCATAGTTTACGCTTTTTTCTTTTTCTTTTTTTTTCCACGAAAGATCAGCAACACCAAAAAAAGTGCGTCATATTTTTACATTCATATGCTTACGGAAAATCCGGACTGTAAGCATGGAATATCAAATATAATGATAACTGGTTGATTCAGCCAATCCCCTTCAATCGTGAACTTAACGTGCGCATAGTGACATTAAAAACAAGAAGTTCGTAAACAAAATTTAATCGCTTTTGAAACGGTTTCTGCCATTTTAATGCCAGATGTAGAAACTGTGTGACATTCGCGGCTCTGAATGATATAAATATCATATATTTGTGAATCATATCTGCTGTGAATCATTGTGCCAGGAGGAACTGGTTGATATCCACATCAAAACTAAAATACCTACACAAACGTCTTTAATTCATTCATTTACATTTATATTTATTTTGAAAGCAAAAAAAAAAAAAAAAAAAAAAAAAAAATATATTAATAAATAATAATAATAATAATAAAAATAAAAATAATAATAATAAAAATAATAAACAACAACAAAAAGTAAGAAAGCTTACTTGTCTTACTTCTAGGTTCCCTTGGTCCGTCTACAGTGACCTTTATGGCTTTCTGGTAGATCGCTACTTCCGGCGGATTACAACTCACGGTGATGGTCAAAGCAAAACTCTTGCCTGGAACGAAAGAAAACGAGATGATAACATATACATACATATATGTATTAATGAGTGTAAAAGATGTTAAATTCATAATGACTTTACATACAAATTTTATTAAAAATTCGTGGGTTTTTTTTTGTGTTTTTTTCCACTTTTTTTTCTTCTTTTTTTTCTTCTATTTCTTTTATTTTTATTTTTATTATTTTTTTTTTTTTTTTTTTTTTTAACAAGGGTTTATTTTGAAGAAAGAAGTCGCCATCCATTTGCATACACAGACATACACACATACGTGTACGGATAGATAGAAAGAGAGATAGACAGATAGATAGATGGATGACTGGCAGATAGACAGGTGGATGAATGGATGGATGGATGGACAAAACGGAATAATGGAATAAAACAGAAAAAACGGAGAAAGGGAAGAAAATAAATTATCTTGTTTAATATGGAAGGAAAACCATATGTATGAACGAATTAATTTGTTTTTATGCATATAGTTTAAATATCTAATTATACACAACATATTAATATATTTTTTATTTTTCCTTTGTTACAAAAAATAGCAATACTATATATATACCAGGTACGAAATTATTTTTAAAAAATGTTTTATTTGACCTCTAAAAAATATCTAGTTCTTTTTTAATTTTCTGCATAATAATAATAATAATAATAATAATAATAATAATAATAATAATAATATGAAACAATCGCTTACGACTATAACACTTGAAAAGTCAAAAGAAAGAAAACTTTCACACTTTTTCTTTCAACCTTTCTCTTTCACTTTAAATTTTAATTTCACATTCGTGAATTCTTTCCCACATCTGCAATGACGATGAGAAAAGAAACGGTTTCACACGAACGCGCGCGTGCTTCCGATAACTGCCGACGTATTGTTTATGATACGCCATTAATAATTTATTCAGTGGAACTCGACGGAGTGATTTCAGGCACAGGAGTCAGACAATATCACTCGATTATGAAACACAAAAGTGTAAAAACGCCGGTTTCACGTCGGATGGAAACAAACAAGTTTTGTGTTAACAGCGATTATTACCGAAACAAAGCTAGTACCCCGCCGAGCGACCGCTCATCCGAATAATTGGCCATGACACGTGGTCTGCTCCGAACAATGCATCAACCGAGTCCGGAGATTTATAGAGTTTGATTTTTATTTTTTTTTTTTTTTTTTTTAAACTGATTATGGCAATAAACTTACGTGTGATTGGAAAAAGAGAGAGAGAGAGAGAGAGAGAGAGAGAGAGAGAGAGAGAGAGAGAGAGAGAGAGAGAGAGAGAGAGTCTATAGCAACTATTGTCAAAACAGCAGCACTTGATATAGTAGTAGTAGTAACAACACTAGCAATAGTAATAATGATAGCAGTACTGTCATTGATAGCAGCAACAGCATTTTATTTGTGTTAATATAAGGATTTGTTTTGACCAGAAGGTGTAAAAATAGTAGCAGCTGTTAAAGTCATTAATAATTAATTAATAGTAGTAGCAGTGATAGTAATAGTAACGTAGTACTAGTAACAACAGTTATAACACTGGCGGTAGTAGCAATTATATAGTTTTACTGACAATAGTGATAACTGTAGTGAAAGTAATAATATGTATGTAATAGTAGTAGTTACTGTTATTAGATGTATAGTGCATGTAAATTAACATTTCGTGTAACATCCAAAGATAACACAGAATTTATGTGTGATCATTTGAATATTTCCTCCGCTTTCAGAAATATACGTTTTGCGTATTCTAATACAATAATGCTATTTATAGGACATAGGATTAGCTACGAACGGAACGGGGAAAAAATATATAATGAATTAAATATGTAACGAAATGACAATTAATGCTATTCGAACAATAAAAAAAAATAATAATAATAAATAAAAAAAAAAAAAAAAAAAAAAAAAATAATAATAATAATAATAATAAACAAACATAAAAAAACCCCAACACTTTAAAGTAACCAGTGTCTAATTTTGTTATAACAAAATTCAGTATGCATTCATAATTATTTACATTCTTTAAAAAAGTGCGTTATTGTTCAGATCTATTTTTTCTTTCTTTCTTTCTTTCTTTCTTTTTTAAACGCACCTTTACAAGAAAATATTTACTTAGGTCAAACACTGGAGAGGAAAATTGAATGACTCAAAGAAGTGAGAATGACCTTGAAGCGTGGGAGTGGTGTCGAAGAAGAGGGGGGGTGTGTGTGAAGGGCTTTGTTTTAACACGTTTGGCACCCATCCAGTGTTGCGGTTGTGACTCAAAATTCCAAACAGGTCAAATCATCGAAAACGACTCGTCGACGCAGTTTGTTCCAAACAACTTGATCACTTAGCGAAAAAGAATGGCTGGAATGTTACCAACAGAATCGAGCGGAAATTCAGTTTCATATGATCGAAATGATATCTGTAGTATCCGCACTGAAATGTGTATGGGTCTTAAACCTAAAACAACATTTCTACACCGCGTTACCCCTTTTTAAAAAAAAAAAAAAAAAAAAAACGGTTATTAATATTCGTACATTTTCAAATTAAATTACCAGTCTCAAATTACGAAGGAATGAAAAGATCGGCTCTAGAGCCAGTTGGTACAAACATACAGTCATTTGGATAAGAAAGGAAACAAAGGAAACAAAACTACATAATAAAATAATAAATATTTTATAAAAAAAATATAATACTAATACTAACACTACTACTAGTACTAAATCAATCAATCCGTCAATATAAATTTGGTTGATATTATTTTATTTTGATATTGCCACAGCTGCTACTACTACTACTACTACTACAACGACTACGACTTCTACTACTAGCAGTTGTAGTAGTAATATTAATCGAAGCAGACAATACTAAATAACTATTTATTCTCTTATTTATAAGACATACTTTCAACATATTTATATTCTTAAAATTATATAGTAGGAGTAGTAGTAATATAAAATGCGAAGAAACATTTGTTTTTTAAAAGGATTTTCCCAAGTAATATTATCGTTTAAAAAAAAAAAAAAAAAAAAAAAAAATTTAAAAAAATGTCTTAAAGAAAAGAAAAAAAAAATAAGAAGAAAAAAAAAAAAAATAATCTGTTTATATTTCGAAACCGAGACGCCTACGGACACAAAAATAGTCACAAATATTAAATTCTATTCCGTGTAATACACAACAATCACCCACGCATCAGTGCGGCTGCGAGTATAATTATTTCAAGTTTACAAAGTGAATTATCGAAATACATTGCGTCGTCTAATTGCCTGAATCGATGTCTACATACGGCCTGATATCTACAGTAGGTGGCTTGCGGTCATTAGCGATATTTTCTGCTGTGTATAGTCAGTTACAACCCACTCTTTGACATTTCCGCGAAAGAAGAAAAAGAAAAAAAAAAAAAAAAAAAATGCGTTAAGCTGAAAATAGAACAGCTTTACGACGGACGTGCATTGTTTATTTTAATTACACGCGTTTGAAAGATGAACTGTCAGCGATCCCTTGATATAACTTATAAAAATAATAAAAAAGTGTGTGTTTTTCATAAAGACCAGTGCTTTTTTTCTCTCCCGTTTCCCAAGAAGGCGATGAAACCTAAAGAGCAGCGATGAAAACACATCTGCCGCAGTACAGTCCCTTTGTTGTCCTAGCGAGTAAGGCTTTGGAAAATCTTCCATCCTGGAAGCGCTCTTTTTGTTATGCAAGACAAAAGTAATCAACTTGGGGCAATTTTAACACATGGGTTTGCTTCAATACCCTCGCGGTTCTTCAATCACTCATTTGTAAAAAAAAAAAAAAGAGGAAAACACTGAAGTGCCTTTGTTAAGACCAATTTCCATGTCTTGTCACTTTCACACATTCATAAGGAACGCATTTTCACGAGACACGCTCGTTATGTGCGCAAGCCACGAAATATTGGAAACCGTAAATGAATTGTTCAGCCCGTAGTTATCATAACTGCCTAGTTAATAAAATAAGCAATAATAACAAATTAATCATTGCTAATTTTCTGGAAGGTCTATGTCACTAATAATAATAACAACAACAACAACAACAACAACAACAACAACAATATGAACAATAACAGTAACAATAACAGTAACAATAACAGTAACAATAATAGTAACAATAACAATAATAACAATAACAATAACAATAACAATAACAATAACAATAACAACAACAACTATACTACTACTACTGCAACTACTACTACTACTACTACTAATGTCCTTTTATTTCCTTCAGTTGTTTCTCCACCTTCTTTTTAAATATAAATTGTCCTTTAATATCAATCAAATGTGCATTTCTGTAATCAGTACATTAACTGGGAGTTTCATCAAAAGTTTTAAAAATGGGCGTTGAATAATTATCGTAATGAACAAATATATTTTTACCGACATCAGCCAGTCCATGAACCTTTGTGATTTGTATTTCCTACCTTTTAAAGTGACAATAACTTAATCTTGTAAGGCACGTCAACAAACTAGAGAGAGAGAGAGAGAGAGAGAGAGAGAGAGAGAGAGAGAGAGAGAGAGAGAGAGAGAGAGAGAGAGAAAACCACTGATCTTTATGAAAAAAAAAAAACACTTTTTTTTTTTTTTTTTTTTTTAATAAGTTATATCGACGGATACAAAATTTATGAAAAATTACTTCCAAGTATCTTTATATTCTGATACTACCAATAAACATGCAGATTTATTCTTATATAAACATATATATACATCTTTTTTTTTTTTTTTTTTTAAATGCTGCTGCCGCTGTGATTCTTGATACTATTACAACAACAACAACAACAACAAAAAGAAACTAACGAAAAGAAAACAAAAGAAACAAAAATAAAAATAAGTGAAAGTAAGTGCATTTTCTTTATAGCACGTATCAACATTTCTCCTTTAACAGCCGTCAGGCATTCTACATACTTTTAGCGGTCAGTCACATATACCAAAAACTGCTCCCACCCACCCTTGTTCCGTTTTCGTAACAGCCCTAAAGACTTGTTATTGAGTTGTGCCGCGGTTGACCACACGACCAAACTAGCCGTAAGGGAAACCAAACCGAGTCTGCGGTCGCCAAGAACAATAACCCATCCCACACGAAATCACCACACGGATTGTGTATGTGATGGCGTAACTGGTCCAGCCACGGGAGAATTCAACAATAAAACACTAGAAACCGATGAAGCGGATTTCCTTCACTGTCAATAACTGCATGTTTATACTATCTGCTTGAATGTATTATACTTCAATATTATGTGCAGAGCTTTAGAATTTTATAAACTTTATGCATGGTCTAATAATATTTTTGAATAGTTGTAATATTTATTACACTGATTTAAAAAAACACATTCTTTTTTCTTTTTGAAAGAAAAAGAAGAAGAAGAAAAAGAAAAAAAGCCACTTAAAAAAAAAAAAAAAAAAAAAAAACCAGCATTTATTTTAAAATATTATTTCATATCGAAACAGAACAGCAATTACTCAAAAAACACGACAGAGAAGATATACATGAAAAAATATTATAATTATCTAAATAGTTAAATATTTGAAAAACACGACGACCCCTCTTCTCCTATTTCATTTCATCTTCTTTGCTTTATTCTATAAGATCGCTTAACATATCTGTGATTTATTGTACTTTCCCTGGAGATATTATGAAAGATAATTACTGTGGATAACGAACAAATGGTGGTTCGCCATTAGAAGGGATGTGGTGCACCGCACTTCGTAAGAAACGCACCTGCACGTTTTTACATTAACCGCGGGGAGTCTTCTGGATTACATATAACGGTGAGACATCTGATACCATAATGATTGGGTTGTAGTTGCCTTTCACTTTTCTTGTTGCCAATTTTAAAAACAACGAATACCCTTTCGTGCTGGGGATTTCCTTTCTAATTAAAACGAAAAGGCCCGAAGGAGGGAGAAAAAAAAAAAGAAGAAAAAAAAAATTGACGTAAAACACACGCCCGTTCCACACACACACACACAACGAACGTCGAGATAGCTTTGTCTGTGAAATAGTTTCCGAAAGCTTTTCTATGGGTTCGTATCACGTCATATTTGATCTGAATTTGCATAAGAAGCCGAAATGTCTTTGTCTCTTTGCTAAAACCATAGCAGTCTTGGCGACAAAGGAAAGGCATATCTTTTACATCATTAATCAGACGGAAAAAGGGGGAAACTTTACAGTTGCGGTGAATTTGGTCAGAGTAAATTAATTTTCACACAAGGAAACAAATGAGGAAGGTCGTCGCGTCAGACATGGTTGGCTAAACTTACGTTACAAGGAAATACAATTTAATGCATGATACATGTTATTCGACAGTCTTTATAATCCCGGAACATACGTAGATTACTGTTTACAGAATAATACACATAAGTAGTTGTAATACTTATAAATAGTGATCGGTGACTCATTATGTCAATAAAAACACCATACTGCATTATTAAGAAGTAATACATATTGACACAAAGAACAGTAGGAATATTTTTTACGGTACGTTCACCATGCACTAGAGACAGATAAATAACATACTTTGCCTAAAACTTGAACAGGATAATAATTAACTTAGGATCACAACGATATGTCTTATTAAAGCAGACGTCTTTCTGCGGCTTTGGCGAACAACAGGAAATGACATAAAATATAATTATTCATATTATCTAGATATTTACTGTGTGTGTGTGTGTGTGTGTGTGTGTGTGTGTGTGTGTGTGTTGGGGTGAAACCAATTTCCCCAAACCAAACAAACAACAATAAACAAACAAAACCAAACAACAACAAATAAACCAAAACAAACAAAGAAACAAACAAACAAATTTTTTTTTTTTAAAAGAAAGAAAGAGTGAAACCCACGACAACAACAACAAAGCATAATTAGATTTTGCGGAACAATGACGATAACTGTACCAGGGTGAATAATCACGAATAACGAACGTTGTACCAATCCCAAGCCTGACTACGTCGCTAGAAGCCGAAAGACGGACCACTTCCGCAAAACGGGTCACGCAAATACCGCCACAAAAGTTAATCTACGTTTTGCATGTCGTCTGAGAAAAACGAGATGTAAAGTCCCTGAAAGTACGCTGTACTCTGGCTTTTACGAAACAACTAACCCTGTTGGGACTACAAATTAAATTAATATCCTTTATGTGTTATATTATTATCACTGACAAAGAGTTTTTAACCACAGTAATTCAGCTACTGGGTTTTTATATATATATATATTTTTTTTTTTTTCTTCTTCAGTATCAGGTTTATATGACGAAGTTTGAACATTTTAATTTTCAGAGAGATCAGTTTAATAACCACAAATTTATTTTCTTTATTTTTCGTATACGTAACTTTAACATCCTCTTCAAAATGAAACCGATATTATTCAATTTTACTTGAAACGATATTCTAAAAAAGAGGAGCAGATTGTGAACAAAAAAAACCTTTTTGGATATTTTCAGTTTTTTATTTATTTATTTTTTATTTTTTAAATTTTAATTACAAGAGTGCAAGTAATTACGATATTTTTGTGCTATCATAAATAATAATAATAATAATAATAATAATAATAATAATAATAATAATAATAATAATAATAATAATAATAATAATTTTTTTAAAATAAAGATTTTTCCATTTTATTTTATTATTATTATTTTGTTAAATTTTGACTACGAAACCGACTCCATCTCGAATTAACCACCGAACTCCTCCTTCCTTAAAACTGAAAAACTGCTTTGTGTTATTGACAAAATAAGTAAACACACAGTTGTTTTTATTACAAATAATAAAAACGCTGTTACATAAACAGAAATACCGCAAGAACTGAAAACATGTTAATCACTAGATAGACTGTTAATCTCAAACCAATTACTTTTCGTAACACTTATGTCTATTTCGGTCTAACGCTGCTCAAGTAAACATTTTATAGCACCGTATTTAATTATACGTATTTATGCCTGGCCGTGTTGAGGTAAATACTGTATATTATTGATTGGCTAAAAATTTCAAAATATCAGACATCGTAATTATTATTATTATTATTTGTATTTATAATAATAATAATAATAATAATAATAATAATAATAATAATAATTCTTGTTATTGTTGGTGTTGTTATGATTCTTATATTATTATTATTATTATTATTATTATTATTATTATTATTATTATTATTATTTTAGATGGTGAAAGTGGAAAGTTCTTTAGGAGACATAAACACGTCTGTAACAACAACATTTTAGCGAGTGAAATTACCATGATAGCTTTCTGCGTTGTAATAATAATCGGGGTTGAGTAGGTGTGTATGTGTCAGACCAATATAACAGGACAAAGAGATTTAGAAGATTTTAGTGGTTGTATGTATATAATTACACACCTATACGAGAAGAAATAAAAAAAACCTCTTCTTTCGTCTGTGGGTAGATATATTAAAACGAGTAAAATCGATCAATAACGAACTTGAATACAACAGCCAGTTCAAGCAATGAAAATACTTTTACATAGTAGTAGTAGTAGTAATAGTAGTAGTAGTAGTAGTAGTAGTAGTAATAGTAACAGTAGTAGTAATAGTAACAGCAGCAACAGCAGTAGCAGTGGTTGCAGAAAACAAATAGTAGTACTCTTGTCGTTGTAATATCATTAGTTGTTGTAGTTGTAGTAGTAGTAGTAGTAGTAGTAGTAGTAGTAGTAGTAGTAAACAGTGAAACAAAAATAGAAAATAAAAAATTGAAAGCCTTATCAAAATAATATTAATAAATAAATAAATAATAATAATTAAAAAAAAAATACAAAGAAAGAAGGAATAAAAAAAGAGACAAACTGGAAATAAAATACAATCATGTTTACATAAGAATAAATACATAAGTAAATTAATAATGACATCAATGGATACAGTTACAACTTGAACTGCTACTACTGATGTAATGAATACTACAACCACTACAATCATTATTACATATAAACTAAAAGAAAAACCGTTAAAACAGAATAAAATTAGAACAATAATTTTAAAACTAATAATAATAATAATAATAACAATAATAATAATAATAATAATGATGATGATGATGATGATGATGATGATGATAATAATAATAATAATAATGATGATGATGATGATGATGATGATGATAATAATAATAATAATAATAATAATGTAATTAGTAGTCTTACCTCTGCCACTCCGACCAACAAATCGTAAATCGCTGAATTTGGCAACTTGGTTCTTCATATAAGCTGTGAAGTTCCTGAGTTCGGCGCAGTAGTTGTCGTCGTTGCCGGCAGACACAGAAACTTTCGTTCCATCCTTAACTTCGCCGAGAGCCACCACCTTAAAGGCTACAGGTAACGTTTTATTTGATCTCCAATGCGACGGCAACACAGAACAGACGAAATTTGGACTTCCCGTCCGCACCAACTCCCCCGGGTGGTCGCTGAGTATCGACGTGTACATCTTCTCCCCCGGTCCCCCGGGGAGTGCGTCGCCCGACATCGTGTGAGGGGAGTCAGGGAACGGCGACACGCCGTTCAGATCTGTGGGTAAATGCATGTGGTTAGATATCGGCGCGTGACAACGTAGAACGAACTCGCTGACAAGGAGCCGCTTTGGTCTGTGGTTTTGTGAATGAGATTAAACCATTCAGCCCGTAACTTTATACAGACCGATCCTACGGTTTCTGACTCAACTGCCGACACGTAGATTACTACGCGCGTTTATTCCCACAGATTTCGAAAACAAAAGTTATGAAGGCAAATACAAATATTCCATTTTGACCAAAAATCCAGTTCAGTTTTTACGGTTTTGATATATATCCATTTTAATTTTAAAAAATACTTAGTAATAGGTTTTATTAGCTTTTTCTTTTGTTTGATTATTGTTAGGTCAAGAACTATTTTTCTTGCGGATATATGTTTGTGATACGCTTGAAAGGTAATGCTAAGAAACAGAAAGATACATGCAAAATGAAGTAACTATTAAAAAGAAAAAGATATTGTAATTAAAAAAGAAAGCAGTAAATATTATTAATATCTGAAAATAAAATTTAATTTTTTTTATTATTATTTTCTTTTTACGAAGAAAAAGAATATGATCATGAGACTTATGATACCATTAAAAAGTTATTATTGATTAAACATAATGAAAAGATATCAGTTAAAAAGAATGTATTCATAATTAGATATATAGTCTGTATTTTATGTTTTATTAGAGATATAATAATTCAAATGTTCTACTTGATTTATTCATTTATAAAAATATAAGTTGAATACTGTTTTTAAAAGTTTTCAAAATGAATGTTGGGAATATATATTTTCTCACATAATAATAATAATAATAATAATACTAATAATAACAACAACAACAATCTGTATAAAATGTGACTGAAATCAAAACTACTTTCTAGAAATTTACAACAGTATATATCTTCGGAGCAACAAATTAACAGTTAATAAATTATGTTTCGCATTTTATATAATTAGAAATTTTATTTGGAAATTTAGAGAAGAAGAACCTTCAATTATACAATAAACTATTGCGTATTTGTTACGGTTGACCTATTATTTGTATTATAAAAATCAAAAATGAAGAAAAAATGTAGTAAAATAAAAGTCCTAGACATTTAGTTGATACTAAAATGTATTAATCCATTATTACTGAAAAAACAATTGTTTATACGTCAAATTCCTACCTGTGTTATGTCACAGGTTAAATATTTGTGGTTTTATTGTTAGCCCTTTGATCTTTGCCGCTACAAGATAAACTGACATACCGCTGCCCACGTGATTTCTTGTTTATTGAGCATGCGCAGTGGTAAAAGAAATGGCGGTACATGTGTATTGGATTGTGTTCAAGCTTGAAATAATGCCGTTTGCAACATTTGCTGAACTGTTATAATAGTTGTACAGTAATCCATGGATGTATAAAATTATCTTGACCTCGAACGAAAACAAGTAGCAGTAAAGTAGACAAGGTACTTTGATTTGAAAGCATTAGTTTAACTAATTGTGTTAGCGGTCTCGTGCAGTTCTGTTGTCGTCAGCTGATTGTTGCTCAGGCCACACCCCCTCACTGACCTTGTCACAATAATATGCGTGGGTTGCTTATAACATACCGATAAGTCTTATCTTATGACATACACTTTGATAATTTCCCTGTATTTAAAAAAAAAACATTTATGAACTGTAGATGCTGAAGCCCACTTAAATGATTGTTTATCGGTTTGTGTCATTCGCACGTGATCTATCAAATTTAAATTTATTTCTTTGTCTTTTAGTTCCAGCAGAACGAAATGGTGAAGAAACTAATAAATGTCACTCTAATAATGTAGAACATAAATAAATAAATAAATAATAATTAATAAATGAATAAAAATAATAACAGTACTAAACATTAAAACACTCACCTTCAGAAATCAGAACTGTAATAGTAAATCAGGCTTTAACGTGTATAAACATTTAAGTTAAACATGCTGTTTTTAATTTAAGGTAAAATAAGGTTTTAAATTAATAATCATGGAGTCAGACTTCACAACAAACATTTTTGACATCTCTTTTAGAAGACGTGAAGGACAGAAGTTATTACCTTAAGGATTATTGAATGCATTTTCAAAGAGCGTGTATACACATGTGACCTGTTATATTAAAGCATTTTATTAATTTCAGTGCAGATTTATATTTAAAAAAAGAAAAGAAAGGCCTCATAGATAATGGATTAAAGAAATCCATTATGATTTTACTGTTAATTTTCATACCAGGATAACATAAACAGGAAAGTGTTAATCTTGTTATGTTTTACAAAATGGGTAAACATGGGTTTTTTGAAAAATAACATATTTTTGAGAGTAGTATTAATAATTAAATGCAGTATTTGCTTTTTACATTATACATTATAATTAACTGAATTTAATGCAAAATTTATATATTTAATTTTATTTTTTTAGAATGGGTAATGAAATTAAAACATATTAAACTCATATAAATTAATAACAAAAATAATAATAACTTGTTTGGCATGAAAGTAAATGTTGTCAGGAAATTATGGGGAAAAAACCCCCATACAGAATAGTTTTACAGACTGAACAAATAAGGTATAAATATATTTAAAAATTTTATATTCATCATTAAATATTTAAAAATTCATCTTTCACAATGGTTAATAAACATTCATAAAACACAAATCAAAGAACATCATTTAGAAAAATGAAACTTTTAACACCTAAACATTATTTAACCTGCAACCGAGGTTAAACAAAGAGAAAATAAAAATAATGTGCTCCACAAAGATTTGGCCGTTGCTGTTGTTTAGATGTGGTTGTCCCTGATGTGTGGTTTATGGGTTTCACTGCCGTGCAGTGACAACTGATCACATAACTGCAGGAAGTTGGGCTTTCTCTACAACAGCAAGAGATTACAGAGGTGTTAACTAAACACATTTCTGCTGCTAAAATCAGTGCACATGCAGATCTTGTGTTAATCCAATATTTACTTACTTCTTTTTTATGTCATAGGGAAAAGGGAGAGAAAAAAACAAAAAAACACCTTTGAACTTTGTACTTTCTACAGCCCTGTTAATTTTATTATTATTATTATTTTGTTTTTACTATTTTTCACTTTTTATGTATGCAGTATTGAATTGCTTTAATCTGACATGTTGCACATTTATATACACACTTGTTTTATTTTATGTTTTGTGAATATTTGTGTACATATGATAACTAATTAACAGGTTTTTTTTGTGTGTTTTTTTTTAGATATAAAATTGTTAGCATTCATTTTAAAATATTTTGTATTTTATAAACCTGTACATCTAAAATTTATTACCAAACTAGCTTACCTTGTTGCAACATTATTTATTTATCCTTTTTTTTATCATTGTTATTATTACTATTGTTATTATTGTTATTAATTTTGTCATTATTATTTGTTATTAATTTATCATTATTATTACTATTTTTTATTGTTATTAATTCTTCATTATTATTGTTATTAATTTATCTTTATTTTTGTTGTCTTGTTATTCTATGAAAATAAGTAACAGTAGTTAAGTTTTGGAATTTCATTTTTGCCCAAGTTATTTCATTCTGTCTTGAGCAATTGGTCCTCATTATATACTGAAGTATAGTTCATAAGATTAACATACATGCAACAGTAATAGTTAAAATATATATATTTTTTGTGGATCACACATGTACACACACACGCATACACACATACACTTACTATTTTTGACAAAACATTGATGCATCAGAAAAATCATTTTCACATACTAAATACATTTTTTTAAAGTTATTTTTAGCAATTAAGTATATGTAAAATTAAATTAAAAAAAAAAAATAATATGATTATGAAAGAATATTATTAAAATTATCGTATTTCATTTTTTAAATGGAAAAAGAACAAAAAAGTAGTTTCTAATTTCAATATAAACTGTATCTAAAATATATATATATATATATATATATATTATATGAAATAGATTCACATCCAACTTTTAGTAACAGTAGAACATGGGTCACATTACACTTTGTTTTGTTTAACTGAAGGTGTTGAATAGTAAATGTCACAAAGCCAGGTTTTGAAAAATGAGAGCAGTCTGATTTTGTTTTTAGAAAACAGCAATGTCTTCTTGTCTAGAAATTAAATTTATTGTGGGAGGGGAAAAAAAAAAGAAAAAATCCCAATCCCCTGCAGTAATTAAAATTAAATGAACCCTCTTCACATTAAAAAGTAAAACTGTATAAAGCTAATAAATACTTGTATTCTAGGAAAAAAATAAAAATAAAACATAACCGTATCATATATAAATATTAAATTGCTCACAAAGAAGGAAAACAAAACCCTCAAAAAAATAATACGCACCACAATAAGTAGAGTTAGTTCCTGGTATTTTGAGTTTTTCCAAATAAACATTGTTTGTGGAGCAGAGAGACTTTACATAAATACTGAGGTGAACTCCGAGGTCAAGATGACCCACTTAAAGTAGTTTAATACCTGAGTTTTGGGATTTCTTGCATACCTGTGGTTTGCATTCAGTGAGATCAAATGCTTGCATGTCCTAGACACGCTAATGTTTTCATTTATCTGTCTATACACTTGTGCTTTCTGAATACCTGTCTTGGGCTGTTCGTGTGCTGTTCATTTTATTTGTGTTAGATTCATGACAGAGCTTTGCTGATGTAACTGTAGTAATAGTATATGTATGTGTCTGTCCACACTGTTTCCTGTTTTAAAAATATATATGTATTTGATTTTTGTAATGTAAAAATGCATTATCAAGACTTCTGAAAGGTTATGTGTTAAATTTATTATTATTTGGAACAAGAAAAAAACTAAAGTATGTTTATATATATATATTTTTCAGTTTAAAAAATATATATGTATTTGATTTTTGTAATGTAAAAATGCATTATCAAGACTTCTGAAAGGTTATATGTTGATTTATTATTATTTAGAAAAAGAAAAAAACTAAAGTATGTTTATATATATATATTTTTCAGTTTAAAAAATAAAATAAAATAATTTGCCTAAAATAAAATAAAATACATTTTTCTAATATATAATAATGTTTTGTCAAAAAAAGTAGTGTAATAATTATCATTTTGAAATAGTTACAACAGAAGTATCAAAAATACAAATGATACACATTTATTAATATACATTTTTTTTACAAAACCAAGATCCTAATTATTTAACCTACAAAGCAAGAAGAAAGAAATCGAATTAACTTCTTAATTTGTTGTATAATTATTAATAATAATAATGAAACATAAAATATACATACGTATACACATACGAACACACACACACGTGCATACATACATACATACATACATAAACAAGAAAAAAAATAAAATAAAAGGATGTGTCCTGTATTTAAAAAATAAAGGAGGAAAAAAAAAAAAAAAAAAAAAAAAGGAAAAGCAAATAACACTGTCTACAGCAAAGGAATATTAAACGGTGCACTTAGCTGGGAATTGGCTCATACTTAATACTAATGTGTAGTTTTTACTTGTGTCTTGGGAACTTTTCTGGCCTGCTAGGAGTGTTAGTTAATCTTCTATAATCCATCAGTGTAGCACTAGTGAGCTAATCCTGGACTGTCTCATCAAAAAAGCATTGTGTGTGACTACAGTGGTTCAGATGAAGGAATTAAGATAGCTGAATTGGTTTGCTAAAATCTTTGTAATAACTTTTTGTCTTGCCCTGGTGTATAATGACATTAATAGCAGTAGATTGTGCACCCTGTTTTGTTACTAAATATGTTGCTGTTATTGTTTGTATATTATTACTGTTATTATAATAACTGCTATTACTATTATTTTTTAGGTTTATGGAAATGATATGTTTATAAAGTTCATAAAGACTGACATGACATTTTTCAGTTTCTGTTTTCATTCTGTATAAAAACAAAAATTATGTCTGCTTTAATTTTTATTGTTATGTTTACTACTGACATATTTCCAAATATGAACTGCAGAGACAATAATTAAAATAATTAGCTAATAGAAAGAAAGAACAGTTTTAAAAAAAACCCCAAAAAACAAAAAACAAAACTCTAGCAATTTCCTTCAGACACTGTATGGATGTATTCGGATTTTGCTTACTATCTTAAAATCTACATCAGTTCTTTTTAAACTAGTCAAGCAGTATTATACTATCAAACAACATTATTTGTATATTTTGAAGGGTTGATCTAATGGTCTGACTGAGGACTGTTAAATGGATACCAAATCTGTGCCCCCTTTGTGAACTCTAGTTCTGATCCTAACCCTTTTTTCAATTAAAAAAGAAGATTAATGTAAGCTTAAATATATATATATGATGCTGAAAGTCTGCAATACAATGTTACCTTTGATAGATACTAAATTATTACAGTATGAAGCTAAAAAATACTTTGTCTATTTAGGTAATGGTGTGTGTAGAAGATGGCAACACCACAGTCCTCTCCTGCTAACAAGGCAGTGTCAACAACCAATTGGTTTGCAAGTGAAGTCCAGCAGATGATGTGAGTACCATTATTACTTTATTTTTAATTTATTTCTGATGCATATTGGGAAATTGAGGGTTGATGCAAGTGCATGACTGAAATAATTTGATTTAAAACTGAATGTTGTGCTTGCATTTTTAAAAAAAGAAACACACACAAAAAAAAAAACGACCATAAAACAAAACACCTCCCCCCCACAAAACCCCCAAAAGAAATGAAAGTCTGTTTGCAGTAAACTGTTAAGAATTGTTTGGGTGTATTTAAAAAAAAAAAAAAAAAATAATGAAGAAGAAGAAAAATCACTAGTTTATTTCAGTGTTTATTTGTTTCTTGTTTTGTTTATATTTTATTTCTTTATCAGTGTTATTTACGAAAGGTAAGTAACCTGAGATATGATGGATCACAGAATCCAATCCCCATAGCATACACAGCTGTTTCAGATACTTTCCCATTCTGACCAGTAATCTTACTGCTTTATTAAAGGCTGTGATATGAGATTTTATCTTTGGGAAGATGCACTGAAAAGAATCATCATTGCTACTTGATACTTACACACTAAAAATCGTGAAATTTTACAACACTATTTCTTCTCATAAAATCATTATTAAAAAAAACATGTGACTGTATTTTACAAGTATATAATCTAAATGTTTTTGTTTCTTTTCAATATTACCTTTGGCACTGAATTAAGCAAGTTAATAATTGAGAAATACTGAATTAATTTCCCATTAAAGTTTAGTTTAGCACTGACAACTAAATACAATCACACCTTTTTGCCTAAATTAAAGAACATTGATATCGCATGCAAATGAAGAAATTGATATTGACACCACAAGAGTTAATGACCCATGATCTAGTTTTAGGAACTGACTTCATCTGTCATGGGTCCCCATTAGCAAATTAAACAGTTCTGCATATTCACTAAGGTAAAGCCATTTTGAAAAAAAAAATAATAATAATAAAACAGAAGAAAAAAAAGAGAAAAACACAGGGTAAAGAATACCCCCAACACAGTGTGACACTTTAATATGCCACAGTTTGTTGATAATGAGCCCAGACTGTTTGTAAGGGTGCTCAATAGAGGCAATTTGCTGCATGGAACATTACGACAGAACCACAATGGAAAGTGCCAGCAATTCATCACTGTGAAAAGTTTTGGCCTCGCTGTTAGTTTTCCCCTATTAAATCAATAAATGCTATTTTGTTAAGAGTGAATACTTTAAAAAAAAAAAAAAAAAAAAAAAAATCTTTTTTCTTTCTTTTTTCTTTTTTAAAAAGTTAAAAAAAAAAAGAAGTAAAAAATTAGTAATCAGTGATTTTTTTTTTTCAAATGACAAAAACTGCAGACTCCTGAGCGTTTTAGGGTTTTGCTTTTTCAGGTGTGTTAGCGTTCAGAATGAGGCAGAAAGATGGAGAACTCCCCCCCCCCATCTTTCATTTACTTGTGAAATATATGATGTATCATTGAAAAGGGCTGTTTTGTAAAAGCATATGAATAATTACATAGTCTAATATGGTTGCAGTCTATTCATATCCTCATGGCTGATGGTTTATTAGACATGTATGAGATGCAATAATAAGGACTGTTAAAAAAATTCTTTGTTTGCTGAATATTCACCTAAAATCATAGAAGCAATTAAGCACTTCAATTTACTTTGCTGATCTAAATTTTTTTGTTTGTTTGTCTTTACTTTATAGTGCTTTTTAAGAAGAAAACAAATCATGAAATGTTTTTTTTTTTTAATAATGTTGACTATAACATGTTTCATTCATTTCATTCTTAAATAATTGATGACATTATTCTTTGGATAGGGTGGAAAAGTTAATAAAGTTCCAAACTTGCACCAAAATACATTGTCCAAACAAACAATCATTATGTACAATATTTTTATTAATATTTTTTTTTTTTGTGTGTATGATGTTATGGATTCTTACTAGTCTTCTGTCTGTTTTTTTTTTTTTTTTTTTTTTTTTTTTGTTAAATACTGTTTTAAATAAATGTTGTATTTTGTAGTATGTTTAGTATGTAAGTAATTATTGTTAAATTAAATTTTTAATTTTTTTAAAAACATAATCATCTTAATTAATAATCACTTCAGCTATGAAATATATTTATGACCTACAGCTGCATAGAATCTACATATATATATATATATAGATATATTTTTAATCTTAATATTACCTTTGGCAATGAATTCAGCAAGTTAATCATTCAGAAATACTGGATTAAGTTCCCATTAAAGTTTAATGTAACACAAATGGTAAGGATACACTATCTTCTGGAAACATTTTCAGTTTTGTATAAACTGGGATAGGCATCCGTCAGTGTAAAGGCTGAATAATGCGTTTTGACTCATTCTAATTTGAAAGTTAAATGGCCATCAAAACTGTAAGTAATGAAAATCTTAAAAATCAACAAAAGTATTTTTAGAAAAAAGAACATTATAATAACAACCTTTTTGAAAACAATTATATTTTATAAATAATAAATAAATGTAACTAAATGTAATTATTATAAGCAGTAACCAGATTGGAACAAATTGTCATAAACATAGTTTGTAACTGCCCTTGTGTCTATAACTTGAAAAAAATATATAAAAAAATGTATAAGTAAAAAAAAACTGTCCATTAATTTATCACTGAACTTTCCTTTCATCCTTTTCTTCCTTTTTCTGCATTTCCTCTCATTTGTTTTCTCTTTCTTTCTCTCTGCCTCAGCTTATATATACCTCTCTACCTTATATACCTCTATATGTCATATAATCTCGCTCTTTTTTTTCTTTTTTCTTTTTTGTCTATTTTTCTATTTCTCTGTTTCAGTGTCTTTATACGTATCAACCTCACATTTTTCTCTTTCTGTCTCTCTCCTCTCTTTCTCTGTCATTTTTCTCTGTCTCTATCTCAGTCTTTCTCTGTCTTTTTTGTATTTTTGTATTTTTATTACTTTCATGAAGAGGTTTTCTGTTTTATACTGGGACAGCTGGCCGAGAGTTTTGGCTAGCTGAGAAGTGGTTTGGCCCTGGTCAGTTTATTTTTTTTTTTTGCTATGCACCTATCACTGCCTGTTGGAAGCACTTGTCAAGTGCTCTTCATGCTTGCTTGTCTGAAACACTGCTATTGTCATTGGAGGCAAGCAAGTGATAATCTTCTGACTAATTGTGTTAAGATCAAGGAGCACACATGTGTAAAAAAGCCAAGTACAACTGTTAGTGAGGAGGTAGGGAAAAAAAGGAAAAAAACTGATAAAAAGCCAAAAGCTGCACTCTAGGTGTAAAAATAACCAGACAGATGGTTTGGAACAGTGTCTGTTCACAATGTATTACAACTGTCCTGTATGGAAGCTTGCTTCTTTGAAGCATCCACTTTTCGAAAACAAGTGCCAAGCCACATTGTCAATTGCTAAATGTATTGCTGGTTAGCAGAATGTTCTACACATCGATGTGTCAGGAAAAAACTGCTTCAGAAAGCCAAAAAAAAAAAAAAAAAAAAAAATAAAAAAATTTGTTAAGAAAAATATTCCCACTTATTATTTTGTCATCAGTTATGAAAATTAATAATTTTTTTGGATTATGGCTTGATTCAATTTTGAGATTTGAAGTGAACATTTTGAAAGAAACAGAAAGAAAAGTTTTTATTATGTTAATTATGTAATCTGAAATTAGTTCCACATTTAGTTTTAAAAATAAAACTTTAATAGCCAGATTCATTATTCTCATTGATACTTTGTACTGAATTTAACAGTGTCAAGTGTTCTTGTGCATGTGGTGGGATAATAGTCGTGATGCATGCTTGTGTTGGGCACACTGCCAATTTAAGACATGTTTCAAAAGCTATGCACATCAGTTTTCCATTTTTCCAGCAGCTCAGGGTGTCTCTTAATACTTGCCAACTTAAGATTTGCGATATTTTCTTTCAGCAGGTGCTCCTTTTAAAACTTTAATTTTTTAAAATTTATATATAAAAAAAAAAAAAAAAAAAAAAACTTTAAAAAAAAAAATTAAAAAAAAAAAAAAAAAAAAAAAAAAATCCTGAACCATTATGGTATTGCGAAGTAAGAAAAACTCAATCAGTTAAACAAAGATGTTTTCAGTAGCATATGCTAAGCTGTGTGTCTAATTTCTCCAGTCTATTAAATCTTTGAAGAAGGCAGAATTGCAGGTTTTTTTGTGTGACGCAACCCCCTATTGAGACTATTTGTTAAAAGGAGGCAATGATTTGTATGCCTGAATGCACATTACAATTGTGTGTTTTCTTCATCGTTGTGCTTCTAATCAGCTGTTGATTTCATGACTAAGAGTTGGCAGCTGCAGCCACGGTGTGGTTACAGCAGCTACAGCCTTCAATTCATAAGCTTTGATTATTACAAAGCATAATATTTTATGGACTTTACAGAGTAAGGCCCACCGCTTGATGGGAGAGAGAAAAGCCGTGTTTGTATATATTGAGATAAATTATCATTTGACAGATTGATGATTTTTCATTGTGCGAGAAAATGAAGTAGTTATTGAAATGCAAAATTTTCCGAGATTTTATTATTATTATTGATGTTTTTACTATTATTATTATTATTATTATTATTATTAATGCAGAAAATTTTAAAAAGCCATCAATAATTATATACATTATTTAGTGCTTTGAAACAAAGCTTTTATTAGTTAATCATAACTCTTTATCTTTGTTTATATATCTGTGACTGAACACGCACGTCTGTCTGTCTTTTCTTCTGTCTGTCTGTTCCCATCTACAAGCATGTTTCTTCATGCTTTATGGACCATTCAAATTATCCATTCAGAATATTTTTTTCATTAGTACCTTTGAATATATATATCCATTCATTCAGCAGAGATAACATTTCTTTAAACATTTTTTTTCTTTTTATTATTATTATTATTCTATTTATATATATTTTTTTTATTGCCCGCTCCCACTGCTTGCATTTAGACATTTGCATTTTTCACCTTTGATGACAGATTAACTATAAATCTGTGCAAGAGATAGACCGTCGAACCAGAGAGTTATCAATCAAGACCTCAGTCCATTCACAGACTGTGCCTTAGGGTCAAAAAATTTATGATCCATCTTGTAAGATTAACCATTGTGTTGGTCACTAGGTACAATACCTTTGGGTGGTTTAGTGCAAGTTATGTGTACTCAACAAGTACTGGGGTGGCAGGGTTTTGTCAAAGAAATTATTATTATTATTTTTTTTTTTTTTTAAATACATATTTAATTTTTTTTTTTTTTTTTTTTTTTTTTTTTTATCGTTATTCATTTTGAACCCACTGTTGTTACAGAAAAGACTGATACCCCACTGTGTAACAGATTTAGTTAATGACTATGTGTGAACAGGGAATAACTAAGGCTGCTTTATTATCAAATAGGTCAGCTTTTTGTTTATTCTAACTCTGTCTTAGTGTACACCTGTGCGTTCGATGGCCTTCACCCATGCCTCCCACACAGTTACAGGTAGACCTTGCTTTATTGTGATACTTTTATCACTTGTTGATGAGATGGCAGCAGCAGGTATCTGGCCAGGAAGTTGAAAACAAAGGTGACATATAAATAAACTGTTTAGAAGAAATTCTATCTGATACTTAATGCAAAGTCATGATGACATATTAATGTGTAAAAAAAAAAAAAAAAAAAAAAAAAAAAAAAAAATGAAAGGAAAAATATTTTTTGTTTGATGACTCGATTTTGCATACAGATGTGTTTACCTGCAGTATGTCTTCGTGTTTGCTTTGATGTATTGTTAACAACATGAAAGAGTGTCAACCAGAGATAGTCTGCCTTTTAAATGTTGGTGAATTTACATTTTTTCCTTTTTGTAAAGGCACTTTGATTTTAAACTGTGTTTTCTTTGAAACTTTTAAAAAGAAATTTCTTTGATAGGTGGAGTTGGAAGAAATAAAAAAAAAAATAATAGATTTCTTAATGTTTTTGAAAATATTATTTTTTTTTTTTTTTTTTTTTTTAAAGTTTTGGAAACAAAGTTTAAAATGGATATCTATGTTTGGTGCATTTCTAAAAAAGAAAAAGATAATAAAGAAAAATAAAAAATAAATAAATAAAAGAAAAAATTACTGAGAACTTGCAAATAACTATACATATATACAAACATCTCTATACATTACTAATGATATAATACAATGATATAACACCAAACCAAGGGAAACTGAAAATTGTCCAGTGAGAACACTGAAGATAACTAAACCAGTGACATACCAGGCTAAGCTTTAACACCTTCTTGTGTATTAAATTAACTACTAACATCTCCTTCTCTGTTACATACCAACACCTACTTTGGTTGTAAAATACCTATGAAATATTTTGTGATTATACAGATGTATTACATATGTGTTTTTATATACAAATTTGTCATCAATATATCATTTCATTCATGAGTGAAGGTAAGAGATAATGTTAAAGATGTTACATGCTTAGCTTCACTGAATTAATACAGTCTCTGTAAGCTGATACATGTGTTTCGTTTGTTTCTGTCTTAGGAAGTCCAATAAACAGATATTCAATATGTTAGTGACCTTATTTCACGTAGGACACTTAAAAAGATTTATTATTTTATTTTAAAGGTGTGTATTTGCTTATTGTGTGATTATGTTGCAGTACAGGGTGCAATATTATAAAAAAAACATTAACTGACAGTTGTCAACTATTAATTATTTAATACAGATATGTTCATACCATTATTAATGCATAGATACTCAATTGTGGTAATAGTCACCCTCTGGACATGATCATATATAAGTACATTAATGTAAATTAAGTTTATCTAAAAAGATAACTTGTGCTATATTTGTTTTTGGTTTCTGTTAAAATATGAAAATATTTTTTGTTATTCGTTTCTTGACGGTTCTATCACTCGTTTTTGTTAATGGTTGTTCTGTCACAAGTTTATTAATGGACATCCTATCATTTGTTTGTTAATGGTTGCTTTCTCATTCTTTCTTGAGGTTTGGGGTCACTGTGGTGAGAAAGTTGTGGCCAGCAGTTTAAGAATGACCTTTTGGTAGGATTATGTAATTGATTTGTAAATGGTTTCATTCATTCGTTCGTTCATTCATTCATTCATTCATGGATTTCTTTTCACTGCTTGCTTGCCAGCCTGTAAAGACACCCCTGAACTGCATTCCTGCCATACCTGATCAGTGAAAGGGAACTTTTATTCCATTCATAGTGTTTAGGTTCACCCAAGCATAAGTCTACAGTGTGCTATCAGTGTTACATAATGACAGGCTTAACCTTCTGATCACTAAGTTCACCATCTAAAATAATATATACATGTTTTGTTTTGTTTAAAACAAACTTGTAATAATTTTAAAGATGAAAGAAGAAAGTGTAAGTAACTTTGAAGAAGAAAATAAATGTGATTTTAGTGATTTTAGAGAAAGAAAAAAAAAAGTCTTGTATATTAAAAACTTAGGAGTGGAAAGTTTGCTTGGATGATTAGCATACAAGAGATGCTGAAATTTATTACATTCCTTACATTTCACACAGATTTTAGTTTCCTGCCTCTATATTGCTTTATAATTTTCTGTTGGCAATGGTTAGCAACATATGACATGCGACTATAAGAATATTTATTTAATCACGCAACTCCTGGTACATTTATTTGTTTCACTTGGAATGCTGCTTATCATGTTTGTTAATCTGAAGCATGCATCACTGCTTGGCAGTGTACATTTGTTATCTGCAACACATTTTCATGTAACAAGATGTAGCAGGAATGTAAAATAGTGTTTATTATTTGTCTTCTGTTTGTGGAGTTTGTCGTGCATGATACCTAATTTATTATATTGGTATTCTAAGGATGAAGGTTTGTGTCTGAGATAATGACAACTATTCGTGAAATCTACATTTTAAATCTGAGATTTAACTCTTTAATTCTGAGCTGGAACATGATGTGCCTTTGTTGGCTGTGAGTTGTAAAAATACAGTGTTAGGATGCAGACTGCATTTCCTGGAAGGTCAGAGATAATCTCCCATCTGTAAGGTCATGTGATTTATTAAAGTAGAGATTTGCCACATCACAGAAAATTATAGACATCCTTAAAGTGTGATTCAAAAGTTAAAAAAAATAATATCAGCAGTTGTTTAACAAAAGTTTATTAAAAGTGTCCCGTACATCTGTCAGTGCATCCATCCATCCTGTTAATTTCTTTATTTTAATCATTTAATTATCTGCTGATACATTTATTTGATTATCCATTAGTTTAATCCATCCATCCTTCCATCCTTCCATCCATTGATTCATGATTGATGTTAACTTGCATGTGAATTAATATTTACTTATTTACTTATATGCACTGATACACATCTCTCATTTCTGTGCATCCTTTTATCTAGAATATTAATCTCTCATTCTGACACGATGTTTTTCCACCAGCATGTACAGTGAACAGTTGTGAACACATTCTTTCCTAGTGATTGTAGCTCAGAGGTTAGCATGCAGCTTCGATAAATAATATCATGAATGGTCTTCAGCTTTCTGTTTCACATTCTAAACATTGCCTCAGTTCACAAAAACTGTGAATTTGGGAAGGTGCATATCATAATTTTGTTTTCTGCAAACTAGTGAGAATAGTTCAGTGTGTTTCGTCTTGAAAAGTATTTGTAATAAAATGTGTAAAGAGTTGTTTACCAATATTAATTATCCTTTTTTTACATCCATGAATAATTTTTATTTGTTGATATCACATAATTATTTGTTTTTGTTAACCAGTTTTTTTTTTGATAAAGCATGGCGGTACCAGCTACAGAAGATCATAAAATCCAGCTGAAGGAAAACAAACTGTTAAGGTGTGTTCACATGAAAAGACTTCCTGAGTTATATAACAGCAGGCTGAGAGAGACCTCCCCTTAAAACCCTGTTATGTTTGAAGACCACCCTGTGAAGTGAATTGTTTTTAACACACCTTTATTTACACAGGTTGTGTGTTGTTGGTGTGTTAGTAGTGAAATCACACCACATCCTGCTGTGGTTGACTTTATTGTACACATTAACTGTTTCACTGACAAAGAAAGACTGGAGATACATCTTTATTTGTCCCTAACTTGGTCATTTACTGTAACTCATTGCACTTGTCGAAAACATTCTGTAAAAAGTGCTTGTTTATTTAGAAACCCAGAATGTTATTGCGATAACAGACTTTAATTTCATTTTTAATAACATAATTGATTAAACATTAATCGAAAAAAAAAATAAAAAAAATAAATGTGATTTTGTTTTTATTTGATCTGGTATCATTAATTATTATTATTTCTTTTTAAAGTTGTAATTTGTTTTTAAATTTTATAGACAGTTACTATTTCAGTTCTTTCCAGTAAACAGTTACCAAACTTCACATCAACATTCTGTTTTCATTAAAAAGAAAGCACCCTTCAGTCTGACTGATATTTTACCATAATTTATTAAATATTCATCTTCATCGTTGTTCATTTGGCTTGCTTCACAGATCTCTGCTTCTGTGTTAATCAAGAAAAGCTTGTCATTTCTGCCCTTTTCTTTGCTCTAATTGCTTTAGGTGGAGTTCTTTTGACCCTTTTTTGACATGGGATCCATGATTGCCTCTTCCCACAGTGAGAAGACTTGATTTGCTTCTGACAGATTTTCATCGGAGCAATGAGCCAGGCTGGAAGGAAATACCCAGAAAAACAACCCTCAAAGATAACAGTTGTAGTTAGACTCGAACAAATGAGGCTTTCCCCTGATTTCACCAAGTGCCGCAGTCAAATAAAGTTTGTAATATTGGGACGGGAGGAATCTCTTTGACAGGCTCTTTAGAGATAGGGAAATGTTGGGATGTTTTAGAGCAATATTGAGGTCATGACCTTACGATGGGACCTTTGTTCAGGGCCAATCCATCAGAACTGCTCTGACTGATCTGTCAGTGAGAAATCTGACACAGTATGGGGAGGGAGGCAGTTAGCAGAAATTGGAAAGAACCAATGAAAATTAAAAGTTATCTTTGGTTTGCCCGAGCAGCAAATAGACAGCGTTTTTGCTGTATGTTTGTTTAAAGTTAGTGAGCATATACAAAATAAATGTCGTGTATTACTGACTATGTTATATCCAGTAATACAAAATTTATTATTATTATCATCATTATTATTACTTATCATTAATTTTTAATTAATTAATTAATTTGTTTCTTGACTAGAAACCTAAGATCTGAACTATACAAAACATAATTATCTTGATATAGCATTAAAAGTGGAATTTAACAAAGTTGTTAATTATTTAATATGATAAGATAAAAAAAAAATAAAAAAAGGGGAAAAGGAAATTGATAACAATTTTATATACATATATTTTTGTCGAAATTTAAAATTTTGAAAGAATTTGTTCAGAAAAAAAAAAAAGATAATGATGATTATATTTCCTTTTATATCATCATATTTTTAAATGTTTAAAATTTAAAAAAAAAAAAGTATGTGAAAAAAATCAAAAACTTTAAAATAAATAAATAAATAAATTAATTAATTAAATGTTTATAAAAATTATTTATTATTGTTTATAACGTTATTTGCGTCAGCTTTTTCATGTTTTCGGAGAGCCTTTTTGAAGATTTTCTTGGGACAGATGTTATGAACATTAAGAAAAAAGAAGACAGATTTCTTTGAAAAATTGATCATGAAAATTTAACTGCCTCTGATTAACAACTAACACCTTGGTTTGCCATGTGTGCTAATTAAACCTTATTTCTCAGCACACAAAATGTTCTTTTTCTTTTGACTCATAAAGCACTGGTAATGTGTTTGAATGCTGTAACATACTTCCCTTAAAACAATACATTCATGTCAAAAAATATATATGTGCCACGATTACTTTGGTCTCTTGATGAACCATTAAATTGCATAACATGTCCATGTTTTGAAAGCTGCATCAGAAAAAGGCCATGATAAAACCATTCATCACATGCAGAATTACCAAATTTGCATGATCGCCCAGCGAGATTATGTTTAGTAGTTGACTTCATGAATAATTAAAGTGATAGATTAATTACATAACTGTAAAAGATTGGGACGATGAAGGAGGAGGAGAAAAAAGATGCAGAAGAAAGCATTACAAACTGCATGTGTGTAATACGAGCAGGCGAGTTTTTGTTGTATGGCACGGGCGAATGATGGATAGTTTATTGGTAAAATTAAAATGATCTAATCTTGTTGAATTTTAGAACTCTTGCAACTGTAAATTTGACCATTTTGATGACAGATTAATTTTCAAGAAAGCCCCGTCACTTTCTGGTCGGCGATGTTTCATCATTATGACATCCATTTTGCACATGATTCATTTGTACATGTGCTTCGTTTTTGTCAGACATCGGCGCTCGATATTTGCAATCTACCATCAACAAAATGTGCACAACTGGTCCGGTCTCATCACAGAAAATGAAAAGTGCCTAAGTTGGAAATTGACTTTTTGGAGAAATTTCAGATAGTGTTTAGATTAAAAATTTCTTTGCCTCTCCACTTGGCCATTGTCTGTTGGAAAAAAAAGGGGAGTTGAAGCCACAGATCAGTTTCATGGGTGTTTCCATCAATGACACTGTGATAACGAACAGTTCTCTGCCCAATTCACTTGGGATGGTAATTTTGCCTTTAAATAATGTGATGTTGTTCTTATGATAATGCACCCATTGTGCCCTTACCCAATCAATTATATCTGAATGCTTCCCTAATATTCATTTTTTTTCTCTCTCTCCCCCCTCTTTTTTTCTGTTTTCTTTTCTTAATAAATAATTTGTCTGCCTTGCAGATGGGCATGTTAATTTACACCTGGTTTATCTTCTGGCAGGCATTTTCTTCAATGAAACTTGAGGACATTACCAGAGACTGCTTTGTCTCAAGTTATTGGACTAAAGTCAGCAGCAGTATTTGATGTGTGCTGTGCCAAGAGAACTGCAGGCTTGTTAAATAAATCAGTAGAACCAACCAGTATAATGACTGGTGTCTGAATTGGTTTGCCATAAAAACCACTCAGCCCTGTCCCATCTTCCAATTCCTTTGTGGCCTCTTATTATTATTTATTTGTTACTGTTATTGTTACTGTTATTATTTTTATTTTTTATTATTTATTAATTATTATTATTATACTACTAATATTATTTAATTTTTTTTATTTAAAATAGTATTTATAAATATTTGTTTATCATACTGTTTGTATGTGTCTGTATTCATATCTATGAAATGGTGTGTGTATGTTAGCATTAATGCCAGCATTGATTCTGTGCTTGAGAAAAGTTTTATTGTTTTCACTTTTCACTTTTTTATTATTTGGATAAATTTAAATTCTAAATTACTATAAAAAGTAATTTTTTTTTTTCACTAAAACAATATTTTCATTAATGCATGCAGTTTTTCAATTCATATTTGCCTGCAGAAAAAATTATTTAACCAATGTTTACTGTTGTTGCTAAATGATAATGATAATGATTATGCTTTGATTTGTTTGTCATTTTTTTTTTATATATATATTTTTTTTCCTGAATTTATATCTCACTGATATTTACATATTCATAATGGACAGTTTTAATTTGTTTGATCTTTTCTCCTTCATTAAAATAATAATAATAACAATAATAAAAAATTTAAAACTCACTCAACACACAAATATTATTCTTTCTTTCATTCACACCTACATCTCACTGTGCTCATCACCACAGTAATGGCTGACATTTTTGTTTTATAATCAAGTTTACTTTACGATTGTGTCTGTACTCAATTGTGTTTTTCTCAGTTTGTCAATCACTGGCCTGTGAAATTGCTTTTTTGTCATCTTAATCATAATTCATAAGTCCCTTTCCCCCGTCTGCACTTGCTCATGTATTTGCCACCTGTCCCCATCAATAATTTGGTTATCGTGGATGGGGACAGGGGTCACATCAGCACATATTGTAATTAGTCGCATTATATTGCCGGTGTGGGCGACTGATACACAGGCTGATTGCAACACTTTGTTCAGTTTCACTTGAAAATGTCAGAGAATGACCTAAAATTCACACAAAATCTCCAGAGATTGTCTTGATGACTGCGGGTTATGGGAAAAATATTTAATTTTTTATTTTTTATTATTTTTTTTTTTTTTTAGTGCTGCATAAATAAATGTAAAGTAATATTATCTGATAAGGTCTAGAATATACAGATTTAAAAAAAAAAATTAAATTATATTTCAGTTACAAAATGGAATAACACCTATTTCAGATATTGATTGTTCAATTTTTGCATTTATCTGTTTTATTTGTCTCAGAATTTAATTTATCTGTGTGTGTGTGTATATATATGTCTATCTCTGCCTTGTCTTTCTCTCTGTCTGTTGTATTTATAAATATATTTATGGAACCAAAATGACCTTAGAAAATAGAAATTTCATTTTACTGAAAAGGAGAAAAATTAACTAGACATCTTGGATACAGGTTTTTAATAGAGAGGTAGACCTTAGTTGTAATTATATCTATTAAATTTATTTATTTTTCATTTATTTATTAAATTTAATGATTGGGGGAAGAGAGGTTTCTGTTCATACATAAATAAACAGATAATTCAAACCAGTCAAGGAAGATTTTATGATGTTATATCAGTTGATGTTATTTTAATCGTTAACACGCTTTTGCATGATGGCACAATGACATTGTCTTATTCTGGCTTACAAACTATAATTATGTCAGCAGTGGAGTCATAGATCAAAGTGTTTCCTTGTCAGACAAAAATAAATTAGTGGATAAAACCATTATGACTTATTTCCTTCATTTGGTAAGCATTTTTCAGTTATATCACGTTACGTACAGCATAGCTTATGCATTTGTTGTGATATAGCAAATTATCATAATTATGTGTGTGTGTGTGTATATGTGTGAAGTCTGTGCCTCTTGAAAAGTTTTAAAATAATAACAAAACAGAAACAATACAAATGTCAGTAACTGAAACCATGAAAATTGAGAAAGGACAGGTTTTAACAAAATGGTATTGTTTAAGTTCATGGTAATTAGTTGTAAATGTATTAGAAAGGTAAGCAGGTATACATTAAAACCTGAGTGAACAGTAAATAATTTTATTTTTATTTTCTCTGTACAGAATGAAAATTTATATAGTTAATATATGTTTTTTTATATGCAGATATCATCATATGTAAGAAATGCAGAATACTGAAATATGGTTGAAATTAACAAAATACGCTTAAAATGAAACAGTCAAAGTTAACATGGCAATTACCATTCATTTTTACAAATGCATATTTTTTTTTATACAAATGTTAGAAATACAAAATAGTTATTAATAACATGAATTGTACATCAAAAGAAAAAACATTTTGCAGCTGGCATTAATTTTTTTGTATATGCGCATATGTATGCAGACTGCATAAATAAATACTGATTAATAATGATTTAAAAAATACAAGTACGTAAATAAAAAAAACCAAAACACCTACCTTGATTTTCCATATTTTCTTGTATACAGGATCCACATGCAGTCTTAAAATTTGTTGTTAACACAAACTGATAAGGATTGGCACTGGATTACCACACCATGTTGGTTATGACTCATTGTACTCTGCTCTCTGATCCTCGTAAATAAAACAAAAAACAAATCTGGCTAAAGATGAAATTTCTTTGCAAATAAAGCAGCGTTTTTAAATTTTTTTGTAAATTTTTATTTTTTTATTGTTTTATTTTTTTTTTACAAAGTTGCATACACTGTTAGATCATTAAAGGTACATTAATGTAATACTTTTCCTGTTCAACAGAAAATGGAATTCAGTGAGCAAAAATGTTTTTTTATAAGCAGAGAGACTTTTGTTTTCGCAGAATTAAATTAAATTTAATAAACCATAAAGATAGCTCATCAAACAGAAACAGCTAAAACAAACGAAAGGAGTTAAAGTAAGTAATATATAACCATACTAGTTTTTTCCAGAAAATAAATAAATAAAGAAAGAAACAAAGAAACAAAATTCAAGTAAAAGAAAAAAGAAAATCACTAATTTTATTTAATAATAATAATAATAATAATAATAATAAAGCAGTAACACCAACCTTCTGAGCTTTCAAATTCAAAAGTCCATAACCTAATTTTGCTTTTTTAAGAATGACAAAGGAAAAAAAAAAAAACGATTATATATCCCAAACTTGTCAAGGAAGCAAGCGTGTCTCTTTGATGAATACCTATTTCTTTGTTTTTAGTATATACCGAACATCTTAAGTCTCCTGGTGTTAACTGTGGCTCTCTACATTTTTGTGGTTTTCCTGTTTTTTTCTCTCTCATGAGAGCTTTTTCAGCCGCATTTCTTCAGCTTCGTTTGACCGCCAAATCGCTATCTCTGTCTGGCATTGAAAATGTATTTATGTTGTTGTTGTTGTTTTTTTTAAAAAGAGAGACCTCCCCCTTTCTCCTAGCATACATAAATTCAGGAACAATATACAAACTGAAAAAAAAAAAAGTTTTGAAAGTATTGTTCTGCTTTGGTATTTAGGAGTGGCTGATGGTATTCTAACACATCTTACCGTTTGATTGGTCAAAAATTTCTTAGACCTTGTGACCGTTAGTCACATGACCATCCCGTTGATACATTCGAGTATATATATGCATATGGAATAGCAAACCACAGTGGCTGGGAATAAGAAGAACACGTTCATCTTGGTAACAGACCAAATTGTGGTTGATCACAAAGTGATGAGTCGCAACCACAAAGGAAGCTAGACATACCCATCCCGTATCGTTATGTTACACAGATTTTTGTTGAGATGAAATTTGTATGCGTTCAGTTTTAATACAAATACAAAAGTAAATGTTTGTGAAAATATATTCATCCACCATAAAATTGAAATGAAATGTTTTTGAAATACGTTTCTGAAACGTCTTTGAAACAGTTCAGTTGCATTTTTGGAAAAGTTTATGGAAGCAAAACTTGAAAAAAACCCCACTCAAAATAAAATAAAGCAAATAGCATAATACAAAGCAAAAGAATGAAAACAGCAACAATTAAAAATAAAAAAAGAAGAAGAAAAAAAGACAGAAAATCCATCATAATTAATTAATTTCAAGTAAGGACAGCTTAGAAGGTTGGATTTACTTGTAAATGATAAAATATATCGTTAGTGTTAAGATGAGTATCTAAATAATCAGTGAAATAACACAGAAGTAAGTAAGATTCTTTGGATGAACTGAATCAGGTGACTTGGTGATAAATATTTATCTTTGCATCTCATCGTAATGTTACTAATTGATTATATACTGAGTTGTAGTTATTTTGATGGTAGGCATCACATAAATCTTGTTGTACCCACTGAAATCGGAAACATTTGAAGCATGTTCATTTGTTGCAGTTTAAAATTAACTTCTTGTTAAGTGAACAGAAGCACAAAAGGACATAATTCTTGCCTGACACATTTCAGAATGAAACAAGATATTGTAATCACAGTAACTAGTTTTATAATTTAAGTATCCTGATGTTATGACTCAGTCAGTTACAGTTAGGCATAGTTTTATACAAATAGAAATTTCCCCCTAAATAGTTTGTATGTTACTGTATATGTGTTACAACCTACAGTGGATTGACCTCATAATGATGCATCTATCCTTTATGAGAAAGAAAAGAAAAAAAGTAATCACTGACATTTTCTAAAAGCTAAAATATTAAAATATATTATACACAATGATATCTTTAATAAACACTGCAGACATTAATTTGTTGAAATTTAATAAAATTACCAAAGCTAAAAATTATTTTCATTAAAATTACTTCCAGTCTGAAGTTGTGAAAATTTGCCGAATTGTTCCAACCAAAACCAGAGCATTCTATAAAAATGTGACATCATATTCCTTCAGAGTAGAGTGAAGTCCTTTTCAATGGTAATAACATACGTATAAGAAGAGATATCATGCCAGTTATAAGTGAACAGTTTTACCACAGTTGTTTCCACGGGTGTGTGGATCTCTTTGATTAAAGGGGGCAGATGGTTTGATTTGCTCTGCAATTTTACACAGATAAAAATCAATTTCTCCTTGCTTTGCCTACGTTTTCCCATCTGCTTTGCCTGAATTTGGGCGGGCAGATGATCTCCACCATTGGGCAGTGTGTTCATTATTGCTTCATATGCAATAGGTTTGTTTGACGTGTCACAGAGTAAGAAAACACCTTAATATTGCTGTATCACTCTGTTACTCTTTTGTAATAAGTTTAATGCACTGTTTATGATGGATACCCTTTATTATGGATATTTGGCATGCAACAGGTTAGGTGCTATGACTTGACAATAACGATAATTGCCATCTCACTAAATGTAAACATGTTTCGTATACTTCTAGTTACGAATGTCTGTTATTATTGATATTTTGTATGACATACATGTCTCTAACTTGTCACAGAACCAGACGAAAAAATGCCCTTAATAGTACATTCATCATTAAATGTATGAGAGTGAGAAAGAGAGAAAGAGTGGATGTGTGTTGAAAGAGAGATGAATAGAGTGAATTTTGTATGTAGCATCACAACATGAATACCTTTTATGATGGTTGTTTGACATGCAACGATAGATGAAAATGCCCTGTATAGTTGCTGTATCACTGTGCACATGCTAAGCTAACCACCCTGACTTGTGATGAATACTTTTATTATGGCTGCTAACAATACAAGGTGAGGTCCTGCATCATAAAAAAGACAAACCACTGTCACATTCACTGTTTGATTCCAAATGCGTAGCTGTCACCAAAGCTTCATTTTTTACTTGCTTCAGTGATTATATTCAGTCATCCTTGCCAGTAGCCTGGTTTACTTGGCTGTGACAATAGCATTAAAGGGGTGGGGAAGGTAAATGTGTCATTAAAATGTCCCACATATTTGTGGTTATTGGTGAAATTTTATAATGTATTCATTTGTATTCATTTTATCATGAATTATTGTGGCTAAAGAAGGTTGTATTAAATTGTCATTTAAAAATGTGTATCTTTAGTATCCATATAAATTTCTGGCAGACAATAAGTTTAGATTTGTTATTGCCAGTATAAATTGTTGAAATATATATATATATATAAGAACACTTTTAAATAATGTGTTTGTCATACATACCAAGTATTGAAAATAGCTAATGATGTAAGGCATGTTATCGTGTTAAGAAACTCTGAGATTTGCTTTTAACTTAATGAATACAATTAGAAGCTATTTATTGTTCCAAATTGTATCTTGTCTTCCTTGCATGATTTTTGTTTATTAATTCTTGTATTTAATTAAATGTAGATCTATAACGTATTATTAAATTTTGTGTTAAACTAAGTTTCAATTAAAACAACAACTCAAAAAAACAAAAACAAATTAAATTAAAGGGCCAAAAAAAGAACCCAAAACCAACCCCATTCCCATCCCACCAAAAAAAAAGAAAGAAGAAAATCCAACATATATTACAGAAAGATCTGGTTGGTTAAAAGCAGTACGTATCTGTCTGTATCTCGGTCTGTCTGTGTCTGTCTGTCTAGCTAAATAAAAAACACAAACATAATAAAAGTAAATGTGCCCATTAAATTGAATAACCGACTCTGCAGTGTTAATTTATTTTATTGTATTTGTTTTATTGTACTGCAGTTTCCTTGTTTTCGTTTCACTTTGTGGTCATCGCCCAGACTTGACAGTTTGCACTGACTTGGAAATTAATCTTAGTTTGTGTCCCAGGGGCATGAACACACACGTACAAGAAGAACCTTTTGAAGTGAACATAATAAACTGTTGTGTGATTAACATCTTGTGAGGTTACTTGGTGAAAAACATATGTAATGCTGTACTGTGTATTCTCACAGCACGAATGTTAAGTTCACTGAATTTAAGTTCCAACACAAAAGATTTCCATAATTCCGAAGGTAGGCAGCAGAATGAAACAAAATGTGAAACGGATGTTAATGGTGGTGAATATATTAGTTCCCATTAAAATTTTTAAAATCTGCTTTTCTGTTTTTCAATTATTATTATTATTATTATTATTATTATTATTATTATTATTATTATTATTATTTTATTTAAGAAGCGAAAAATAAAAGGAGAAAATGTAATATATATATTTA
Source organism: Chrysomallon squamiferum (assembly GCA_012295275.1). Classification (NCBI taxonomy): domain Eukaryota; kingdom Metazoa; phylum Mollusca; class Gastropoda; order Neomphalida; family Peltospiridae; genus Chrysomallon; species Chrysomallon squamiferum. The sequence continues at coordinate 3,480,104 of CM022665.1, read as the reverse complement.
TTCAAATTGAAGATTATCTGTAATTCATCCATTTCTCCTTCCATCCATCCATCCATCTATCAATTTTTTCTGAAATAAAATTTTAAAATTGTGTTTTTTTCAAATAAACTGTCTTCCTTTCTAATAATAATAATAATAATAATAATGTGTGTGTGTGTGTGTGTACATTAATAAATAATAATAATAACCTACAAAAAAAAAAAAAAAGTTTTATATTTGCCTTTATACTCGTGTTCATTTTAGTTTATATATATATATATATATATAAAATAAAATGAACACGAGTTTATCGTTTCTGTGACAAAGAGAAGATAATTACTTGTGAAGAAACAACATTATCTGTTTATATCTTTAAGGTTTTATTTTCTTTTCTACACAGATGTGTTTTGATTACTTCTAATTATACTGCTTCCTGGTTCACCTTAGTCAGTCACTGGAATACACACCGGTCACCTTGACCTCAATTCTCTATTTTTTGTTTTGTTTTGTTCATCTAACGAAGAAGACTTATTAGAAAACATTCTGGTTTTTCTCTCTAATAAGATGTTGGATGAAATTCCAGTTATCTGGATTGTGTGCCAAGGATAAAGAGTTTGGCTTGGAAGTGAATACAAAGAATAATAACCATGATGATACAATGGATATGGTTTAAAACTGTTTTATTTTTATTTTTGGATTTGTTTTGCTTCTTTAACACATTTGTAGTTAAATGTAGATCTGAATTTGATGATTTTTCTGTCACTAAAATTGTATTTATAATTTTAACTAGATAACAATGATGCATGCTGTTTAACAATACCTTGAAACATTTTATTGTGGAATCAGGCACAAGGTTTTTATGTAATATGTGACAAAGAAAACATGCACTGAATATTGTAATCTTTATCAGCTCACTGACTTTAGCAAACCAGTTGTTTGTTGGAGACAAGACTAGAACAGGAAATAGCATAAAAACCACAGAGAAAAACACTGAAACATAACATGCTTTAGGCTTGTTCACTAAATGTAGCTTCTGCAACATAACACATCTTAGGTTTACACATCAACCCTACCTTCTTGCAAGATAACATACCTTAGGATTATACACTAACAGTTGATTCTACAACATATCATACCTTTGCTTTGCATGCTAACAGTTGATTTTGTAGCATATCATGCCTTAGTTTCTTCAATGTAACATGCTAGGTTTGCTCACTAAGTATTGAACTATTGCCTATTTAGACATGAATCTTGGTTTTCGTCCCATTTCACATCAACAACAGATTAAATGTAGACATTCTGTAAGCCATTAAAAAGTGAGATTATGCCAACACTGTGTAATTTGTTCTTAGAGGCAACACTGATTTACTGTAACATTGCCAGCCAGTGTGAACCTTTGTGTTTATGTAAGGTACAAATAACAGTGCCATCATCATTAAAATAGAACAAATCCGAAAATTAAACTTCCTAATTTAAGAGTGAGTACTGAAGTTCTTTTTTCAGATGAGGTTATTTTGAAAGTCCTCACTTGCAGTGCTAACTCTAACAACATGAATCAAATAAACATTTCTTTAAAGTACATACGCTTTGGTTATATTTAACAAGAATCATCATCAACATATGGTGCATTGCTAAGCGTGTTATTAAATTACATGAAGGGTTGGAGTGGACTGGTTTAAAATTTAGAACATCTTGAATATTTACTTCAGCACAAGATCTGTTTATTGTCACACTGAAAGACCAGTTGGTAAAGATCAATTCAGTATCTTTGTTTTACTGTTGCATGCAAAGTTAGATTACTTCCAAATGAACACATATTGAAATAAAGAAATGTAAAGCAATAAAAGTGAGAGACAAAAAAAAAAAAACCCCCAAAACCTAATTAGCTAACTAAATGAATGAATGGATAAAGAAAAGAATAAAAACATGAAAAAAAAAAAAAAAAAAAAAAAAAAAAAAAGAATAAAAACAAAATGAAAAACCAGATGAATAAATAAATGCAGACAGGACAAAAAAAAAAAAAAAATAAATAAATAAATAAATAAATAAATAAATAAATAAATAAATAAATAAGGGAGTAATGAAAAATAAATATATAAGATGATAATAAAAAGTTCATTATCATCAGATCAGAAAACGAGAACAAAAGAAGAAAAACAAGGATGAATAATATAATCCATCAGCAGATTTTTTTTTTTTTTTTTTTAAAACACCCCAAATCCCACAACTTCAAACAATTTGTTGCTTTTTGATTATCATTATTATTATTGTTTATATTCAGACATGTTGTTGACTAATACACTGATGTAACTGAAAGGAAATTTAGGATTGACCTTGTTGTTCATAACTTCTTGTCAGAACCTGGCCCGACATGTATGATTTATCTACATACAATGTATACTTATCAAATCTGTTTACCTGGGAAATGCGTAACAGATTGATTGTTAATTAATCACACAAATTGCTTGTTTTTATGTGTGTGTGCATCATATCTGTCAGAGGCCTTGGTACACACTGGTGTATATATATATATATATATATATATATATATATATATATATATATATGTATGTATGTTAGAACGTACATGTGTTTATACACATAATGTAGATTTGTACAAGTTTCCATATTTCTGAAAAGTTGAGTGTGCCCCAGGAAATTTGTGGGTTTTTTATCTCGAGTCACAAAGTGCAGCTCACCATTCACAAACAGATCGCAGTATTCACCGAGGCATGCACAAGTTCAAATTCTACTACGCATTTTGTCTGCTGTGTGTTCTAGGTCACACCAGCCCACTCCTGACTTTGTTACAGCAGTAGATGTGTGTACACACACATGTGGTATTTGTGGCTGTGGTCACAAACAGAAAGCTTAATTCTCTATGTCATGGTCAAACTTCCAGAGATGAACTTTGTTCTTTACTTGTTGCAGGTGATCGATGAATAAAACTGGTTCTTTTCTGTATCATCCTTCTTTTATTTTTTTTTTTTTTTTTTTTTTTTTTCCCCTCACCTGTTTGTCATTAGGGATGGGGAAAAGTAAGTTTTTTGGATGTGAAATGTGGGTTGAGTGACTAGATGGTATAATGCTGATGACACAGATATTTTATTGTTATTAGATTTTGTTTAGAAGTCCAGTTCTGGTTGCTAGTATTTTAGAAGTCTGGTTTCATTATTATTATTCTCTATCACTGCATACAGCTAAGGTTATTAACTTTTTATGAAAATATCTGCCCACATGTGTCATATTCTGAAAAACTGTCAAATGCCATTTGAAATTTTCTCTTTGTCATCACGTTATACTGATCACTAAGTTAACTGTTACTTTTATTGTATTGGTATATTTAAGCACTTACAATGATCAAAGATAAAAACGTAATGTAAAGTAAACAGTTGATTTTAAAGATTTTGCTGTTGTACACCAATAAATTTTAAATGTTAAACATAAACCTTTTTATTATTATTATACATTGATTAACAAGTGACACATTGGCCAGACATGCTATTACACTTTTTATGTTGGTGTTAAAATCATTCCTCTGCCAAACTGATTGGAAACTTGAGGTACTGAGAAACAAAAAATAAAATTAATTTATAAATAAAGAGACAGAGCTACTTAGGTAATAGATGGTGACTTGTCATTATCACGAACTGTCAAAAATAAATTGTGATTTAATAAAATATCCAAGTACGTCTTGTCTTTTTTTTTCTTTTTTTTTTTTTACTTATATTTTCTTTCTTATCTTGTTTTTTAATTTGACATGAGTATCTGACCATTTAACAAATTAATTAGCTGTTTAAATTAATTAAATAATAATAATAATAATAATAATAATAATAATAATAATAAAGCAATCCAAACATAAGTTACAAATGTGGAAGATTCATAATTATAATTTATAATTTGACAATTATTGATCTATGTTAACATTTCTTTTAAATATTAACATAAACATTTAGGTACTCATGAACTGTAGACTTATTGTTTACAGTACACTTCTTCAAAATGTCAGATACATGTACGAGAAACTGGGTGGGTGGTTAGATGAGTATTTGTAGGTGAGAAAGCAAATAAATGTGATGTATATAAATAGTGAATGTGTATACACTGGGGGTGTGTTTGTTTGTATTTGCTTGTACACATTAAACAAAAATACAATAATAATAATATAATGATGATGACAATGATGATGATAGAAGCCATTGAGAGATAAGAAATCTGAACTGAACCCACACATTTAATTTAAAAAACAGAACAAACAAAACAAAAAAAAAAACAAAAAAAAAAAAAGAAGAAGAAAGAAAACAACATAAAAATTCTCTTTAATCTGATACTGTTGTTACATTATTTATAATTTTTTTAATTTAAATTAATTAAAAGTAGTTGTGAACTGATTTAATTAAAGATATAAAAACACTATTACCTCCTCCTTTTTTTCTTTCTAACCTATTAAAAATAACTGCAAATCGTATTTCCACCCACATCATTGAAGTAATCATCATCATCTGATATTTTCAGCTAATTTGATTGCTTCACAGCAGTTAAACCTACATCTTAGGTTTACTGCTTACCAAGTCACAGTTGTAAGAGAAACAGTAATTGCTAGGAATAGACAGCCCAGAAACTGGCAAGTGATCGTTTTATTTCTTACTAATAAGCTTTCTTTGCAAATAATTAAAACTGTTGTCATGATTAACAATTTAGACATGCACATGCACATGCACATGCACTTGCACACGCACACACGTGATCATAGACACACTCACTCATAGATGAACAATATATAAACACAATACATTCACACAATACGTGCACAGATATAACATTTAATACAGCAAGTTACTAAGAAGAGATCTAATCAAGATACTGTGGCTAGCTGAATTGTTTATCCAGGCTTTAATCTGATATTTCACACACTTATTACAATACACAGTTACAATTTTTTTAAATAAATGCCTTTATGACAGAGGTTTATATTTGGTTTAACCTTTTAACCACAAGCTGTTCATTTCTCAGTTTAAGATTTAACCACAACCTAACTTGCCCATGCTGTTTTTCATAGCCCATTTTGTCATACCATTCATGTTCATTTTCAGCAAAACAACGTCCTGAGAATAAGATTATGCGGATAAATGTCATAATATTCTCTTTTATAAAATGAAAATACAACACAAGATTAAATTTCTAAAATGTGTGGTCTAAAGCCGATTACAGTTCTGATGGTGAACTTACTCTTCTGCACTAGACATGACACTATTTTTTCTGTTAGGTTCATAATCAGTCTACTGTTGAAGATTTAAAAACAATTTTTGTCTGTAACTAAATATGGCACTACTGTGACTGTATATGAATTAGCACTGATATATAGTCTCTAGCTCAGTATTCTTCTGAGATTGAACTGACAGTCATATGAATAACTTGACTTACAACCATCTACAAAATAAAAACAGTCTTGCAGTATAACCACCTGCTAAGAAAAGCTATTTTGCACTATAACCAACCTGCTTAAACAAATAGCTGTTTTGCAATAAAGCCACTAATTAGGAAAAGCTATCTCGCAATACAACCATCTGCTAAGAAAAGCTATCTTGCAATGCAGTCTTATTCTAAGAAAAGCTATCTTGCAATGCAGTCTTATTCTAAGAAAAGCTATCTTGCAATGCAGTCTTATTCTAAGAAAAGCTATCTTGCAATGCAGTCTTATTCTAAGAAAAGCTATCTTCCAATGCAACCATATTCTAAGAAAAGCTATCTTCCAATGCAGTCTTATTCTAAGAAAAGCTATCTTCCAATGCAGCCATATTCTAAGAAAATCTACTTCGCAGTACAAGCATCTTTCTATTTTGCATTGTACATAACATACAGGTTATTAATGAATGCACACTATTAAAGTAAGGTACACACATTTTCTGTTAACCTAGTATTCTAGGTCTAGCCTACTTTATCAATGCTTGTGGTA
>CM022665.1:3441666-3469166 GCA_012295275.1 Chrysomallon squamiferum | reverse complement strand
TCATGGTATGTGCTGCTTCAAAACAGATTCTTAGTCAGTAAGCAACAGAGGAGCAGCATGAGTTTCCTTTTTCATATTGTCACTGTTACAGTCATTGTTACTGTTGTATATAAAAAATGTATGATGATAGATATAACTTTACTATTAAAATGTGTTCAGTCATTAAACAGTCATTCATTTTGTTTTGTTTTATTAGTCCTGTATATCATATAAACATGTGCACACACACACATGCATTTACATATGCGCATACACTGAGATATATATATATATATATATATATGAATATGTATGTAGTGTTTAAATTAAAGTTTGTTGTAATATATTACAGGAGAAAAGATTCTACAACCAGCAAGAAAAAGAAGGAAAATATGTTACGACTTTTTATCATCCATTGATGGGACAGGTATGCATAAACAAGTAACAATAAAAATAAAACTTCAGCAACTTATTGAAATTAAGATTACTTAATATAAATTAGGTTCAAATAATAATGTTATCAGTGTGTGTGTGTGTGTGTGTGTGTGTGTGTGTGTGTGTGTGTGTGTGTGTGTGATAGACTTTTGACTTGCAGAAGAGTAGGTAAAAGGGAAAGAAAGACTGACTTATCAGTTTTAGTGTTTATCTAATAAAAAAAATAAAATAATAAAATACAAAAATGAGAAAAGAAATCAGATTCCAGCAGTTACCTCCCATTTGTACTATTTTTAGAAATCATTTTTCATTACAGCATATTACTGTTATGTAAAATGTCCAGACATCTTTAGTTGTGTTCTCAGAGATTCAAACAGCTGATTATTTGTTTAATTTGATACAATAATAATTATTATTATTATTGTCATTATTATTATTATTATTTTTTTTTTATCTTATTTTGCTTTTAACATGTTTTTCAAATGTTTGAGAAAATATATCTACAATTATTTCTTTCATGAAATTTATCTTTAGATGTATATGTCTGACAAATTTATTCTTCATATTTTATTAGAAATAAAATAATTACCTGTATTTACAGTTTCTATTTATTTATTTATTTATTTCAATTATAGGAGAATTGCTTGCGCTATTTGACATAGACCGAATAGATCACATAAAACACGAAAGACTTGTGGTTTGTATTTCCATTTTTATAAACAAAAATATTTCCTATGTTTTTTTGTTTGTTTGTTTCTTGGTTATTGTCTTCATTTTATTTATAAACAAAAATCAGTTTAGAATGTAAGAAATACAGAACCTGAATTAGACTTTCATGCATCCAGATTAATAATTTTTAAATAACATTTATTTATTTGCATTCTTTAAATAATTTTATTCATTTTCGTAAATTAACTAAAGGTAAAGCAGTTGGATAATATTTGATTTTCAGAGAGCAGAGCTTCAAGCTAGATCTATGGATGCACAACAGTATTTAGAATTTTCTGAAGCCAGGCAGGCTGGGTTTAGTAAGTATTATTTAAAGCAAAGGATGTTACTTCCAAGTTTAATTCTAAAATATATTTGAACACCAGAATATAGAGACCTATTTTAACCTTAACAGTGCGTGAATAAGAATATGTAAGGACAAATATTGCAATATTACAAGGAGAAAGTTTTGTTGTTGATGAACTCCTGAAGTAGATTTTTAACTGTTTCCAATAGCAGCTGGTGTTCAGTAACCATTTTAATCAAGGCTTCAGTATTTTTTTTTTTTTTACTTACTATTATTTTTATTATTATTTTTTATTTTTATTACTCTGGGAAAGTAAATATAAATGACAGTTTGCTGCTAATTGAAAATACTAAGAATAGCAAATTCAAAAAAAAAAAAAAAAAAAAAATTAAAATTATCCTTCAGGCATGTGTCGGGGAAAAAGACTTAAAATTTAGTTAATAACTGAAAAAAAGAGTTAAAAATGTGATTTATTTTTGTAGATTCCCTGAAATCTTTTGAAATAGAATATATTATTAAAGGAAACTGCTCAACCTTTCACAAAAAAAAAAAAAAAAATATAACTAAAATTGGTTTAATAATTATACTCTTGTATATATTTGACCTTTTCTATCTCTTTTTTCTTCATTTTTTTTTATTTTTAAGAAAAAATAATTTATAACCAAAAAAAATCATATTTTTCTCTTTTTAAGAAAATGTTTTTATATATATTTAATTGCTGTTAATATTTCACTCTCTCTCTCTCTCTGTCTAAACATAATATTATGTGTTTTTTTGTTTTTTTCATGCATTTGAGAAAGCTACAAATATCTGAACATTTTTATATATTTTTACATTGGTCTCTCTCTCTCTCTTTCTCTCTCTCTCTCTCTCTCTCTCTCTCTCTCTCTCTCTCTCTCTCTCTCTCTCTCTCTCTCTCTCTCTCTCTCTCTCTCTCTCTAGTTGAAGTGCCTTACAAGATTAAGTTATTTTCACTTTAAAAGGTAGGAAATACAAATCACAAAGGTTCAAGGACTGGCTGATGTCAGGTATGACTCTTGATATAAAGCCAAATGTCCAGGCTCTTGAAGTCATCAGCTATCTGGCATATGAAACAGTTGCACAGGTGATTATTAAATTTACTTATTATTATTATTATTTAAAACTTTAAATTCTGAACAATTTTCTTGTTTCTGAAAATTATACACTATAAATAAAATAAATATTACATTTTCATAAAATGCTGAGTTTGTTTGATTAACGAAATCCATTGGCAATATTGTGAAGAATATATTTTCACTCTGCACTTTTTATTGATGGTAAAACTCACTTTGTGACAGCAGTAACACGATACAATTAAAATACATGACAGTCATCTCCTTCCTGATACTTGACCAAAATAGCTCCTGAACTAAAGCTTGAATGTAGTTTGTGCCACTTTCCAGTTACACTAACCCAGACTTCAAAGCATCAACAAGTCTGTTATAAAATAACAGTGCATCCCAAAGAACAAGTATTTTATCCATGTTTTTTGGCAGTGCCTTCACCACAGGGCATCAAACAGAGATGTGATGAGGGTGTTAGATTTATTTTTTGAAAGGGTCAGTGTTTACACCCCAGCTACTTGGCAAGTTGATTCACTTCTGGGAAAACCTGTCCACTTAAAAGAAGCAGGAATAATGAGGACAGAGTTTGAAAACCCATTTGTTTATTTCAATGTAATAACATATTCAGTAGTTTTTTTATATAGATGTTTGGCTGTGATTATTCATGGTTTCCAGTCAACTGTGGCCATGACTAAAACATCAAGACAATAAGTTTTTATCAAGTTCAGTAGACCAATGTATAAATATTTGTGAAATATATGATAAAGATATATAATTCTAGTACTAAACTATATATATAGATGCCTGTACTAAAGAAATGTAAAATAAGGATAATCTTACACATTCAGCAGTAATGAATGGATGTTAAGAAAAAGAAATAGAAAAATAATATCCTAAAAGAGGAAATAGTAGGAGCCTGTGATGATCTCTGCACTTGTTACTAACTTCAGTGGCTTACAAGTGTGGCTAGTAGTATTAAACAGCCCAGCTTCTAAACAACATTCTGTTCATTAATGTTACACTGGAACACAAAGCTGGCAGAATCTTGTCCGAACAACTGATCACATTATACCTGTAGTTCACTTACAAAACATATCTGTTGCTGTTTGCAGATTGTTGATCTTGCTTTGCTGGTGAAGCAGGACATGAAGGCAAGTGCTGCTGATCCTATGGTTCTGGTTCATCCACCTACCTGTCTCAACTACCATGATGTTTTGACGTCTCCTACCTTGGGGGAAAGCAAGAGTGCCCTGGGGATGGCCTCACCTGCACGGGTATTGCAAAACAATATTTTTATAGATCTTAGGCAGGAGTCCATTAATGATAAAATACGATTCAATACATATTCTTACGTTTCATAGACACTTTATCTACTTTTGAAAGTTTACTTGTGAAACTGCAGACATGGTTTTTAAAATATTTTTTGTTTTATTTGTTTTTTTGTTGCAGCAGGCAAGCCCACCATCAACACCTTCAACACCATCAGCCCAGGGAACCCCCACAGGTACTGCTGGGGGGACTTCAGGGGTCAACCTGTCGAGCTCACAGGGGAGTTCATCAGGGGCTAACGCAAAGTCAAAGTCAAAGAAAAGGAAAAAGGTTTATGTGAATTTCTTCTTGTTTTATTATTATTATTATCATTACTGCTATTATTACATTTTTGTTTTGCTTCCTTACTATTTATTTATTTATTTATTACAGCACATTTTCTTCTTTATTTAAAACTTTTAATATGAGGTAAACGATATTACTTAACGTTTTTATTTAAGAATTGTTAATTGTTTATACTTCTGTTTCATTAATACCCTATAGATACAGATTTATTTAATTACTAAAAAAATTACTGTTATGGTTTATTTTATTACAGAGTGGTGCTGGTAATTCTTTGGAGATGTGCAGTAGTCAGGCAATAACACCAAACAATGTTCGAGAAGCCATCAGGCGATATGGACATTGTATTGGACCATTTGCGTCACAAGTGGTACATTTTTTCTTTCTTTTTTTGTTTGTTTTATTTAATCAATATTGAGTGTGTTACTTAAAGATATAAAGAGAAAATGAATTGGGGAAAAATAAAAAAAATAAAAATTAATGAACAAAAGAATAAATAAATAAGTAAATATGATCATGCACCAAAAATCACATTATTAAGTTCCAGTACCAATTTTCAAGCTAGCACAAAAAGAATCATATAGTTATACTGTATTTTGAGAGAAAAAGCTATACAATACTTTCAGTAATGACTCCAACAAAACTAACTAACTAACTAAATAAATAAATAAATAAATAAAAATTATGAAATTGTAATACTGAGATCATTTCCAAGTATTTTTCAAACTCCTGTTTGAAGAAATTAGTAAAGTTTGAATACATTTTTCAGTCATTACCAGTATTCAGCTTTAGCTTATCTCTGCAACCACTTAAGAGTTGAAGTTTGTGACACAAAGAATATGAATATTTGTATATTTCAATATTGCCAAAATTTGCTTAATCTGAGACAAAATCTTTTATTGTTTTTTTTTTCTTTTCTTTTTTAAAAACTACATTTTGTAGACAATTAATTTTTATATTTTTTTTCTTCAGAAAGTTAATCATGAGTTTCAGCCCAGGAAACGACTGCTTTGTGCTTGATGGTTGAATGTTCAGTGGAGTATTTACAACACAAATGTGTGTGAGAAGCTGGTCTTCAGCAGTGATATACAAATCTTTCAGTGAAAGGAGATCCTTGTGGCATTGTAGTGTCTCTGTGAATTGTTTTAGAAAGATTTTTGAGTAGATAAAAAAAAAAAAAAAAAAAAATTTGTATTTTATGCTCAAAATTGATTTTTGAATGACAAACCCAGTCATGTGAAGAAATAATTGTTGCTGAGGCTTTTTTGCACATGGATTTGAAATACCCACAATAAGCTAAATGCAATGTACAGTTACGTAAAAGTTAATTTCAGTCATATCATGCCATCAAATAATTTTTTTTTTATCTGATGTTGGTATTTTCATATTGATAAAAATAATAAAAAGCTAAAAACATTTCAGAAACTATTTTTAAACTCTTTAATCTATCTGAAAACAATACAGTGTTATAATAATAATATACATATATAATGTTCAACAAACAATATTGTATATTGTATTACAAATTCTGTTTTATAGAATAAACTAAAATTTTTATTTCACCTGACCAAATATTTGTTGATATACAATCTCATGTTGTAAAATAAGATTCAGAAATGGCTAGTCCTTTGTTAACAAACTGGTATTCACCCAAGTTCAATGAGAAACATATTGTGGCCTGAGTTGTTTTTTTTTTTTTTTTTTCATGATAAAATCATAAGAAATAACTATTAAAATGTTTTAGAATTAAAACAGACCAAACATTTAAAATTAAAATTTAATTTGGACTTGAAAGAATTTGCTGCTATGATTTATGAAGTAAAATATTTCAAAAACTGATAAACATAAAAAGAGTAACATGTGGAAAATCTTTTTAACTGACATTAAAAACCAGAAATAACAATATTGTACAAAAAATATGTAAGGATATTGCCATAAGACAGCTAAATGCACAGACACAAATAACTTATGTTAAAGATTATTAATACTAATAATAACATTTAAATTTGAAAGCACAAAGTTACAATTTACACAACAGCTTAAAATAGTCAAAATGTATTGGGGAAAGAAGGAAAAAAGAATAAAAATCATGCTTTCAATCTATGCATGTTTTAGTTCCTACATATTTAAACAACAATTGTTTGAAAAAACATGCTGATGTGATACTAATTAGTTCAAACATTAAAAGAGATTAATTTAAAAATTTGAAGATTAAAAGTTGATATTAAACTTACCATATATATTAAAAAAAAAAAAAAAAAAAAAATTTAAATTCAGATTTCAAAACTAACAAGTATAATATGAAAACTCATTACATCTTAATATTCTGGTTCTAATGATGAAATATAAATATTTATAAGCATTTAGTAGATTTTTGAAATATTCAACCAAAAAAACAGGATAATGTACATTAAGTAATAAATTTATTTAAATAAATTGACAATTGTCAAGTGAATACTTCTGTAATATTAGTAAGGCCTTATTTATTTTATTTTTTTTTCTTTCTGTTTTAAACTAAAAAAACTAACAAAATCTCCACAAAACATTTTCAAACCAAATTAAGATTTAAAATTATATTTACATCTCAGAATCTTGCACAATTTATCTATGATATAATATGCTCACTCAATAAAATATCCCAGAACTTTATATATAATATAAGCCTGTATTATGTTAAGATATAACAATAAATGTGGTCTTGAATTTTCTTGTAACTTTTGAAATTAAATACAACATTCAAACCAGAAATATTTGTTAAAAACAAGCAAACTGCATCTAAAATTTCAGGAATGCTATTTAAAAAAAAAAAGTAAAAATAAAAAAAATAATAATAAATAAATTATATATGTGCATGTATCAATGAGTGACATAACTTGCATCATGAACTTGCAATATATTGCTACCATTTTTGGTTTTCAACAACACAAAGGATATTGGTGGAGTATGTTTCATTAAAATCATAATTTATTTTAACTGTTCAATTTATCTCAGTACTGCTTCAGAATGCAAAATAAAAAACAAATTCTTGAAATTAAATGTGCATTATCTCAGCGCAGCTTCGTAAATATAAATTTCATACAAAAAAGAAAAGAAAAGAAAAAGAAAGGTGAATGTAAATAAAATTCTTAAAAATATGCCTCTGTTCTGGTAACAAAACTTTATACAACTTGAAAGACAACAATTTATAGTTCTTTACATTCTTACATCAATGTTAGTAACATGATGTTTTAATAGTGTGAAAAAATTCAACTACTAAGCATTCATATATACTAATATACATATTAATTATGTACTCAACATTTAAAAATCATTTTACACTTGACAAAAACAGCTTAATAAAATTTTAATGGAACAATGTAATTTAACAGGAAAATGTAAGTAACATTTATTTTTATTCAATGTTTCTATGCAGATAATTTGTTAATAAAAAAAAAAAAAAAAAATAAAATTAATGTGGAATTGTGGATCAACTTACAAGTATTATAAATACAGTACAGAAACATCATTGATGTTAAAATATTACTGCTATAAATAATAGCAGAATATACAGTGTAACCCATAAAGGGCTAAAATATTACTACAGCATCATGAATTGCTACACTATTTGCATAAACTGCAAACAAACACCTGATTATTTAGATAATTCTTGTTGTTTTTTTAATTTAAAGTTTACATGGAAAAAGCTAATATGTATTCATAACATTATTCTTGTAACAAGAATTGTCAGTTTATATTCGAGTTAACATGAGAGTGTGTTTCATAGTATTTTAGACTAATGAAACTCGATGTAATTCATTCAAATAAAAAAAAATAAAAAATAAAAATGATAAAAATAGAACAAAAATAAATAAACTAAAAGGGAAAGCAAACATTAAATGCCACTGGCAGAAACAGTTTTAAAGAATATAAAAACTAAAATAATTTATTAAAAATAATAAAATTTTGTTTGTATTATTACATGCAAGAGTTAATTATAAAACATTGGGGAGAGGAAATTATTTACAAATCAACAACAAATAAAAAACAGACTGATGTATAATCTTGAATCAATAAAATTTAATGTGTTGGTGCTGAGGAAAATCATGGATAATGGACAGTTTTATTATTTAGCTAAAGGAAGGAAAAACAAAAAAGGCAAAAAAATAAAAAATATATTTTTTTTTATTTCAATTATTTTACTTTCTTATTTAATTTTTGAGATATGCAACTTTGTGTCATTACATAATCAACCACCCCCTTTGTAGAAAATTAGCTTCAAATTTTAGCAACATTTTAATAATGGTAACTATCAAGTATTCAAAATAACCAGCAAGACTCACAAAAGTTAAAAAAAACATGCAATTCTTTTAAATAGTTTGCAGAAATATTCCCATCCTAATTTCAGTAAATAAAGTGAAAAATGCTGCATGTTACTGCATAATGCACTGAAATTAAGTAGATTTTAAGCTGGAGAATAAAAAAAAAGAAAAAAAAGAAAAAACATTTTCATAGCATCAAAATATGCTATGCAATTTATCCATGATTTCTGCAAGCACCAACACAAATATTTCAGTAATCACACTTTGGATTCATCTTGTCAGCACTATATAAAATGAAATAAGACAACAACAAACTCAAAAGTTGCCAATGCAAAAGAAAGCAATGGGTAAAAATCAAACCGTTTATAAGATTTAAATAAAAGAAAATTCACTAACAGTGACTTAAATATTCAATAATAATTCAATAAATATCATCTTTGATTTTGCAAACTGCTCTGAAGAAAAAAAGAGATAAATATTCTGTTTAAAGTAAGCATACAGCACAAATGGAGAAACTCATTTTGCCTTTAACAAACAGCTTAAATAAATTTTGTATATTTCAGTTGCTATTTACTTTTTTTTTTAACAGTTGAGATGGTAAAAACAAAAAGTGTACTTGCATTATGCAGATTTGCAAGCAATATTTAATTTGTTTCTTGTATTTGAGGTGTATAAACAAAATACTTAACTGCTAAAGTGATTGTCTTATTCATTTCTGCATTGTTACAATAAACTGTACCACAAATACAATAATCCAACGATGTCACAAGGATATATTTTCTTTTTTATATATTCATCATAAATATTTTAAATAACCTTTGTTTATGTATATAAACATTTTAAAAGTATGATCTTTTACTAATAAAATTCACACGTGAAGATGCACCAATTAGTGTATGTACAAAATAATATTGATAATATTATATTATCAATGTACAATGTAAAGACTAGATTCTAAGGAAAAGTTATGGCACATAATAAAAGACAGTAAAATTAATAATGTAACAATCAATAACTCTAACAACATGACAGGTATATACCACAACAGTCAGTAACCATAGCAACAAGACAACAACACACAAAAACACAACAACTGTAACACAGTAATATGCTTAAAACAATAACAAGCACTATACGTTATTAAAACAAGACCTACAACAACAAAATTGCAAAAAATCCTGAAGAAGAAAAAAAAAAAAAAAACCCAAATTATGATGCTCAGAAATGTTGTAAGAAATGAAAATGAGAAATATTAAAAAAAAATCTTGATACAAAAATGTATTCAATATATGCTTGTTGAGATTAACAAAATTAATGCTGATATGTTAAATATAAAATAAAATTAAAAATTGTCACAGACAATAAATTATATGTGGCATTTAAACCAAGCTTCAGCATTTAATATGCCTTTACAAGTAAACTGGATTTTTAAAAGTAAATAAAAACATTTAGATTATTATTTTTAATACAACTGAACAGATGAAATTTGAAATCAGATATTTTAAATTTTAAAGAAGTTACATTATAATTTTTAAATGAAGCTGGACAAATGCAAATTAACAAATTGGAAACCAAATATATAAAATTTTAAAACATTAATTAGACACAACCAAAAGATGGTATTATACAGAATAAAATTAAGCAATGTACAAATTACAAAATTCATGCAAACTGCCCAGAGGAAATCACAATGTCACAGAAATTTTAGCCAATTTTGTTTGTTTTTTCTCCCTAAAGCAATATATTTTTAACACAAATATAAGTTTAATTATTAAACTGTATTCAAGTCCCCTTTGGAAAGTACACTTAGTAACAAGACAAATGTTCAGATGCTATATTTCTGTGGCATTTTTTCGGGCCATTTTTATTTTCTTAATAACAGCAACATTCAGTATTCACAACTGCTATGATATTAGTTTAATAAAATAGATCACATGCACCATAATATGAAGAAAGCTATTTATAGCAGTGAAATGAAGTAGAATAGTATAAACAAAAGCAGATACTACAAAAAACAAAAGATAAATGAGCAATATCAAGAAATTATTATTTATACAGTTTAAACATTTTGATATGTCTTTTCTTTTTGATGTTTTTGTTTCATTTTGATTCTTCTTAAGAAAATAATGACTTTTAAGAAAATTTCATTAATGTGTTAAACATGATTGCATTATTTTAAAATCATTATTTTTATTTGTTTTATAAAATAAAATATATAATTTTTTTTTATCCTTTTGCACTGACTCTCTGATCAAAGTAGAGAGCAGTTAAAATGCAATAGTTTTATTTGTACCATCTAACAGGTTTGATGCTAACCTCAGAAATTATCTCAACAAAACTGAGATTATCTGTAATCCTGAACAAATCATATCCTCCCAACACAAATTTTAAAAACATTTTTTGATACTTGAACTTAATATGTATGACTAATAATGAACTAATGACTTTTGCCAGTAAAAACTATTAGGTAATAAAATTTGAGATTATATATAAGGATCAAAACCCAATTAAATAAATTTAAAAAAACCACTAGGATATTTGATCTAAATGTTAAAACTATAAGACTGTATATGACACTGAGTAATCCATAACACAAATATACAAAAAAAAAAAAAAAAAACAGAAACAAAAACAAAACCATCTCAGTTTAAAAAAAAAAATGAGACTAAATATTGCAGAATTAAAAACAAAATGAGTAATTATGATTGGCTACTAAATATAGAACTTGGTCTTGGATTCCACTGATTGGTTGGTAGACACTGAAGACTTCTCAAGAGATTCTTCTTTGATTGGATCGAGATTTGTGTTGTGTCGAGCCAGGGTTGTATTGCTTGGTGTCTGAAGGGCAGCAGTGGGGGAGGGGCTGTTGTCATCAGTGCTGCGGTAGTCCTCTGAGGGGTGGTATAACTGGCGATAGTGCTGATCGTCACTGAATACAGAGGTGTAGGTCTGACAAGATAAAGTAATCTGGATTAATTATAGAAAATTCTTCACACATCAAGGTTTATTTAACAAACAAAATTTATCATGACTAAACAAGAAGTATAAAATATGTATATATATATACTCCATATCCTGGTTTTTCTATCAAACCAAGAAGTATATATATATACTTCATATCATGGTTTCCCCACCTATCATGGTTAACAAAGAAGTTACTTATGTCTCAGTTTTATAACCAACCAGTGTTTCCCATAGCTATGTTGAAGATGATTATTATTAGGATAAATGTGCCAGCTATTGTATGAAGTGTTGAGCATATGATTTAAAACTGGTCAGAGATCCCCCAAAAAATGAATTACCCACAACTCACCCCATCATCACTGAACGCAGGAAGAAGATCTTCTTGGTCAGCAGCTGGTGGTGAGGGTTGAAACACAAACAACATCACCCAGATAGGAACAAGCAGCTTGATCACCTGTTATAATAATAACAGTAACAATAACAATAACAATAACAATAACAATAACAATAATAATAATAATAATAAAGACCACAACACCAACAACATAAGGTATTGATACTACAAAGTTTTTTTTTTTTTAATTAATTTATTCTATAAATGATAGTTCCAAATGGATGTGTTTCTTGTTGTTGTTTTTGTTTTTTGTTAACAACAATTCTTAGAATATATCATACTATTAGCTTTTCATTCATTTTAAAAAAATATGTATTTTTAGTCTACAAAAAAAATCTTACAACCAATGATGAAACACATTACTCTCTCTCTCTCTCATATGTATACTTCCATATAATATAACACTTTTGACAAATATACAGTATTTACCGTAAAGACAACAAAGATGGGAGAGTAGAGTTCTTGGGTGTACAGCTAGAAAAGAAAACATTTTTAAAAATATTTCAACAATATTCACTTTAGTTAAAATCTTCATGCTTTCTATAACTAATATATTTCACAAATTTTGTTTTTAAAAATAAAAATCTGTTAATCTCTTGAGTACATGTAGTAACTGCCTAGTTGTAATTACTTCATTAACAACAGTATATTTTCATCATATGTCTTGCCTGGGTACTGTAGATACACTTTTTACCATCAGACTGCAATACACATCTATCTAATGGGTATGTTAGGTATACCTTAAGTGTTTAAAACCAGGTAGAGTTACCATAAACTCAGTCTACCAAGAAATTTGTTTATGTTTCTTTGTACAAAATACTGCTGATGATTTGCTGGTTATGTGTTTTATATTCACTCTACCATCATAAATTCTGGTTAAATTTTAAGATAACTTTGCAATCTGCATTATTGATCAATTCATTTTAAACAGATATATAAATTATTAAAATTTGGCTTACGAAAATGGAACTGCAGCCTTTATTTTCGTCACCAACTGAAAAAAAAAAAAAAAAATAAAAGATATTTAAATCACAGTAACATTCTACCCTTTTAGCTTTCTACTTTTGACATTCACATGTAATCATGTGGCAGATCTATTTGACCATCGTCTAAGAAATAATTTAGAATGACTTTGTTTACTTTATCTCTCTGAGTACCAGTATTTACTGCTTTATCATGCTTTTATAGTGCAGTATGATGCCATTCTACCATTGAAAATTTGCTTGTCATAAATGGCGTTATGTACTAAGAATTTAATATTATAACATAAAATATATTGAATTACCAAGGCAGGCTATATTATTATTTTTTTAATGATAACATTAGATTACAAATATCTCTAGCAAATAGTTAAAATAAAACATTTCTTCATTACTGACAGTTACTTACCAATAATGAGAGTGATGTCATAGAGAAATCCCACCAAGGCTGAAATCTCAAACACAATGATGATACTGGAAAACAAAATTAAAACAAAGATACAAGTTACTTTGTTGAAATGAACTCCTTTCTAGTCTGTAAATCAGCACTAAAAAGCACTGAAATTATCTGCTAACACAACAGTAGCAGTCCTACTGATTCACTGCTACTTAGTGATGAAACAGCCAAGTTTGTCTGGTGTTATTTTGGTTCAAACCACATAGTAATAAAACATTTTTTTTTTTTTTTTAAATTTATTATCTATATCTGCAGTAAAAATCATTTGTTTACAAATCTCCAAGTTTCACTGAAACACTGCTACAAGCCTACAGTCTCTACCATATTCTGAGCTGGTAGTGTTTTTCAATTTCCAATTTCAGCCTGTTTTTCCCAATATCATACAAAATATGAATACTTTTATTTTTCAGTCATAGCCTTTGTAGTGTATTTTTAAAATATTTGTATCTAGTAAAGACTGAAAAAACCCACAAAATAAACAGTCTGTTATTGTTTGAAACACAGTCAAACAAACAAGAACAACCATTTCATTAATAACTTTACTTGAAATCATTAATAACCAAAATGAATACCCTTTATAAAAATAACTATCTGGTTTTGACACAGAGTTAAACTTTTTCTAAAAAAAAATAAAAATAAAAAAAATAAAAAGTAACATAAAAATCAAATTAAATTATTATTATTATTTTTTTTTTTTTTTTTAATCTACCTATCTTTACGTGCTGCGTACTAATTGTAATGTTGAAATAAATAAGTATGTATACACTTACCACCATAGATCTCTTTTCTGAGCCCAGCGAACTGAGTCCAAAGTGCTGATTTCATTGAGTCTTCGTGTTATGTAGAAACCTGCCACAGCAAACAGCTGCACCACTGTAAACTCAGCAGCAGACAACTCCAACCAGTATGGCTCTGTGTAAAACAAGCAGCAGATGCAAAAAATATTACAAACATCAAATCTCAGAATGGAAACAACAAACAGCCCCAGATAACTAAAACTGACAAATACAAAGCATATTCATTAACAATAATAAGTTAAAAATGGTTTATTCTTTCTTTTACAGTTCCTCACCATATCAATATTATTTTTTTAAGGGAAATAGTGATTATTTCTTCTTCTTTTTTTTCTCTTTAAAAAAAGAGAGAAAAAGAATGAAACATACTGCATGTTTATGATTCAAAAAATGTATAAAATCATTAACATAAATTTTAAAATACATGTTAACAGAATAATTAAAAACTAGCAAATTTTAATTATGAAGTTAAGAATAAAAATAAAGATGTAAATTAAAAATTCAATACAGCTTTACTGATAAAATATCAAAAAATATTTTATTCCAAAAGTGACTTTTGAAATACATTATTATTATTATTATTATTATCTTAAAAAAATAAATAAATAAATAAATCAAAATAAATTGTATTACAAATTACATTATTTTGTATTGTCATGTGAATGTAATAAAGCAGTTTGAAAGTCATGTACTCACGCAAACATTCCACCCAAGTAGACTGCACATTGATAATCCCCAGAGTTGCTATAACAGTGAAATATGCACACACGAGCAGTAAGAATGGCATCAGAAACCTGTAACATAACAGTTTTATTACTTGTTTCTTATTTTTCACAAACTGTTAAACTTAAAGCTAAAGAATTAAATGTCATAATATTAACATTTTAAAAATAAGTGTTTCAGTGACATTTCAGTCTTCTGTTACATCAAAAAACATAAAAGTAAGTTAAATATACATTTTGTATTGGTTAGTGTTATTAGCTGCTGAATGAATGAATCATGTGTATTAACTAACTGAACAACAGCAAACCATGGCACTGAGATATGTAATATTGATCTGTGGAAAGCTGAATCGATCAATTTGTCACTGTTGTTGAAAAATTATTATGTTTTATGTGTGCATGATCAGCAATATTTACCTATGTATGGTTTACAGTAGGTGAATTATTTACATATTCTCAGGTCACCTTACTGAAATATGAACTTACATATGAAATTTCTTTTGAATTATTTTTACCTCTTTGCAAAACGTTCTCTTCGTAAAGCTCGGGTGGCCAGTGTCCAGTAGTAGTGGCACATGACAAGAAACTGGACAAGCTTCAGCCATTGCAGGACAAAGTCTAGCTGGGAAATGCTGCCCAGCACCCAGTGTACACCACTGCAATTACAACATCATCAGGTTTAGAACAGTGTTGTACATTAGTGAGAAAAAGTTTATAATAATTAAACGCACAGTGATCTTAAATAATAATTTTTGTGAGATTGTATGACACTATTATTAATTAGTGCCAAATAATTTATAACAATTAAATATGCAGTCATCTGAAATAATAACAATTTTAAAGTTTTTTATGACTGAATAATTGCTTAATGATTTAAAAAATAATGCAAAATTGACTATAAAATATAGAAATTTGGGAAAGTTTCTCTTGCCCAATCTAGTTTATTGAAAATAATGTTTTATTACTGTTTTCAAAACGCTCAGTTATTTTGTACAGTTACAACAAGCAATGATTTGACTTTATATGTGTAGCATTAAAAAATGACAACAAAACATATCTTGTAAGTCTCTGTTTTTACACTGAAGTCTTACATTTTGTTACTTACCTTTCAATTATCTCCCTTTGACCAAGAAAACGCACACAAACACACACACTGTATTCAGTTAGTAATAGAAACCTTATCTTTTCTGTAATTTCATGCACATTACAAAAACATAAAATAAAAGAGATAAAAAATAAAATATTGAATAATAAAATGAAATAAAAAATAAAAATATTTTAACTTAACAAAATTAGAAAAATCTTTAAATGTTTTTGTTGATCTCATTAATAACATATGTCGATATGATACCAAAATTTCTCATAAAGTACTGGGTTGGAAGAAATATTCACAGCATTTTTTAACTGCAATTCAAGGACAATATTTAGGTATTTGTACACAGAGTTACTCAATGACCCATGTGCAATTTTGTTCACATTTCAGAATATGTTTATGTTAAATATTTTAATCTCATGTGAAACAGAACAATGTGCTCAAACACCAGCTTTTGGTCCAACTCATCTCAGTACTTAACACTAAATAAATAGCAAAACAATGCACTAACCCAATAACACTTTCCAGTGAAGCGAAGTAGAAGATGATGTATTGATGGTAGGCTTGATGATGTAGCATGTGTAGTCTGACAACTTTTATTATACACAACAGTGCAGTCACCACAGCCAGAAAGGAGAGCACAGCATTTCTGTATAAAAACATGACAAACAGTAAATAAAAATAAGTTATGAAATCTGACAAATGTGCAGTTGCATTCCTTTAGAAGCAGGACTGCATATGAAATGAAACTTAATCCATGACAGGACATTAGAAAAACCCTTCTATTATTTTAAATACACTGAAAAATAAGCAAGACTTTAATATGTGTGGTGAGCTCTTTTGCTTTGTAAAATATTCCACATGGATGGTATGTGACATTCGACTTAAAATATCAATGGATTAAAATATCTATTATTTTTTTTTTTTTTTTTTTTTAATTTATGTAAAAATAAATGATATTATTTTAATTTTTACCTGACACAAGCCACTGTTTCAAAGCTGCCAATACAACCAAACACCATGATGTCAGTTGCGTTTTTGGAGATGTTGCTAATTGCAGCAGACAGAACCATTGTCACACAAACAAGTCTCTGCTAACACAGGCTTCATGAAGACCAAATCCTGAATTTAAACAAACCAAAATTAATAAAAACAAATACCAACGATGGAAAGGTTACTGCTGAAAGGAAAAATTATTGGTTTAAATATTCTGCAGATTTTCTTTTAAAGAAAAACAATTTTTTTTTTTTTTTTTTTTTACATATCTGAATGGGGAGAAAATAGTTTTTAGTTTTCATATTCCAATTTTTGATAGCTATTTAAAAAAATTAATATCCTGTTAATTTATAACAATTAGTTTTCTGAAGCACCTCAGTGAAAACTACTTAGTCTGGTCAAATGATATTAGACAAGTGCATACACTTGCAACATCATCTGAAACATGGCAATGGCATTCTGTTGTTGGGAAAATGGTACCTTTTTAAAGGATGCTAGTTTTGATCTGCTGGAGATAACCTTTTTTTTTGTTCAAATAAAGAACAAGGAAGGAAATATTCAAGGAAAATTTCCTTATACATCTGAGTCAGAATATGACAAAGACAATCCAAATGGCTATTTATCTGACTGATGAAATGAACAAAAATATTAAAAGCTACTTACAAATCTGGATAATTGTTAACACCCATTATAAACTGATCTTAATCACACAGACACAAGATTCTGTCAACTAATTTACTTTTTGTTATGGATTCACTTTCAATATCCTTGTCTATACAGTTTCCTTTTGTTATATACATTTATACATTCACAGATGCACTGGGCCAGTGTCATATGTAAACTAATTTTGAAGATTACACAATATATGTTTTTATTATTTATTTATTTATTTATTTATTTATTTATTTTTTTTTTATTTTTTTTTTTTTTATTGTGCAGTTAACATCACTATACTGGTCAATCCTTTGTAAATTCATGAAATGTTCTAACACTTTTTTTTTTTTTTTTTTTTTTTTCTTTTCTTTTGTTGTTGTTGTTGCAACCATATAAATAATGTAGGTGACTGCCATTATTGCATATATTTAAAACACAAACTACTAGAAAAAGTGATTACTTTTCTGGTACCATCGTTTGCCATACTAGTCTTGTAGATATTGACAACACTTTTTATTGTAAGAATCTTGTGAATCAAGTGTCAACTAATTTCATGATTGTTGCTCTTTAAACTATTATATATATATATATATATATATATATATATATATATATATATATATATTATTATTATTATTATTATTATTATTTTTTTTTTTTTTTTTTTTTTTTTTTTTTTGAGATCTACTAGATCAGTTTTGCTAAAGTAATTTCCCCCCCATACATTGATATTATATAAGTCTCCTTCTAATGACAGATTTACATGTCACCTAGAGAATGACTACCTTAATATTTAATTATTTCCGCACACAAAATGGCTGGTTTTTTGCTTGAAATTTAAAAAAATTCTTGGGTGGAACAACTGGAATTTATTCCAGTAATATTATGCTAGAACAAAACTGAAACAGCTATACATCTGTCTATGAGTATGGCAAGTATAACAAAGCTAACAGTTAATTATATTTATGACATTTCAAAAATATGTCCTTAGTAGGACCATGAAACTACATTCACTGCTTCACCATGGCTGTGCTTCATTGCTAGACTTCATCGGAGCAACATTATCTTGAAACAGAAATTATTATGAAGTTTTTAAATATATTTATTTACCCGATGTAATTATAAGAATTGTTTGTTCCGAGGAAAATACCAGAAATCTCTGAAATAGCTCCACATTATGAATTTTTTAGCCATGCTAACCATTCAGTGAGGAAATCAATAGTTTAGTCTAAGGGAAATAACTCTGAAATAATAATTATTTGGGTGATGTTCGTTTTGTTACTCTGATCTCATACCGATACCAGTTCGAGATGAATAAAAAAAAAAAAAAAAAAGAAAGAAAGAAAGAAAGAAATCCATACATTTTTTAATGTTGATTTTCTTCTCCGTATCTTTAATGCAAAAACAGGCTGAAATCTATCTATCTATCTGTCTATGTCTATCTATCTATCTATCTATCTATCTATCTATCTATCTATCTATCTATCTATCTATCTATGTATCTATCTATCTATCTGTCTATATATATAGATAGATATATATATTTGTAAAATAAGAAATCATTTTTAATAGCTATAGTCTGTAAATATTGCAAAACAAATATTTTTAAATAATAATTAAACAATAAATAAATAAATAAATAAAATAAACAACAACAATAATAATGTTGATGATGGTAAAGATAATAATAATAATGAAAATGATAAAACAAATAAACTCTGAAAGAACCCAGAAGATTAAGGCAGATGATTTAAACATATCTATACACCGTGTGGGAAAATTGCTTTGTATTTAATAATTCTTTTTAGAAGGAAAAAAACGAAAAATTAAAAACGAAAAATAAAAATTAAAATTTAAGTGCCATTTTCATTCACTATAACAAAAATAATTCTCTCTCTCTCTCTCTCTCTCTCTCTCTCTCTCTCTCTCTCTCTCTCTCTCTCTCTCTCTCTCATATAAAATAAAATAAAATAAAATGGTGATGATGATAATATATATGGCTGTGTGTGTGTGTGTGTGGATGCATACCTGCATGCATAAGCGTGTGTACGTCTGTTTACGAGTCGTTTGTGCAAACATTTGTATACATATTACGATTTATGAAAATATAAAATATGGAAGGTAAACCTTTAACTGAGATGAAATGACATGATTCCGTGATATGTGGGTATTATAAATACAGTGCCAAACAAAGGAACATTGTATGTAAATGAAAAAGGTCTGACAATTCATTCTTCAAGCAAATTTCCTGATAAACAGTTTATAGTAATTTTATCACATTAGTTGTACTTGATGACTGAAATCTGCCCGGACATCACGACTGTACCGAAAATATATCAGTCAACTTAAAATCGCTATTAGGAAATTTACGGAAACATGAACGCAATTTATTTAGTATATATATATACTGCTAATATTTTAATATAAGAATCTAGATAAACAATTAGTTTTTCTTTTAAATAGATATTCTTATTTTGCTCTAAATAATAATAATAATAATAATAATAATAATAATAATAAAGACGATAAGTTTTTTTTTAAAAAAGCTAAAAAAAAAAAAAGCCCCAAACATACACAATCCCACAAACAAGCAAGCAAACGAATAATAACAATAACAGTAACAACAACAGCAGCAGCAGTCGCAGCAACAGCAACACCTACAACGACAATGAATAAGAAAACAACAAAGAAACAAAGCCTCGCCCAATGTCACTAGACTATTATTTATAAAATTATGCCAAGAGTGAAATAATAATCATCCTGTTTATCATTTTGACTAATTAACCTTTCCTTTTTATGTGACATTTACTTATATAATTTATTTATTTCTTTTGCTTTATTTTGCATTTGTTGTAATGGTAATTATGGCTGTTATTCTTGTCATGATGAGCTTCTTTAACGAGCGTACAGGGCCGTAACTAGACTCTTTTAGAAATGAGGCAAAAAACTGCTAATTGTAGACATAAACGAATTCATTCAGTGGATATCGTTTCTATTGAAATAGAGATTTATGTTTTATATATTTTAAAATAAAATCTTTGTATAAAATTATAAATAAAAAAAATTAAAAAATCGTTATTTGCCTCAATGTAGTTACGGCCATAACGTTTGCATTAATGAGGGACAAACTGCTTACACCCGGTCCTAACTACTATCGTAAAGCAAAAAATTCGGATGCGACTAAAAAATAATGTGGGTATTTTTATTAAATGAAAACAACACTATCACAGAACACAATGAAATAAATAAATAAAATGCAATAATACTAAAATCTATTTTATTCCTCTAGAGAATTTTAGGATCAGAAACCATTATATAGATTTCATTATCAACACGCGACCATCTGCATAGTAAATAATTATTGTAGTTTCAAATATGACACTTGCACAGAATAATAAAAATAGTGAACAAACCTCCGAATTTTGGCAGTAAAAGATTTTGTGTAGTGTCAACAGACTGAAGCTATGGCAAATTTTTGCATAATGACTGAATTACTCGCTAGACTACGTACTTTTTCGCATGTAGATATTAAACGCAAACTTGCATATTCTCATATGCCCATGCTAAATGTTATTATGTTCGTTGTTTTAAAATACATTTTATAGGATTTCAAATAAATTAATATCTTGAAATAATTATCAAAACTAGTTCTGAACTTTCATCACATGAGAATATTTTATTTTTAAAGACACTGACCTTGACATTACTTCACGTCTTACGACATTCTACTCTAATTTTATTCTTGACATGATATGTCAGAACTGAAACCGGACCTGTCCACGTTGATGAATGTTCCACACTGCTTCCATCTTTTCATGTGTTATGATGTAGTATTATACACAAACATGTTACATATTAGTATAGGCAGGCTACTTTGAGAATATGGACGTCATCTAAATATACTCTATTTTTTACGATTTCTTTTAATAACATCAAAAACCATCAACTCTGCTACTTTCGACAACTTTATTGAAATAATAATGAAGGTTTAGCATTATTCAAAAACATAATTTTAGATCAGTATTTTTTTTTTCTTTGTTCCAGATAATCTATCTAAATATCTATCTAATCTATTTATCTATCTATCTATCTATCTATCTATCTATCTATCTGTCTATCTGTCTATCCATTTATCTGTATGTTTGTTTGTCTGTCTTTGAGTAATGCAATTGGAGACGTACGCAAAGGGACCGCGTTCACCTACATTTTAGTTTCCAATTTATGTCCAGTTTCTAGTAAGGGGTCAGAGATGCTTATTTAGCAAGTCAAAAGATGAACTGTTTATTCTATCATTATTAGTATCTAATATCTATAAATTCATATCTATAAATGGTGTATCCCTGTGGAAATATGCATTCTGAGATACTTTAAATGAAAGCGTCTTGAGATCGATGAAGAAATAAATAAAAAATGAAAACATTTTACTTATAGCGTCTGCTCGCCGCTTCCTCCCAACCTCAGTCTTACGAACCTTGGCATACCCCTAGTTCATAAAACCTATTTCACTCACTGTGTGTGTGTGTGTGTGTGTGTGTGTGTGTGTACGTATGTGTGAGTGTGCCTCTGTCTAACTACCTCTAAGTCTCTCTATCTGCATTACTTTCTCTGTCTGTCTATTTTGAATTATAAATGTTTTGAAGAGACTGATTCGTCACACATTGTTAAGAAACAAAATGGAAGAAAAAAATCTAAACATTGATTATATATTAATTACAATAATTTTTAAAAATATCTAAAAAACTGAATAAAATAAAATAAATAACTAAATAACTAAAAATAATAATAACAACAACAACAATAATAAGAAGAAGAATTATAACCACAATACGAACTATAATAAGCATTATTATTTATTATTATTATTATTATTATTATTATAAATAAAAAGCTAATAATTACAGTATCCCATATATTTTGTATCTAGTACAGGCTTCCCTATGATATAGCATAAGGTATTCAGGTTTATTATTCAACATGGCAAAATCGCTCATTTTAATGGACACTAGTTTAGCACATTCGGACTTGCATAATTGCTCATTTACTGAAACCTCGGCCTGATTGAAGAGAACCTGTTACAGCGACACCGTTACGATCTAAGCAAACCTTATGTAAATAACGAAAGTATTATAATAATTACAGACATTAAAAATCTGCTCTCTTTGAGACATTAATGTTGTTGAATACCGTTGAAATATTTAGTTGGTCTTTTTTACAACACTGTTAGAAGTAGATACATTAAATCGTGTTGTTACAAGAAAGCATCAACTTTGAAATGAATACGACTACCGTCCATCAATAATCCACCTCAGCTGAAATAAATTACGTACATTATAAATACAGAATTAACAAAAACAGTTAACTTAGTAAATATAAATATCTCATTACTGTCTTTTCCAGTTTTCTCTTTCTCTGGAGAAACTGTAGTCAGTCCATACTTTGTTGTTTATTATTGATTTGACGTTCCAGTATCACATTTTTCTTGTGATAATAATAACAAAGATTTAAGCGAGGTGACACCGTGACAACTCTGTTGACGAAAAACATATTATTTGCAGGTATTTATGTGTGTGTGTGTGTGTGTGTGTGTACGCGTGTGTGTGTGCGTGTGTGCGTGCATGTGTTCAATAACATGTTTTTGGTCAATAAAGTGCGTCACAGGGTCACATCGTTTAAATTTTTGTTGTCCTGAAATATTTTGGCAAAACGTTCTGTAAGCGAATTGTATTTACGTATCTCTAAAAAATGTGTAAAATGTTAAAAGAAAAATATTTTAAATATAGCAATAAGTTATGCGTTTTTTCACGAAACTGAAACTTCAGGATGACGTAGACAATCTGTATTCATCTGTTTTATTTCGAAGAGTTCCGTAACTTTAGGACTGTTTTTATTTATTTATAATCAATCATCATGCTTTGATTGATTCACTCAGTTATTGAAATCATTGAAAATCAAACTGTTTTGATTAATTCACTCAGTTATTGAAATCATAACAAATCAAACTGTTTTGACTGATTGATTCACTCAGTTATTGAAATCATAACAAATCAAACTGTTTTCGAATTCTATAAGTCGTGTCTTCATTCATTCACAATGCTTTTATTATAATAAGAAATCGTATTTTAAGTTATATTTGGATGATCTAGCTAAGATATCTTGAGACCATTTTTTTTTTCTATTCTGTCAGTATAAGTTAATGTTATTATAGTCTGTTACATTATTATCTTCAGTAAGTTAAAATGTGTTGTTATGTCATACACTGCCTCTGCAAGTTGAAATTTTAAACACCGACGTTCTTCGTATGCGGTTGTTAAACTGTCGGAGTAAAATAAAGTTCGCTGTTCTTTAGCAACAGACAATACTTGACGTACATTATTATCATTCCAAATTCCACAGGAAACAAACTGTGAAACAGAAGATATAAATGGATTTTATTATTTCATAAAGGTTTTTTTGACTCTTCAAAAATTCGAAAACACGCCCAACTGGGGAAAAAAAAAAAAAAAAAAAAAAAAAAAAAAAAAGTCATGTGAACATTAAAGCAAATAACCTCGTTCCTAATCCTTGTGCAGTCATTTATGACTGTCAGAATATCAAGTCTGGGCGGGTCAGAGGTTAAACTTCATGTTGCCGGTCAGGTAGGTGGATGTACATGGATGTCATTCGCCAGTTTATTGTAAATAAAAAGACATATGACCATTTAAGCAAATAAACAAACGAGCAAATCAACAAATAGCAAAAAAAAAAAAAAAAAAATAAAAAAATAAAATAAAATAATAAGACAAAAATGAAATTAAGTATATGTTTTTTTTTTTTTTTTGTAACTATATTTTTAAAAATATATTTGAAAAACATTAACCGACTGATAAAGACAATAAAACTAGTAGAAGAAGAATACATACATACATACATACATACATACATACATACATACATACATACATACATACATACATACATACATACATACATACATACATACATACATACATATATACATACATACATACATGCATACATGCATACATGCATACATACAGACAAACAAACATTATATAGATTTGCACACAAACACACAATACACAGATACATATATACTGACTTAATATTTTAGTATTGTGATTTTCAGAATTGGAAGATGTGACATCACCTGGTAACGCAAGAAATATCTTTGAGAGAGAGAGAGAGAGAGAGAGAGAGAGAGAGAGAAGAGAGAGAGACACACACAGAGAGAGAGAGAGAGAGAGAGAGAGAGAGAGAGAGAGAGAGAGAGAGAGAGAGAGAGAGAGAGAGAGAGAGAGAGAGAGAGAGAGAGAGAGAGAGAGAGAGAGAGAGAGAGTTATACATATTTTTGTTATTGGTATAAGGTATACAACTTCCATAGTTTGTTGGACATAATGTTTTAACTGAGGCGATATCTAGCCTGCAGCAAACTCATCTTTAAACAGCTTCATACCAGAAAAACAAGTGAAGCCAGCAACAACAAAATTAGTACAAAATAATAAAAATTAAAAATAAAACAACCAAAAGGTACACCAAAAAATACCCATCCCCTACCAAAAACAACCAAAAACCCACCCAAAACCCCCCAAAAACCCACCTCATATATATCGTCGTGATTTTTATATATATATATATATATAAACAAAAATCACCACCACAATTCGATGAAGAAGAAGAAGAAGAAGAAAAAAATAAAATAAAATAAATGTCTTATTTTATTTATTTATTTATTTGGTGAATGTGTGGCGTTTGTTTTTACATAAACTGTATTTTCATCTTTTTTCATTTTCAACCTTCAAACCGAATACTGCCATTGCGAGCAAGAAAGGAGAACGTTCACAGCAATAAGTTATATTTAAATGTGTATATCGCACATTAAATACATATATTCGTATGACAACAATGCATCACAGCGTGACACTAAGACAAGAGTATTACTCTGTGTGTATCTGTCGTGAAGACTTATAATTTATTACATTACTTTCAGCACAACTTGGTGAACTGAGCCTGAGGCGGCAGTCGGCACAGGTAGTTGGTAAGGAACGGGACGTGACAAAATTCAGAACGAGGCTGATCGTCTGCTTTAGTCCTCTGTATTGCTGGACAGGATAAATCTGAACTTTTTGTAAGACTACGTTTTCGATTGAAATGGGACTGTGGACCATTTTAGTCATCGTTTGCCTGCCTTTTGCTGTAACCAGCCATTCACAGACGCCATCTTCTTTACCAAGGTAAGAATACTTTTAAATTGAAGTTATCAGATGAATGAATAAATGTCTGACAGTTTATTATAATCAGCTACTGGATGGAAAAGATTACATTTTTTTTGTTTTTGTCACTGATGAAATAATTGAAGAAACCCAGTTGTTGTTTTTGTTTGTTCTTTTTTTTTTTTTTGTTTTTTTTGCACCTTTTGATAAGAAAGCAGATATTTGGCAATAATGTGGAATGAGGAATGCCTAACCGACACTTCGAGGGGAAAAAAATGATAACTCTGAATCCTAGAAATCAATAACAGAAAGTAAAATGAAAAAGAAGAAGATTATTTGTAATGATTATATTTAAGTAATGATAACTATTAACTTAAATTAGGCCTCAAAGTTATTCCAACGGACACAATAATAATAATAATAATGATGATGATGACCATGACGACAATAATTCAGGCAGGCATAGCTTAAACACACTAAACAAAATATTTACAATATATAAAAATTAAAATTTAATATGAATATAAAAATCTTTCTTTTCTTCAAATTG
Organism: Chrysomallon squamiferum; assembly: GCA_012295275.1. Classification (NCBI taxonomy): domain Eukaryota; kingdom Metazoa; phylum Mollusca; class Gastropoda; order Neomphalida; family Peltospiridae; genus Chrysomallon; species Chrysomallon squamiferum. Next base: position 3,442,929 of record CM022665.1, on the reverse strand, counting down.
AATATGCTTTTAAACAACGCTTTTGTTAATACTGAATTGTAAACCCGATGCATTTATTTCCATGTGAAAGCAATTTTTTTTTTTTTTTTTGTGTGTTTGTGTCTGGTACATACACTAGATAAGATTATATTAATGTTTTGATCCAAGTTAATGATGTCAACTCTGCAAATAACCAGGAAGAACATTTCAAAATTGAATATTAATTAACATTTAGCCCGGAGGAGTCGATATATCTCTCTTGATTATTAAATCATAAAATCGGAAATACATTTAAAATCTGCTTTGGAAGTTGCAGTGTATCAAAATCGGAAAGGCAGCTATAAATATAAATCTGGAAAGTATTAAGAAGAAAGTAAATAGAAAAGAAATAAAATACAACAACAGTAACAGTAACAGTAACAACAACAACAACAATAGTAATAAAAACTATGACAGTGACAATAACACTAGTGACAGTGACAGTAGCAGTAGCACTAGTAGTGTTAGAAGTAGTAATAGTAGTCGAGTAAAATAGAAATAATTCGAATAATGTACTGGCAAAGGTAGTAGAGACAGTAGTAACAATAGTAGTGATAGTTGTAAGGATAGTGGTAAGATATAGAAGTAGTAGTAGACGAAGAAGAAAAAGTAATAGTAGTAGTAGAAGTAAGAAGAAGTAGTAGTAGTAGTAGAAGTAACAGTATCAGTAGTAATAGTAATTGTAGTAGTATCAGTTTTACAAAAGCTGAAAAAACAAACAAATTCAAAACAAATAAAACATGCAAAAACAAAACAAAATAAAAACAAAACGAAAAAAAAGATAAAAACAAATATGCCCGAAAAACCAGAAATAATCAACAACAAAAATCGAAAAAGAGCAAATATAAAGCCAACTGGATTTTCAAAAATTATTATTATTATTATTATGGGGAAAACAAAAACATTGCAAAAATGAAAGAGATTCTGGCAAGCGTAAAAAAGAAAGATTCTCATTTATAACATAAAAGTCAACAGGAGAAGAGTACTAAGCTCTTAAACCTCCGAACTGTATGTTGCTTATTAGTATTCAGTCGTCGTTAGTAAACTGTTGATTCAAAAATAAATAAATAAATAAGTTACTTATAAAAAAAAAAAAATCTGTAAATTAAAGACAAAAAAAAAAAAAAATCAACTTGGTCACGGTATACTGACAACGGGAGCATTCTGTAACGTCTTAAAATGTAAATGATATTAAATGTCAAAATGCTTGAATAAATCTGTCCTTTTAGCAGGCACGAGACAACA
>CM022665.1:3434166-3436666 GCA_012295275.1 Chrysomallon squamiferum | reverse complement strand
CGTTTTTGAAATTTAAATACTCGTAAAATTTGGATTAATATTCTCATTACTTTTATTACTTTTTTTATTATTATTATTATTATTATATAATTATATAATTCGGCAATAGAAACTGATCTTTTTAACTTCTTTTTATTTTTAATTTTTTTTATTTTTTATTTAAACCAGTTTACACACAGACTTCGAACAGCAATTACGCTGTCTATCCTTTCTGTTTGTTTTATTGAAATTATTATTTTTTAAACTTTTGAATCGTCAGCGATAAGCGTCTAATCATTCTTGTTAAAGAAATACAATTTATTTAGAAGAGTATTTTTTACATAAATAAATAAATAAATAAATAAATAAAAGGATACTGATGATACATTTCAAGCATAATAATAGTATTTAGCTTATAGCTGTTAATTTGTTTGTCTTATACACCTATTATCATTGCTACTACAGGTAATAATAATGATACTATTACTATACTATTACAACTACTACTGCTAGTACAATAACAGCAACAACAACTGCTACAAACATTAATAATAATAATAATAAATTATGATGATACTGATGACGATAATGAAAACCATAAGAATAATGAAGAAGACGGTAATGATTACGATGATGATAATATGATGATTATGACGATGATGTCTCATTTTAGTGACGACGATGGTGATAATGATATGATAATGATTGTTCTGATGACAATATATTTTTAAAAACGTAATTATCCTTGTTTTCACAGGGATTCTAATCCTCAAAATGAGAATTCCGATGTTGGACAACTGATACCAATCGACCACCAAAGATGCTTGTCTATGAAACGTCAGACGCGGTACATCACGCTGCCGATGCCGTACCTCTGTCGTCCTGGCAAACCAGGCGGTATTCCAGTTCCAGACAAGATGAACTCGGACGTATCACTTGTGTTGTTTGGATTACACTCGTAAGTTTTACCGATGGATTAATGGATTAAAAAAACGAAGGCCTGAAAACAAATAAACAACAAATTAATTTGTTACCGTCATAGATGTAACTCACACCTTTTTTTTTCTTTCTTTCTGCCTTTCTTTCTTCGTATAATGAACGAAAGCCTGCTTTCATTCAGTACGTACTGGATCACCCATTTCCGATTAAGCGACACGCATTGCGATCTATTATATACACCTTCCCATAGGTAGCAAACCATATGTTACGATTTTCAATAAACCGCCCGAGGACAGTAGATGGTTTGATTACAGTTCAGTGATCGCACTGAGGAGGATAGATCCAGGGACTGAACGGTAACGCGAACGATTCATTCGGACGTGTTGTTTTTTTCAGGCCATTTCCCTCTCACTGTATTAATATCTAAACAAAATTAGATTCATTTTTACAGGTGTGGAAACAACATTTAGAAATCAACAATGCCGTCAAATAAATAATTACCGTTTATTTATTTACTTATTTATTTAGTACTAAATGTACTGTTTATAATTTAACAGAGAAGGTTATCGTCTCTGTCAACATGAAGTTCGAACTAAAATCCATAGATATATACCCGTGCCAGTGTGTTGTCCAGGCTGGGCTAAGGACCCTGTCGGCGGATGCACCATCTGTAAGTATATGTATTTATATACAGTAGAATATTATTTATGTCAGAGAATCCTTTACCGTTTTCTTTTTAGATCATTCACATAATGTCTGAGTGTTAATGTTTTAGTGATATGGGGTTGTACGTGTTTGTTAATTCTAATTACTGATCTGACTAAATAATCAATACTACTACTACTACTACTAATAATAATAATAATAATAGTAGTAATTTGTAGCATTTTAATTAGACTTCGAATTTATTTAGATGAGATGGTTTAAACAGAAATTAACTGTAAAGTAAGAATGCAGAAAGAAAAAATGATTATTATTATTATTATTATTACAGTTGTTGTTGCTGTTGTTAGAAATACTTACTTTTGCAAACTATTTCAGCCACATTCCTAATGAAGAAAGGTTTCTGCCTGAACGGAGGAATCCCTGTAATGAAAAACGGACCACCAGCATGTCTTTGCGCACCAGGATTTACTGGTCCTGTCTGCCAGTTCAAGGAAGCTGCCACATCTCCAGCAATGCCAGAGTTAAGGCCCACACAATTTAGCAGAACATTAATGGCACCATCAAGGCCTTCCTTCAATCACCAGAACAGAAGAATGAACAACCAGGGACCGATTATGCCACAAACAAGAGTACCACTGAAGCAGAGAAGTAAACTTGACATGATGAAGGCTAACAAGGTGCCAATGCCAGAATCGACTGCAAATCATCGTATGTATCCAGTCAACAACATGCAAAATAGAATGATGCCGCCTCCTTATGGCAGAATGATGCCACCTAGCAATAGAATGACACCAAATAGGAGAATGATGTCACCAAACAGCAGAATGATGTCACCAAACAGCAGAATGATGCCACCGAACTTAAGAATGATGCCACCGAATAGGAGGATGATGCCTTCCAGGTATGGAATGGGTTC
>CM022665.1:3391666-3429166 GCA_012295275.1 Chrysomallon squamiferum | reverse complement strand
TTTTTTTAACGCATTCGAATTAAGAAAACAGTTCAGGCTTTTGTCGCCAGGAAAAGAATGGGCCAGTAGAAGAAACTAAATTAACAAAAAAATGAAATAGGTGAATGATTTTAACAGCCTATGTTTTCACGTTGTTTAAGTTTATTGCCGATGCTGCTAATATTTTTTGTATGGAGAGAATATTTCAGTTAACTTTTCTTTCCTGTTTGATTTGATCTTATTCGATTTGTTTTGGAGTATGTATGTTATTGTCTATAACTTAATTAATAAGTAATTTATTTATTTATATTTTTTTAAATCTTTTTTTAGCTCGTCCATCTCGTTTGGATGTCAAAACAGAAACAGGTAAATATATCCTTTTAATGGCAGAATTTATGTATGTATGTATGTATGTATGTATGTATGTATATGTGTGTGCATATGCCTATTTATATGTGTTTGTATGTGTGTATGTTTGTATGCTTGTATTTATATGTGTCGCCTTCTGTCCGGTTATGTGTTTCTGTATAAATGTATGTATTAAAATTTACAACACAAACCAGCACAAATAAGAATTACAAATTACTGAATTTCAGAACCTGCGAACAACCAAGCAAAGGACATTTCTGAGATCACCGACAGAATCTCTCCCGACCCAACCCTGCCTATAGCAGATGAAACGAACAAAGTAATAGACAAAGAACACGTCGTGTCTGACGTCGGTTCATCATCAGCTCAAGCCGCATCAGCAGCAAAGAACTACATCAAAACCGAGAGCATTGAGATTGCAGGCTTCCCGTTGTGGATGATCTTAGCCATCGCTCTCGGCTTCTTGTTCATCGTCTTTGTCGTCTGCCTCACTCTGTGTTTGTGCATTAGATGCAGGAAGTCTAAGAGTGCTGAAATCACCCAGATTCCAGAGAAACTTCCAATACCGGACACGATGTTCACGATAGCCACCATGCCTCCCAAGTACGAGTCGCAAGGCATTCATCCGCTGTCGTACGAAGAGGCCAAAGGAGAAACGATCTACGCGGCCGTGAAGAAAGAGAAGAAAGAGAAAAAAGAGGAAAAAGAAGAAAACGAGAAAGACAACAAGGATGTGAAAGAAGAGGAGAGCATCGACGTGTGAGGAGGTAATGTTTATAATTTTTTTTTTTTTTTTTTTTTTTTTTTTTTTTTTTTTAATATTATAAATAAAACAGAAAATAATAATGTTCTCACCTATCCCATAAAGTAATGTGCGTGTTTCTGTGTGTTTGTGCGTATGTGTATGGGTGTGTGTGTGTGTGTTTGTGTCTGTGTCTGTGTGTGTGTGTAGCAGCATTTTCCAGTGTTTAATTCACAAAGCATAAAAAAAGAGTGTGAAGGATGAATTTATACAAGTGATTTCGCAAATTAATTGATTTGGCAGTTATAGAAGCTGTAGATTGTTTTTTGTTGTTGTTGTTTTTGTTTGTTGTTGTATGGGGTATTTTTTGTTGGGTTTTTTGAACTATTTGAATTTTCTTTATTATTATTTCTTTTAATTTTTAAAAAAATTTCACATTATATATGTATATATATATATATATATACAGGACCGGCGCTAGACTATCTGGTGCCCTAGCCAAGGTTAGCTTCTGGCGCCCCCAGGAAAATCTCAGTTTCAAAATTTATAAACAGTATTTTTAAAACATTTATTTTCAACATCATATGCGATCTCTAGAAGCAAGATTTTTCTGTACCGGACATTTAATTACCCCACAGACATCATTTTTCCCCTTGTTTATACCATTAAAATAAATAAGTTTGAAACTGCACATTTTGGAGATTTATTATGTGAAATTGGATTTTAGTAAGCTAAAAATACGAATATTATTATTATTATTATTATTATTATTATTATTATTATTAATCTTTTCAGAATATTTTGTAATTTGTATTACGTCTAAACTTTAATTACGACAATGGAAAATGTATTGTATCTTTTCAGGCTGATAACATCTTTTGTTTTGTTTTCGAAAAACAGAACTGCAAAAAGAAGAAAATCTGAGTCAACTATTTTCCAGTTGCTGTGAATACCATCTTCAAAATAAATATAATTTCGGCAAGAGTTTAGTTTTAATTTCTAAGACTTCATCATTTATTTTTTATTATATTTTTGTAAGGGTGAATGGGGTAATTTTTTTTTTTTTTTTTTTTATTATTATTATTATTTTTTTTTTTATACATCTTACGTTCAAAAATAGCTTTAAAAATATAAAAAAGTAAAAATAAAAACAAACATAAAAAGTAAGATTAGCGCAGAAGAACACGATAAAATAAAAGTAATGTTTAAAAAATACGCTCGCATTTCTTATTAAGTATTAAACATGATCTTCTGATGAGTGTTAAGATAAAATCCACTTTCTGCTCTTACTGCAAAATACACACAAACATGACGCTTTCATAAACAAGAAAAGATAACTCTAACTGACACACGTATGAGAATCGTTTTTACAGCCGGAAAAGTTCATTCCAAGCTCAATTTTTGATAGCAGTAATTTCTCATCGGACAAATAATGAATATGTAAATAAATAAATAAATAACAAAAGAAAGAAAAAGATATAAGTTAATATATAAATCTATAAACATGTTAATAAACAAACAAACAAACAAACAAACAAACAAACAAACAAACAAACAAACAAACAAACAAACAAACAAACAAACAAACAAACTAACAAACAAATAAATAAATAAATATTTAAAACAATTTCGGTTAAACATTTTTGGTTTAGAAAGCTAAAGACAGAGAGAGAAAAAAAACAAGTAAAAATGATAATTTTTTTTTTTTTTTTTTTTTTTTTTTTTTACCACAGCTATGTTTAAAGAAATGTATAAATGGTTGACGTGACTTGAACGCTTTATAAAACATACTGACGACTGTGAAATGAAATTTTTCCATGCGCGTCGTGTGAAACTGAGCTGATGTTACCGAACACCTGCAAGAAATATTTTGTATTCACCTCACAGAAGAACGTTTGATAAAAACGACTCGTATCTAACAAGTGAATTCAGCCCAGTATGCACTCCAGTAAAAAACATATTAGCATTCGTTTTAATTTTTTGAAATATTTCACGACATGTTGTTAATAATAACACGAACCTTGTATGATACGGACTGGATATTGTTGTGACCCTAAGCACACGTCCTAAAACACTAGTAATGTTTCATTCTATTTCATTTATATCACATATATTTCTAAATAGTTAAATAGTTTCATTGAAACATTTATAAGAAATATATGCATGAATGAATAGTGTTTAAACACACCCTACTATATTTTTGTGTTAATGGTTGTTAAATGTATTACGTGATTTTATGCTGGTATTAGTACAGAATCACTTGCCCTATTAACAGTACAGTTGCCCATCATCTACACGGCATCTTTTAAATGAGTGGTACTCTAGTCAGGAAATTAGACACAATTTCATTTGATGTAACATCGATCATAACAATCAAGAATCAAACATCAACAAAACTGTCTTTTCATTCTTCCTTTCATCGGTCACAAAACATTTTGAATGTAATGCGAGCGATGAGATATATGAATTCTCGTTCTTTTCGGGTTACATGGTTCATCAGTTCCAGTTCAGGCAAGAAGAAATGATTTATTTCCACTTTGCCTGTCATCCACTTCTGAAGCTGGATCAGTGTCTGGCACAACCTGTCTGACTTTGACTTACTCTGCCACATATGGCGTTCGTTGTACACTTTGTAAAACAATGTCCACATTAACGTGCGCAAATAATAGGTTGAAAATCTCTTCACTTTGAAGTTAACTCCAAATTTGGGATTTTCTGCTCGAATGCGATTAGCAGCGTTTCGTAATATGTTCATGACCCGATTTTCATTTGGGATTGTGTCTGATGAGTTTGTTTTAGTGATTTCCAGAATTCTTTTCAGGATTCGCATTACCGCTTTTCTGCAAGTTTTACTTTCAGCAGGTGTACGTTTGTCAGCATATTTAGTTAATTTTTTCTCAGCCTGACAAAACGACATCGACCACAAACGCCTATCTGAAATGGAAGTCAAAATGATATTGAAAACTAAAATATAATAAATAAATAGTTAATAAAATCAAAGTTCCAGGAAATCATTTTATCTTCCTTTTTTACAGTTTTATTATATTATATTATATTATATTATATTATATTATATTATATTATATTATATTATATTATATTATATTATATATTTATTTATTTATATATCTATTATTGTTGTAATCTATGATAATCTTCAAAACATTAAGAATGTAATATAATTTTATATATGTGAATGCTGGAATCTAGTTATCTAATTTGCGTTCATCTTCTAAAATACACTTTTTTATTGTACATTAGAGATTACGTCAGCTAAGGTGGCTGACGCTACAACACTGACAAACAAGAAATTCCTAAGTATCCGAAAATTTTAAGTAAAAAGAGCAGATCAGAGTAATCGTACAGTATCGAAATTAATACATTTTGTGGATGAAAGATAATTTTAAATAGGTTATTTAATTATAATAGTTAACTTACGCAAATATTAAAATTTACCTTTCCTGATTTTGGAAACAACATGGAAGCCTTTCTCTTTTATCTTGTCAGATTCTTCTTTCCCAAGAAAGTCTAAAGAGTTTGCATGACTTGGCCATTGCCGTATTTCTAGAGCAGGCACAATATCCATGTCAAAATGTTGCCTTTTACTAGGATCGCTGTAGTGCACGCAGAAACTCGGGGATTTTCCATAAATGATTTGTCCTGTATTTAATATATTAATAGAAAAAGAAAAAAATTTAAAAAAAAAAAAAAAAAAAAAAATGGGGAACAAAGAAGAAAAAGGAAATAAGGAAATTAAAACAACAATCAAAAATACCACTGAACAAACATGATGCATATTCAACCAAAGACAATTAGAAGAAGGAGAAGAAGAAGAAGAAGAAGAAGAAGAACAAGAGGCGACAATAGCTACAAAAATAATAAAATTGGCAACGGCAACAGAAAAAGAAAAACGATAAAACAATAACTTCTAGGTAAAACTGCTTACGTTCCCACTTCGTGAACTGTGAGTTTTTCATTATGCTTTCCAAATGCTGAAAAACATATTCCCGAAATTTCACTGCACTTATATAATTTCCGTCTAAAATGTCTACTTCTTCAGAGATTTTGAATCTGCCGATGAATCTGACGAAACATTGTGCGTAGGGTGCGTCTGTATACACTGCCTTTACGTTGCGTATATTGGGGATTAACAAACAGTCACTTTCATCAGCACACTTGACCTGCACAGTAAAATAAAATATTATATAATTAACAGTTTATTTTCTCCGTATTGTAGAGATGAACGAACGATTGTACACGGATGATTGTTTGGAAGCAGGACTTTAAAGTAGATACAGTTGAATTTTTTCTTCTTTTTGAAGCAAATCATTTGCACTGATCTAAAGAAAATGGAATTTTTTTTTCTGTCTTGAGAAAACAACAAGTAGAGACAAAATAAAATAAAGAATAACAACAACCACAGTAATAACAAGAAGAAGAAGAAAAAAGAATAGAAAGAAAACTGCACAATAAATAAATAAATAAATAAATAAATAAATAAATAAATATAATGTTCAGTCTATTTTAACATAAACTTTATACAGCATGAAGGGTAGTTTCGGTTATTTAATGATTCACAAATTGTTCGATTGTTACAAATTATGAAATAGCTACCACACTGACCTTTGTTCCATCATAATATGAACCGTCGTTTAAATAGCTCCATTCGAAAGGCGTCATCTTCGTCAGTTCCTTAAGAATATGAGCCTTAAATTCATCGAAGGCGCACGAAGCTGCATTCATCTCATTTCTGCTGAGACGAACATCTTTTTCAAAAAATTTATTTAATTCTGCTTCCTTTCTTGCTAGTCGCCTGATCTCGCCATCCTGCATCATGTTGTCAACAATCTGATCCAGCTCACGAATTTGTCTGTCCGGAATTTTTGTTTTTCTTTTCAGCTGTTTTGGAGCGGGTACGCGTCGTCTAACTGATGAACTAGCTGAAGACGTGAGTGACTCTACAAATAAATATTATCCATAAATGTAAAGGTTTTGAAACTCATTAACTATTATCTCACTGAGCTTATAATAATAAAAAAAAAAAAAAAAAAAAAGTAAAAAAGAAGTCGTCAGTTCGCGAACACTATGAATTTAGACGTCAGAAAAAAAAAAATATTTAAGGCCACATTTCCATCTGTGTGTATTGACTGCAATCTCAACACATAAGAAAATAAATAACAGTATTTTTAGTTACATAGCACGAATACGTGTTATAAAAACATTAAAAAAAAAAAATAAAAAAAAAACAGTTAACAAAACACAAAAGTCACTACAAATACTAAAACACATAAACCTCAAAAGTCTTTGCTTTCCAACCCAGAAATATATTTCTGTAATAAGATGTGTTTTAATATTTAATGACTCAGGCTAGATTTTAATATTAACACGATTATACATAAACATAAGATTTTTATATGATAATTATATGAAACAGAGAATCACTGCTGTAACGCTACACTTATAAATTTTAATTAAATGAAAACGGCTTTACGCATTTGATAAAAATAAGTCGTGAACTTTCTGTAGACTTCTAGAATTTGTCCCATGACGTAAAAATCCCTCTTCTTCTGTTTTCTTAGGTTCCGCAGACTTCGACGTGAGCGCCTTCTTTTTCTAGACACGTGGCCCACCTTGTTTGTCACGTCAGGGAGCACAGGCTGGAGCGGGAAAACACCAAATGAGAACTCTTGATTGTGATTGTCAGGCATGGAACTGATATAAATTATTTTAAAGAAAATGGGTAGAAGAAAGAAAGAAAGAAAGAAAGAAAGAAAGAATACAAGAAAGTAAAAGAAAGGATAATTGTTTTAAAATAATAACACAATTTACCGTTTCGTTGTTCTTTTCTTTTCTTTTTTTCTTTTTTTTTTTCCTCTAAACACCTTATGACTGCATTGGAAAAATAAAATAACCTGAATCTCTAAGTGTAAAAAAGAAACATCGTAAGCCTGCAGTTAACCGCTATTGAATCAAATACTAAGAAAACTGTCAGTTAGTCGAGAAAAATGGGTATCATATTTTTAGTGAACGACACACCGAGATAAAATAGGCTACACATGAAACTGAATAAGTTAATAAACGTAACAGACAATACACGTCCGTGTCTACCTCTATATATTACAGTTCGCCAGACATCAATTATATTTAATAAATGACAGCTAATCGTTGATTAAGTCATAGTACAGTTATAGAGTATGTATTCATTACGTTGACATAACAGTGTCATGACAGTTCATCCACATACTCTTTTGCATTAAAAATCATAATAACAACTAAATAAAAATAAAAACAGTGAATAAAAAGTAGCAAAAGAAAAGCAGTAACTGTATCAGTATATTTCGGCTATGTGTCATATTTAACACCAAATGAAGTACGTATAACTGTAATGTCTAAAAAATAAATAAAAATTAAAAAGCCACATTGTGACATACTTGTGTCATATGCAGCCATTAACAGAGACTATACGTACATGTTCCTTGAGTTCCGCTTTCTACGCTTTCGTCGACCTGTCTCTTCGTTATTCCAGTCTCTTTATAGTTATGTTGTTACTCAACGGCTGTTGTTTAGATAAAAAAATCTTCACTATTCATTTTCGTCCTAGATCATGAATAGGGTACATGTCACGGTCTATGAATACATAGTTTACGTTACTGTCGTGGATTTTTCAAAAGCAGCAAATCTATAAAAATCTTCACTACTCACTGTCGTCCTAGATCATGAATAGGCTATATGTCACGGTCTATGATTTTTGAAAAGCAGCGAAATTTTCAAAGGATGATGGAATAAATGTGGTTAATTAGTGTCAATGGGAAAAATTAATATTATGTTTGAAACTTGGTTCAGAATATACTGCATACTTAACTGCATAGCAGATCGCTCAGTAGAAATTTCCTTAATCAGTCTCCTCTTTTGTTTGACATTTGTTTCATAAAAACCACTCTCACACTGAAAGAGGCTCTCAAATTTCCAGTGTCACTTCTTAAATCTTAGCCAAGTGAAATTCATCTTCTATTCCATTTACATTTACATCACCGTACACTGCATGTAAAGTATTATTACAGTATAATTCATTATCCATTCAGTTTTTGTCCGTGTGTTCAGGAGGAAATGGTACATAAAAATGTATCTTTATTATTATATAGCCTTTACTAGCACTAAGATTTTACGTCGGTGATGAAGAAAACTGCAACTTTCATCTCATTCAGCTTATATTATTGTTTCATTGGAAGTATATATTTTGCGGAAGATATTTTTATTTTATAAAATCTTCTTTTTCTGAATTCCATATATACCTAAATTCCAATCAGGTAAATACACCTTACGCTCAAAAATAGCTTTAAAAATATAAAAAAGGAAATTATAAAAACAAACAGAAAAAAGTAAGATTAGCGCAGAAGACAATCTTGATACAAGACCATTCTTGAAATCGTTGCAGTGTATTTGCTAGATGTAGGTGACAACTTCGCCAGTAATTCGTAAAAGCAAAGAATGCTCCCAGTAAAACCTGATAACAAAAAAAGCTTGTAATTATACAAAATCATTTTTCCAAATTACGCTAGCAATCGAAAGTTAACTACAATATTTTTGATGCAATCCTTGAGCTATTACCCGTTCCAACCAGGGCCTCATGATAGATTTCTCAAAGACTACAGTGTTTGCTTTCATGTCTATATGGATTATATATATATATATATATATATACACATATACATATTTCCTGTTAACATTAGAATAATAATAATAAATGTAAAATAGTTTTTTTAAAAGGTCAAATTTTATAATTATAAGCATCTACAGCGTTTTATCGTTGACATGGCATGCTCTACCAATTAATATAATAATATAGACAAAACATTTTCTTGTGAATGTTAAAAACAAATTGAAAATCAAAAATTGTGTGGCAAAGGTATGAAATGTGTCAAGTAAGTTAAGACATTATGCATGAGCACAGACTGAGACTGCATGTTAGAAAAGTGCATTAAAAATAAAATGTAACATTATATTATTCATTTGTTTTTGTTTTTTGTTTTTTGTTTGTTGCATACTATAAAATCACTATATCGGTCAAACAAATAAATATAATCCACCTTAAATTTACATAGGCATATGTGCACATGAGCTTCCATTGGCACGTGACAAGAGAAAACCATCCTCCACTTGGCAACTGGCCATCTTACCTTCTGTTGGCACCAAAACATTACATCGTATTGGTCTTGTAATGACAATTCCTGCCTCCCTCTGCACTACAAACAGTCGAAGATGGTCTGTCTGGAGACACGAAAGTGCCTTGCTACATACAGTCTGGTAAGTTGCCCCTGTTTGCAGTATCTCAGTAGCTTTATGGCATTGTTCAGACATCAGTCTGTGTATTACTGCATTACCTAGTGTTGTTGTGCAGTGTGTTTGAACTGCTGCTGGTTATCAGCCGAGAACACAAGTTACAGAACTTCATTATACAATGTTTCTCTGAACGGGGGTGTTTTTGCGTTTCACCACAAACACTGACCATGGCTTCATTTATGCAGCTCGGAGTGTTTTGTTGTGTTTTTGCATCAGCATTCACTCACCTAACTGACTCTCTTTACGATGCCTTTGATCCTGTAGCAATAATCCGATAGCAAATCTAGTTTATTTTATTGCAACGACACGAAGCTTTTATTTATTATTTTAATATAATCACCAAATTACATGACACAGAACACATTAAAAAGTACATTTTATGATACCTTTCTACAATCGTAGTCAGTCGAATTTTACAAGGAACAACATTTTAAATCACTGTCTGAAAGATCTCTCTCTCTCTCTCTCTCTCTCTCTCTCTCTCTCTCTCTCTCTCTCTCTCTCTCTCTCTCTCTCTCTCTCTATATATATATATATATATATATATATATATATATATATATATATATATATATGTATGTATGTATGTATATATATATATATATATATGTATATATATGTATGTATGTGTATATATATGTATATTTATATATATATATATATGTATATATATATATGTATGTGTGTGTATATATATGTGTGTGTGTGTGTGTGTGTGTGTGTGTGTGTGTGTGTGTGTGTGTGTGTGTGTGTGTTTATCTATCTATCTGTAAGTCATGGATGTGTTACTGCAGGGAGGCACCAATTGTTGTAGGCACTGACATAGTTTGCTTTCTCTTCTCCACTTAACACACCAGACCTGAAACTCTGCTTGGACTTTATTCATCCCATAGCACTAACAAGACTTGAACACTCCCTGGGAGTTGGAATGCTTGTTCTGCTGCAAGCATTTGACATCGTGGATAAGCTGGCTAGATTCAGCAAGCAGGTAGTTCAACATAAGACGTCTTTATGGACTGGTTCTGTCTGAATGTTCGTCTGTTCACAGTTCTACTTAGCATTGCTGTCTCCTCATTGATGCTTGCCACCACATCCACTGCGTGGGCAAACCAAGCTGTGAAGTTCAGTTCAGATCGAATATCACTCAGAGCAATGGCTGCTCCTTTGATCTGGCCATTAGCAACAACACTGTTCTGCTCTTTCTTCTGCAGTCAGAGAATGTGGTTTTATATACCTCAAAACTGCTGACTCAAATGCGGGTTGTTTTTCAGTGTGTTCAGTACAAGTTGACAAGCTTCTTTTTGCCTGTGATGTCAACACCATCAAAGATTAGTTCCAGGTGTCTGTGCCTCTTTGGAGAAAGTGATAACAAGAGACACACAGTTCTTTCATTGTCCCAACTACTGCAGATGCTTAGAATGCTGCAAGCTGAAACACTAGCTGCACAGTGGAAGTATTTAGCTTTTTAATACAGTATCAAGGTATTTGCTTGGACACCTTTAAAAGTCCAGCCACCTTTAAATAATAACCCCATAATAACTTTGCCCTCGAATATCACAAACTTCCAAATCCCAGAGTACAACAGAGGTTACACACAATCAATTTGTTTATTCTTTTCCACAAAGGGGGGGGGGTCTATGCAACTAGGAAACTTCCCATAATCTTTCCCTGAAATGCCTGCTTTTCAGCTGTTTTTTTTTTTTTTTTTGTAGATATGCGTTATGAAATGTAATAATAATTTTGATAGATTCAATCTTTTTTTTTTTTTTTTTTCTGGTTTTCCTAACAATGTGAAACAGGTGGATTTTACCAAGATTTTTAGATCCTGTTAAAAATTTGCTAACCTTTTTGTGTGAAATGACAAGAGCCAAGAATAAATATTTCTTAAAGAAATTTTCTTAATAAATATAATATTTATGTTGTTCTCACTGCACTGATTAACATTTATCTATATATAAAATTTTCTGTAGTTTGATGAATTATAAATTCTAGGATTTTCTTATAGTTTTATGTTTTTTTAATAGGTATATTACACAAAAAATTCTAATCAAATTAAACATTATCATAAGACAACTTTGTTATAAACAGATTTAGTGGAATATCTATCTGAATATGACAGGCATATTAAGTTGTGTAACATGCATAGTCTTTTATTAGAATGCTGACATAAAGCATGATTAGTCACTGGATCAGTCCCATTCAGTTCTTATTTTCGTTCTTAGTCATCATGAAACAAAACATTAATGTACAAGTGCACTTATTATTTCCATTAACAACAACAAGAAAGCAGTTAGTGGAGTATACAAGGTCTATAATGCAAAAATATAACAAAACGAAATATTTTCTATGCAATTATTATAAAGGTTTATTACAAGTAAGGTAATTCTGAACTCTGAAGTTCATGTGGTTTCTGAAATAATGCAGAAAATAATAATAAATATTTCTTGAACTTTGTCTTTATCTGACTGTTTAAAATGTTAAATTCAGGTTTACAAACATAAACATACAAATAATACTGTTATATTATTATTAATGTTAACTTCACACAATGTATGTAAAAATTAAACTGGGTCATCAGTGGCTAACAACAGTTTTGTTTCATTGAAAATACATTTTATTGCACGGAAACATTCCTAAATATAACAAGAAAAAACATATCACTGATATGGGGAAGAGAATTAACAAATGACACAGTCAAATGTTTACATACTAACATGACAATTTATATGATTACATTTTGATAATGAATATAAGCAATTTCATAAATTAAAAAGTTATCTCATTTAAAATGTTTCATCTGTATAACAGTTACTCAAATATAAAATGGTAAAGTAAAATCTAAAATTCATGTGATAAATAGAGATATGTGTGTCAACTTCCAGGCAGGTCCATTCTACTGAGACGTGACATGAACTCAAGCAGGTACATCTGTAGACGAATGTCCTGTTTGTTATTTGTCACAAAGAATCCTGGAACTCCTGCTCGCTCAAGCATCACTTGCTGGTCCATCACTTTTTGATCGAGATTAAGAATTATTTTCATATCTTTTTTCCTAACTTCATCTTCACATCTTCTCTCCATCGTCTGAAAAAAAATATATAAATATATATATAATAAAATAATAATAACAGAATATCCTAATAATTTCTGACAAATATGGTTAAATTAAAAACCAGATTTTGGTTCACTTTTGCCTTAGATGTTTGTTAAATCTTCAGAAAAATAAAATAATTATGTTTAGAGTAACATACTGAGCAATGGATATTTAATATAAGTTAATAATTATTTGTAAAAAGAAAAACTAACCTCCCATTCCCTATCATTCTGTGCTTTCACAATTGACAGATTGTGTGGTTTGGACTGACAATCCTGTATGGCTTCTTTGTGTTTCTTCTGCATTTCGTGTCTCTGAGCTACATACAGAAAAAAAAAAAAAAAAAAAAAAATGGTTTTAAAACAGCAAAAAACTAAATAAAAGCACAAATATAAAAATGAAAGACAAATATATTTCAGAATTTCTTGGAAAATATCACAAACAATACAAAATGAAGTTAATTCAAAACAGTCTGAAGACTGACAGTTTGTTTAAAAAGAAAATATAAAACTAAATGTAAAAAATGATGCGATACCTTTGTGTTCATTAACAAGTTTTAATCTCTGGTGATAAAGACTCTTCTCCTCTAGATGCTGCACCTCCTCCAAACTTCGAACAATTGCAAACACTGTCTTGTCTATGAGAGCGTTGGACAAGCTGGATAACAAGTCATATGACATCCGCTGCTGGAATTTTCTACAAAAAGAATTAATGTAGGATACACAAATGAGTTTTACAAACTGAACTTAATAGCAGTTATAACTTAGGACATTTCCAACAAACATCAATACATTTTCCTGCATCAGCTATGAATAAAACTTTAATAAACAACAGATTTTAAAAGAGTAGCTAATGAATAATACAACTGAGAATATGGTGTAATCATAAACAAAATATACCCAGGAAGTTCTCTCGACATTTTCTGTAGTTCACTCAGCAATGCATAATGTCGTCTTTGTCGAACTTCTTTTTGCATTAAATCATCATCTGCCATTTTCCTGTTAAAAATTAGATATGACACATCAGAAATAAGAACAATAACTTTTCCAGAACCGATAAATATATAAAATGTAATATAATAAAAAGCCATGTAATTTTCAAAAAATAGATGAGCAGAACCCACAAAACTTGTTCTAACAGAGAAACAATTTTTGCATTTACAGTGGTTATTGCAATAACAAAGCTGAGCTGACATTTTTTTTTTTATAAAGGAAAATACGTTTTAATTGTTACTGGTCAAAATGGCCACACATTGGTGGTGCTTTCATGTTTATTAAACAGGCAAGCAAACTTCATTATCTTTGAATATAAATATATCGCTTTTAAATTGTTGACCTCTAAAAAGTCAACTGAATGACATCAGGTCCATACGTTTGATTTCTTGGAATGATTAAGCACTGTGTGTCACCCTTCAACATCACTGTTTGTATATACGGTACAGCTGAAAGTCTCCAACTCACTGGCCTCCAAATAGATCAATGTTATTGATGAAGACTATCGACACTAACTGCTGAGGGTTCCACATCATATTTCAAACTTATTTCATATCAGAAAATAGTATTTTAAAATAGGTAACAGTTAGTTGAAAATATATCTTTTATGTAATGTACAGGTACCAAATCATTTATATTTACCTCTACACATGTATTTATTTATTCAAAAAATGCACTTCTGAACACTTAAAAGTCTTACATTACTCTGTACAAGGAAGATGAAAATTAATGAAGAAACATAAATTTAACTTTTACTCAGTACATTTGTACAGGTGTATAACATTAACAGTGACTTACTGTGAAAGGATCACCCCTGTACAACAACAGTTTCACTTTTAAAAACTGACCTCGTTCAACCCGTACGTCACGGAAACCGAAACAATACAGCACATACTGCATATTGGCGAACTACAGCGTGCCAAATTTAAAAGTAGTCAGTTTAAAAATAAATAAATAAATAATAAAAGACGGCTTTCTGAATTTCTGGAAACCGGATATTACTGTGAGTAACAGAATCGAGAATGAGCCGCGAAATCGCACTGTTTCAGCCTGCAGACTAAACAATGGCGACAAAGCATATGGTTGGAACATTTCGACCGGTCATTGCTTAAGAGTTTACACAGTTTCATACCTTTTTACATTTGCACTATTAGTAAAACAAAATTACCTGAAGTGAATATCCAATCATAATTCAATTAAAATCCTGAATTTTGCTCTCTAAGTCTCTTGGTTTTCTTTTCACTCTCTCCTTCTTTTCGAATGACGCTGACAGTTAGAAACAAAACAAAAAAAATCCAAAAGAAAGAGTCTATTTTAAGGGAAATTCCTATATAAGATTTCTTGCGATTCCCTATTTATATCTAAAACGAAAGACTCTAAGTGTAACCTCAACCAGATAAACAACAACAACAGAATTATCTTCCCTAAAACTACTGCCATTATTACTTATTATTTGTTGTTACTCTTCCTCCAAAACGGCTCGAGAACCATTGGAATAAAATTTCAACAAAATAAATTTTAATTATTTACTTTTTTTTAAATGTCCCACTATAATGTATTATATATGTCCCACCGTATCTGCTCACAATACTTTAATAATAATAATAATAATAAAATTTAAATATTAATTAATCAGTTACTAAGTATTTTTTATTTCATTAATTATTTCTTTTTTTGTCTTTAAAAACCAGGTTACGTGAGACAAATAAATACCTATATATATCCTAAGATTTGTAATCTGAGAAAAACTGCTTTAAAAAAATAAAATAAAAAAAGTTGGCTATAATAATTATGATACGGTTATTACCGTATATATCAATATTAATGGGGTTTTTTTGCATTTATTTATTTATTATTATTATTATCATTTACATTTTGTATTTAATGAAATAAAGTGTTATACTATGACTGGATATTACAATACCACTGGTGCGGAAGACAACACTAGTTTAATATCTCTCTCTCTCTCTCTCTCTCTCTCTCTCTCTCTCTCTCTCTCTCTCTCTCTCTCTCTCTCTCTCTCTCTCTCTCTCTCTCTCTGTCTCTCTCTCTCCCCCCCATTCTAACGGGAAACTGTGGACCAAGCACTTCCAATAAAGTTAATAATGTAAGGAAACTTAAGGTCCTAAAAAGGAAAGGGAAAAAAAAAAAAAAAAAGAGAGAAGAAAAGAAATAACAATAGAAAAGAAAAGAAAATTTTGGGTACATCATCATCATCTTTATTTTATAGGGCCTTGGGTGTAACACACACACACACACACATAACCTACACACATACACAAACACACACACACACATTATGTATAAAACGAATTTATTAATAAAACAGCTATTTTTGTTATTTAACAATAGCATTATACTGTGTATTTTTTTTTTAAATTAAGTTACATTGTATAAAATTAGTTATTAATCAAATATGTATTTAATTAATAATACGGTAACTGCAGTCTGTATAAGAAGACGACTGTAATCCAGAATTTATATAACCTACCGTATGACGTAACCTTAAGAACAAACCGGAAATAAACCTATCCATTGTGTGAGACAATTTATTTGAAGAAAAGAAGGTTGCTTCAGGAATGAAATAATAGAACTTTTGGATAATTTCAAGCCACATTTTTCTAGTAGGGAAAAGAAATTTCTTGGTAATGAACTATTGAAAAAATCAACATACGTCATTTCTTCAAGGTATCCTTCCTGTATCATGTTTAAACACTTTCCATAAAAAATGAAGAAGAAGAAAAAAAAAAGGCTAAATTTATAAATACTTTCATACAGACACAAAGATCACAGTTTCTACAATATCATACTGTTTGAATTGCCCCAATAAGTATAATGACACATTTTTTAATAATGAACTGATAATCGCGAATTTGTGCCATTTTTCATTGTGTACATTTGTGACTGTAACCATGGTAAAATCTGGGCATGTTTATAAAAAGTTTCTCTAATTAAAACCACACTGATCTAAAATTAACATTCCAAAATCTTTAAATAAAATGCTTCATGCGTTGTTTACATTCAGCTTATAATGATAACTATTTTGTATGTACATTTTGATGACGTGTAATAAAGGGACAGTTACAGCATTTAAAAAAATGTGCCTATAACAATCGCACGAAAATGACATGTGAATGGTACAGTAGATAAAATAAAGAAAATAATAATAAAATGTGCACATGAGAAAACAGGCTTTTGTTGTTTTTGTTGTCGGTTTGTTGTCTTTGGGTGATTGCTTTTCATTTTTTTTTATATATATATATATATTTTTTGTTATTATTTTTTTTTTTTTTTATTATTATTTTAATATATTGTTATTATTATTATTATTATTATTATTATTATTTTATTTAAATTTTATTTTTATTATTATTATTACTTTTTTTTTAACTGTTAATCTTGGCTTTTAAAAGACCACTTCAAATATGTTAAGAAACTTAAATTAAAAGTTTACTTATTTCTAGATTTATGATGTTTTTATTTATTTATTTATTTATTTATTTATATTTTTAATTATTAATATTTAAACAAAATAAATAGGAATTGTACCTTCTTTTGTAAGTTACTATCAAAAAGTGATTTGTTTCAAAATGGAGCTTAATGGCCGCGAGACATGAACTGTTCAAATTCTGATACTTAAAAGTTATTATTTTATTTGGTTTCAGTGACCTATGGTCATTAAGAATAAAGTATGACAATAAAATTATATGTTCAAAACATTTATATTATGACAGTTTACCCATTTACAATTGGATTATTATTGTTATTCCTCAAACGCTAGAAAAACCAAAAGCAAATTGATCGGTTTCGTACGTGATGACGTCACGACTACAGAAAAATGGCTTCGCCTGGATATTTTTTAACTTCACACTATTTTTGCTATACGTCGTTATTAATAAAAATTTGATGACATAAACCAAATAAAACATAGCTTGAAAGTTTGCAGAATACATATAGATTATTATTATTTTTTTTTTTTTTTTTTATTCGCATCACCAGTGGTACAAATTTACATTCGCTTGAAGTGATAACAACACAAGATTATACGATAACATTTAATTTTATTTCATATCTCTATATATCGGTTAATGATGTACACGTCAAACAGTACATATTTAAATCTATAACATTCACAACACACAGTATGTTTTATTCAACTACTGACATGAATGAAACGAAAACGTAATTATTTGTGCTTATAAATAAATAAATAGATAACAAAATTGTAATTATTAGCGAAACAATAATATATTAAGAACAAATGCATGAATATCAAACAAAAAATATAACTGCTATTATTATGTATAACATAAGGATAGAAAACAACAAAAAATAAATCATTAAAAATGGCGACTGTCATCAAGGAATAAGGTTTTATAAAATAGATCACTTGGCATAAATCACAACAGATAAATCACGATTTCAGATTAACATGCATTTAATTGTATTTGTATGTTTTGTTGCTTTTCTTCTATTTTATTTATTTATTTATTTATTTATTTATTGTTCCTGCTGCTGTCTAAAAATAATTATATACTCTAACTGCTAGTAATAAAGTTTACAGAACAATTTCCGCTATTTATAAAAAACCAAATTCAAACCAGTCTCAATCAAACAATAATCCTAAAAAAAAATTCTAAAATAAATAAATTTATATAAAATGTTCCTGAGTACGCTATAGTAGTAATTGTTAACGTGGACTAAATCGCAGATTAATACATTATGACAAAAGTGGTCAGCGTCCAGTACGTAATTAAATTTGTGTATTCTTAGAATACACAGTGGTTTTGTTATCTCAGTCGTTGATGTTTCTCATTTTGCCGATGTTCATGCCTGCTTGGCTGGCCCCTTTGTTGGAGCCGTACTGTAAACTAACGACATTTTTGGCTTCCAGTAACTGCTCCTCGGTGAACTGTCGTTCGTTTTTCTCAGCCATCTTGGGACCCAGAACCGGGCCAGTGTAGTCAGGTTTGGTTTGGCACTGAATTATTAACAACGAGTTTTATCGTCAGCATCATGATTATGTCAACGTTTTTGAAATAAAGTAAATTAAAAACAAAAATAAATAAATTGAAAAAAAAAAAAAAATATTGAAAATCTAATCAAGAATGAAATTAAAATCGATTTAAGAAACATATTTATTGATTATACACTTATTTAAAATGCCACATTTAATGCAAAATCATATAAATAAATAAAAATGGAAAAAAAATATTTAGAAAACTCTACTACTACTGCTACTACTATAACTACTACTACTAATAATAATACTAATACTACTACTATGACTACTGCTACTAATACTACTAATATGACTACTACTACTACTACTGCTGCCACTATTACTACTACTATGACTACTACTACTACTACTGCTGCCACTATTCTACTACTTCTACGACTACTTCTACTACTTCCTGCTACTACTACCACTCAAGCTTTCATTCTCCTACTGATGCTGCGAAGACAGTTTCTTACAACCAAACACAAAATACCAGTCTACAATTAAAACAGAAGAAACAGTGTTTTTAATATAATAAACACATGCCATCACGCACACACGCACACACACACACACACAGGCACGCACGCAAAAGGAAAGTGTGTTATATACTGACCACTCTTCCCAAGGAATGGAGACAGAGGGTGACCTGGGGAATGTTCTTTCTCTCCCACAAGTCCACGGTCTGGAAGCACTCTGAGGCTGGAACACCAAACTTCCTGGCTGCCTCCGAGAACCTCTCAATGTTCTGCATCAGAGCAAACCCGCCTCCTTTTTTGTCGATCTTTTTGATGCAGCCCGGCATTAGTTTGTTCATGAGGCTGTGGAAAACACACAGAATATATAGCGTGTGTTGTTATTATAATTTATAATTCATTTTCAGTAAATCGAATCACTTATTTGAGATCGAAAAATAAGTATACTTTTGAAAAACGTTTAAAAAAAAAAAATTTAGTATACTTAATTATTTATTTTATTTTATTTCGTTTCGTTTTGTTTTTAGTATACTTAATTATTTATTTTATTTTATTTCGTTTTGTTTTGTTTTTAGTACACTTAATTATTTATTTTATTTTATTTTATTTCGTTTTATTTTTAGTATACTTAATTATTAATTTTAATTTATTTTATTTCGATTTCTTTTGTTTTTTAAATTCATTTATATGTTTGCCATTTATCTGTATGTTAAGACTTAATAAAAATTTCAAACACTTACTTGCACAGTATAATACCATCTTTCAGTACGTCTTCGTATGGTCTTTTTCTGTCAATAGGTTCACCCAGAATAGCTTCAATCCAGTCCAAGGCTTGTTTTTCCAGCTCGGGGTCACGCTGTTATTAATGAACAAAACAATGAACCCCAAGCAAAAACGTCAACTCCAAAATTTATACTTGTTAACTAACGGTGAATAAAATAAAATAATTAAAAATTAAATTAAAATAAAATAAAATAAAATAAAATAAAATAATTAAAAATAAAAATATAAATGAATATAAAAATAAAAACAAAAATAAAAATAAAAATATAAAATGAAAATGAAATAAAAATAAAAATAAAAATAAAAATAAAAAAAAAAAATAAAAAAAAAAAAAAAAAAAAAAAAATTAAATAAAAATAAAAATGAAATAAAATAAAATAAAATAAAATAAAATAAAATAAAATAAAATAAAAATAAAACAAATAAATAAATAAATAAATAATAATAATAAGAAGAAGAATACATATCTACAAATGCTTAAATGTACATTTCTTGATTCATTATTATTGTTTTTCACATTTAGCGTCTAGTACGAAAATACAGTTCAAAAATAAATATTTTTAAAGGTTGTTTCCATAGCGAGGCTGTTCCATACACAATAATGTAAACAGACTTAGTGAGTGAGACTACGCCAGTCTCGCCATTTTCACCTACATTTTGTTACTGCAGTAATTAATAAGAAAGTCTAAACACATGAATACATTAAAACAGAAGGTGTATATAAAATATTTATTCATTTGTACGTATTTTAAAAAATTACTTTTAAAAAATCTAAATGGATAATAATATACTTTTAAAATAACTTAAAAACATTAATATAAAATAAATCAAGAGTGTAATTTATACTTTATTTCTGTTTCATTAAAAAAATATTTAAAAAAAAAATAATAATAATAATAATAATAATAATAAGAAAGAAAGAAAGAAAGAAAGAAAGAAATAAGAAATATAAACTAAAAATTAACTAAATAAATAAGAAATAATAATAAAATAAGAGGAAATATAATCTTTATTGCTAATCCGCAAAAAATGTTTTAATGCGGTGAGTTTACCAGATTCTGTTTTTCATATTATTAAATTATATGATTACTGTTTGAATAAAATATTAATTTATAAAATAGCCGCTATATGAAGAAAGATTCTATTGTTCACCAGACTATTCATATTCTACCTGTTATAAACACTGATGGCAACCGTATTGTGCATAGCAGCTGACTGTATCTATAAGATATGGAACAACAACAGTATTATTATTATTATTATTTTATTTATCTTCGTTCTTTAAACAATTTCTAGAAGCAGTTTCAGGATTTTAGATAAAAAAAAAAAAAAAAAGGGCGTCATATTTTTTATGAATATTTTTAAAAGATAAATTAATTTTCATTCAGCAGAAAACAAACTACATCGCTGGATTCTTGCCTCTTTGCATCATGGTTCTACGTATGTTTTTAAAAGTGTCTCGATGTTAGAAAACACTTCGTGAATGGTTTGCTATTCCATTCAGTATCATGTGTGAAGCAATTTAGAGAAATGTCATGACGTTCTGGCATATGCAGAGATCAGATAGTCAACAAGTGACGAGTCTGTGGTGAAATGTGCTCGCCACCTGGGTTACGTTGAATATTACACTTCGTCTCCATCTGCCTATTCACAGGAATGAACATTATATCTGGATCGGTTACAGAAATGGAAAGTATAACATAAAACATCAGTTACCTCCATGATGCTGTATATAAAAATATGTTACTTTTATTTTACATTCCGAGATATATTAATGTTTAAACTTCGATAATTTTGTCATTGTTGATATATATATATATATATATATATATATATATATATGTAGGATAAATTTGATTCGGTTTTCTACTTCTTCTTCTTCTTCATCCTCAAATCCATCTTCTTTTTTTTCTAATTGTTATTTGCTATTATTATTCTTAAATTCATTTAAAATGACTGTACAAACACCAAAAAACCCACATCAAACATAATTTAATCCTCAAAGACGTGCTTTCATTCCACGCAGAATGTAAAGCTGGCAGAGTTAGTTACTGCACATTCGTAAACAAGTCATTCTCAAGTTTCACCTACACGCAGCAAAAGAGAGGAACCTGCTGGCTTATAACGTACATCAAACACAAACACTGTAAATTGATATAAGTCGTATAAAAATAACTCTCTTTCTCTCTCTCACACACACACTCTCACTCTCTCTCTCTCTCTCTCTCTCTCTCTCTCTCTCTCTCTCTCTCTCTCTCTCTCTCTCTCTCTCTCTCTCTCTCTCTCTCTCTCTCTCTCTCTCAGAATTTGGGTTTATAAGGATTTACATAACTGCTTGTTTGGAACAATATTTTGAAATGTGATCATCCGATTTGGTTACCACTGAATCCGTTTTATGTATGTTTCCCACTGTGCAGTCAGAAGAGATTTTCAGTTCCTAATCTCCAGGAATCTAATTTCTTGTGTATAATACCACAACATAGCACAGTTCAGCTAATGTTAATAATTAAAAACAAACACAGTTTTCATACGCTGCATATTCCGTTCACACCTAAGAACGAAAAGCTGTAAAAACTTGTGAAAAAACCTCAACCTCACTAATTTTTTTCTTTTGAAGTTAAGTAATTACTGATTTGTTGCAATTTCTATTTAAAATCTGTTGCACATCTGTGTACTGTCTGCATTTAGGAGCGCATAGACCTTTTACAGCCTGTTCTTCCAAGTGCTGAACTTTATCTGAAAATTTACTTTCATATCAACAGTTAGAAAATGATTCATTTTAAAAGTAGGTTAGAGATTTATTTAGCACGTAAAACTTTCTGCCAACCCTAAATAATACATACTGCTTCGATGATTTGTAAATAGCACTGCGTTTCTCTGGAGATTTTCCCATAATCTCACATTCAGTATTTGCTAATCAAGTAAAACATGTTTAAATATACTCTAATGTAATGAAATACAAACATAACAGATACAATCTAAGACTGCTGCAAACATTCAGTACTTCATTTTTTTTTTTTTTGTTTGATTACTTACAGTAAATTACAGAAAATATGTTGTTTTGTTTTTTCATTAATCTTAACGTCTGCATTTTTATATCGATGTCAAAGTACACGGTTTCAATAGAAAATAAATAAAATAAAAATATATTTTGAATAGTAACATCACGTATAAAGGAATTTTATCAAAGAAGTCTCCGTACGTGAACTGTTTACTGTGGTTAGCTGTTGGTGATTTCAGATATACCACTGTATAACATGGAGTGTTCTTCGTTATCCAAAGGTAGAAAACAAAAAGTAAATGTCAAATCTCAAATCAAAGAAGAAAATAATAAACATATGTGTTTATGAGTCAACACATTCACGTATTTCCCCCCTCGTTTCCTTTTCTTCAAAGATTTCCAATAACCAAATTAGATTAATATGTGTTGTATGATGTACGCAGTTCATATCTTTCACTGAAGACCTCATGTTCAGTCTATTCGTGAATCAAAGGGTGCACCTCGCTTCCTGCCTCACTTTTTCTGTTTATTTATTTCGTGTTTGTGTGTTAATCGTGAACTAATATCATCTTTAAAGTTCGTTCCATCAAAATCACACTCGTTAACATTGTAAAACGCTGTATCAAAAATGCAATTGTCTTCTGCTGCAAATATTATTTGTTTTAGCTTCTTTAAATTGTCTTAACTGGTCTTGCGTTATTGACCAACTGGCTATTTATGCACGCACACACAGACAAAAGGTTCAGACTAAAATAGTGAAATTAATGGAAATAACGGTTCCCTCTCTCATTATTATTATTATTATTATTATTATTATTATTATTATTATTATTATTTTAATTTCAAATGCATATGTCTCATAAATAATAACCATAATAATAATGTCATTAAACATTCAATCTTTCCATACCTCTTCTTAAACTGTTTATTTGTGTAGGCAAACCGCCTCGATATAATTCTTACCAGAAGTTTATGTTTTCACTGAACATGTCAGAAACGATCCGTCTGCAAAACCTCACCGCACGAGCGTTAATAAACAGATCTAATTGGCACGTGCATGGCACTAACATTATTTTTGTTTAACAGAAAACACCACTTACTGACCGTTCGCCCGAGCGCCATGTTTAGTCCGCTTTCCAGACACATTACGCTGCATTCTACAACTAATTGAAGCGAGTGGTTTTACGCAGAAAATTAATTCTGACTATGATTTAAAGTAATTGATCTGTTTCACTGTTTTTATTTATTTTGTTTTTCTTTCTTTTGTGTATTTCATCCCAATATTGACGATTTCGACTGATTATCACGAGTTATTTTTTATTTTTTTATTTTTACATTTCACTATACTTACAAATGATCATCGTTTATTATATTTTCATCCTGTTTCTTTTTAAAGGGATAAAATGGAAAATAATAAGAAATAAAGGTTTGAGAACGTACATGACGTACTGTTGATCTACAGCTGACATGCACGTGTGATATTTATAATTCAGACACGCAGACAATTTACTCCTTAAATCAGCAAAACACCTGCAAATTGGTGAACCAATGGCCTTTAGCTCGCTGAACATTCACTGCAGTCATTACCAGCAGCTTCAAGCTGTTCTACAGCCAGCGCTTCCTTTCATGTATCATGTTTCAAAAACTTCGTTTTCAACTCCAAACGTAAAAACAAGATGGAAATGATATAGCTGATGATAGATTATTCTTCTGCAGCGTGCATACATTGCCAGTTTCTTGCAATAAAACAAGTGATAATCACCTTTCAAAAATAATGATGTACAGCACACCAGTGTTTAAAGAACAGTTTCAAAGAAACTGACTCTTCATTGCTAAATTCAGTATTTTTTTTTTTTTAAAACCGTAGTTCAAATCCGCTGTTGTACTCGGTTACTGTATTCTCAAACAGGATCTGAAGATTTAACAGAAATGAAATGAAAGATAAATGAGTACGTATGAACCTGTATTCGTTCATATGATATATATATATATGGATAACAGATGTATTATAATTGTTGTTTTTTTGTGGTTGTTGTTGTCGCTGCTTCTGTCGCTGTTGATATTGCTGCTGTTTGTGCTTATCACTGCTGCAGTCAACCCTTCTAAATTAACCTGCACTGTGAACTCTAGAAGGAGGATAAACTTGTAACTGGGGGCAAATAATGAGTTCTGTGTAACACAGTATGAAGGTAACAGCTGACAGTAAGTGTTTTGTGTGGTTTCACTGAACAACTGGTTAAGATGTATCATGCACTGTTCTGACGTCAGACTGGTGTAGATTTATAAGTATCACACTAGATAAAGAGTGTGTCTGCACCTGTCTGTTAGACATCATCAGTTGACCTTCACATCTCGTAAATATATCATACATACTGTGCACACTGCTATTCATAACGTGTGTGTGTGTGTGTTTGTATATGTATGAATATATATATAGATAGATATAGATACAGATATATATATATAGATAGATAGACAGACAGATAAAATGAAAATATTACTGAAAACAAACAACAAAATTATTTTGAAAAAAGGGGATGGGAAAGAAGGTAAAAAAAAAAAACAGAGCAGATTTTAGACATTAATGTAAAAAAAAAAAAAAAAAACCAGGTATAAATGAATACATCTGAACAGAATATTGCGCGTAACAATACTTTTTGGGATTCAGTTCCGACACCAGCATTAACATTTCTACCCACTCCTCTCTGTAACTAAACCTTTAATAGGTCAACATGCCTCAGACAACCCGACAAAAGAAATTAAAATATTTAACTGACGTAATCCTTGTCATAGTGCATCAAAATATATATATATATATATATTTATATTTAAAATCAAGTTTCGGAACAGTGTTTATGAAAACAAAAACGATTTTCAAGTCGCAAATAATTCTTAAACCTTAAAAAGAAATATTTTTAAAAATAAAATAAAAATAAAAATATAACATCAGCATTTAGCAAGAGTTTAAAGGTATGTGATTCACAGATTAAAAAAAAAAGCTTTTATCTGTAAATGCCAGACAGCTCTTGCGTGCAATCTGTAGTCAGGTATGACGTCACAGCGGGAAGCTCCACGTTATCTGTTTAAGATAACATCCGACTGAAACAGCGCATTGAAAGACATCGACATGGAGATAAACAAAGTTTTTAACAAGTTCTCCAGTGTTGTGTGAAACGCCACATCAAAAATGATAGCTAGGTTTAAAAATAATACTCATTATTTATTATCGGGCAATGGACCAATGTGGTTTGCATGTTAAAGCGTGGTGTTAGCTTACGTAACTGTGACGTTAGCAAAAAGAAATGGATGAATAATGAGGAAAGCTGTAAAACGAGGCTTTAAATAAATATATCAGTGAAAATAACCATTTGAGTTAAGAACGTAGATTTTTAGTTCAATTCTCCTTAATGTCTTTTTTTTTTTTTTTTTTAACTATTTCTCGTTCCAGCCAGTGTTCGTATCTGAGTTTATCAGGGGCCTTCAAATGTGCTTTCCTGTTTATGGGAAAGTTGAAATAAAAGGTACGTTGCTGATAATAAGAGTAGCTCATGGATTGGCTATATCGAGTTTTCTGTATCATATCGTCAAATTAGTTTATTATCAGTTAGTAATCAGACGTATTGTATATACTCAGTATTTAATTGTGCAATCAGTGAGGCACAAAATTAATAATAATAATAATAATAATAATAATAATAATAAAATAATAGTGGTAGTAGTATTAGTAGCAGCAGCAGCAGTAATAATAGTAGTAGTAGTAGTAGTAATACTAGTAATAGTAATAATAAAAAGAATAAAGATATAGAGAAAGAAACCGAAAGGAAAAGTTGTAAATTTGTTTTCTTTTTCTTTTTTTTTTTTTTTTTTTTTTTTTTTTTTTTGTTTCCTTAGGAAGGGAATATTCTTCGAAATTGTGGATTTCAGAAAGATTTAAAATATAATTTTTAGGAATTAATAAATAATCCTACAGGTTTAAGCAAACACCATTACAACGCTTTTCTTTTCTGATAGACAAAACTGACGGCACAACGATTTTTTTCATTGTCTTTTGTTTTTCTATTTGTTTTAAATATTTTTTACTTTAAATTCACCTATACAAAACTGTATGAGCTAAAACTAATCTTTAATTCATTCACCGTCCAAACCTCTATTACGCTTTTTTTCTTCTTCTTCTTTTTCTTTCTTTTTTCTTTTTAAATTTATTTCTTCGTCTTTTTTTCTTCTTATTATTATTATTGTGAGGGGTTTTTTTTAACGGTCAAGATGTATTTCAAACAAACATGTGAATGAAAAAAGAAAAAAAGAAAAAAGAAAACATGAAAGAAAGGAGGAAACGCAACTAAATTAATTAATACACTTTTCTTCAGCGTTGAAGCAGAACAACTGTACAGTATGATGCGGATGGCGGTTTTAATCACAGGTTAATATTTATGATTAGTATTCTACAAGCCTCAACGAACATTTATACTTCTGTCTGCAGTTCATCTGAGCTTATGTAGAAAAATATTAAAAGTTAAAACCTCTTTATCTTTTATCATTGTGATATATATATAAAAGAAGACGAATATTTTATTTTGCGATGGTTAACATTAGTTTTTAAAATTTTCTTTCGGTATATGCATTTTATAATAAGTGTAAAAAAAAAAAAAAAAAAAAAAAAAAAAGAAAATACGTACATACTAATGAACATTTGAAAATTACTGTACTTTTTAAATATGATTTATTTATTGTTTTAAACCAGAAATGTGTGCCTTACCTTGGGTCCCATTCTGAAGTATAATTATGTAGCTAATATAAATCCACTTGTTAGAACGTTCTGACTAGCGGCAGTTGAAGAAGAAAATACAGTGCCCACCTTGAAAAAAAGAGGAACTATCGCCACTGTGGTGGGCGCATGGAATCGTCCTGTAGGTAACACCAGCTTCTATAGCAACATAATAACCACCAAAATTTGCACGGATTTACTAATGACGTTCTTCTAACTGATATCATGAACGGAGAAAAACATTTCATTATTTAGTGAGACGTATTAAAATAACAGCTTTATTCGCCAACGGAACAGAAGGAAAACCTTTGACCTCTATTGCCGACAATGGATTCTTCCGGGCTGGTTTTGGCAAAACAGATAAGCTCTGTTGAAGATTGCAAAATATCTTCTTTCAAGAATATTTGTTTGATACGCAAAGCAATTGGCAGGGGAATACGGAGTACATCTGTTAACAGAAAAACTAACAATGCCATTCTGGAAAGAGAGTTTGAGAAATTCTGAATTTTGAGATATGTTCAGTACACTCTGAAGATTGGCTGAAACATTTACTAATATACTATATACTCTGTTTTGTAAAACTTAGCAATAATACTTACTTAAAATCTATAAATTAATATTTTCTTTCTTCTTCTTCTTCTTCTTCTTCTTCTTCTTCTTCTTCGTATTATTCATATTATTTAAATTCATATTCATAATTCGTATTATTATTATTATTATTATTATTATTATTATTATTACTATTATTATTATTATTATTATTATTATTATTACTTTTAGCTTGATCATCATTATTATACTTTACATATTTTTAGAAATATCTTTATATATATATATATATATATATATATATATATATATACACACACAAACACACACATTGTTTTTGTAATATGAAAACTTTGCAGCTTTAAAAAAATAATGATAAAAAAGTAAAACAAGAAAAAAAGAAATTACATAGGTATAACTATCAACGAAAGCATCGGCAAATAAATATAACTGATCGAAACTTTGTTGTTTGTGTCTGGGAACTCGATGCGATTCTGATTCTATTAAAATGACCAGTACCACTATCATTGTCTATTTAATGATCCAGTCAAAATGGAAACAAACCGATGACCTGGTTTACACAAGAGAATACTGGTGATGCATGGTAAATACAATATATTAGATACTTCTTTAATTTGCATCAGATGCAATACATCGCTGATACGTCGAAAGAATTCCCGCTCAGTATCTACAAATCACAGAGAGAGAGAGAGAGAGAGAGAGAGAGAGAGAGAGAGAGAGAGAGAGAGAGAGAGAGAGAGAGAGAGAGAGAGAGAGAGAGAGAGTAATAATAATAATAATGATAAATAAAATAAAATAAAAAAACACATCGCAGAGAATTGTTGTTTATTAGCAACAATACAATGCCTTGACGTATTTTCATATACTGTATGTGAATTTTGCAAATACAAATACAAATAAATATAATCTTCTACGTAGTAGATTGTTTTGTTTGTTTTAACCTATGTACTTACATACATATATTTAATTAACAGTAAATATCTAGGCTAAATGTCATATTATCTCGAGAACTAATAATCGTTGAAAATATATTAAATGTACTCTGGAATTTCCACAGATACGATATGATAATTTCATTGAAACTGTAACACATCTTAAAACAAAAAAAAAAAATCATTATCACAAAATGAATGTGCATTTTCACATGATATTGTTTAAAGAACAGATATTAATTTTTGGTGTAAAACTTTTTTTTAAAAAGAATAACACAAGATAATTACAAAGGTGGTTGTAACAACGTTGTTTAATTGTGTGTCACCACTGTTAAAATTAGTTACAAGTACAAAAGAAGCGTAAGTGGGAAAGCTGAAGCTGATCCCAGAAACACGACAAAAAAGAAGTTATCCAGTGTTGCGTATGTTGGTTTTCTGTTTGCTGCTGTATTCGAAACAGTAGGTTTTGCGTCATCTCTTTCCTTGAAGCCATCGAATTTCGTCCTGTCATCGACAACAGGATCCACTTTCTGTTGTGACGGTCTGTGAAGTTCTCTGTTTCTGTGCCAGCGTAAAATGAACAACGTGGCGGTTATGGCCAAACCGCAGTGGCAGAGGACAAATATGAGATAGATCTCAAACCAAGACAACGTCTGTGATGTCCTCGGCAGCGACTCGTTGATGTAGTTGAGGAACACGGAGTAGGAAACAAATATTGAAATAAGGTAAGACATCCTGTCTCCTGAACTGACCGGTACCATGAAGGCAAAAGATGTCAGCAGTGACAGAAGAACCATTGGAAATATAGTCGTCACGATGTAGAACAGACTCTTTCGTTTAAGGATCAAACTGAATTCAGCAACTTCGATTAAATACAGTCCGATCACTGGACTATTCCACGTCAAATTGACGACTCTGGCAACCATCCCGTTGTCCTCACTTAACGACCATTCACTGTCTGCAGAAAAGTATTTCTGCAGAGGAAGTTTGATATTTAACACTTTCAGAACTAACGGAGCAGTGTCGGTGTTGATTATTTGCAAACCACATTTCTGACTATCAAACGGATACCGTGTTGTGTCTACCGTGCACGTTGTTTTAAACATGGCTGTTTTGAACACTGATACAGTTCCGTCTGCTTCAACTGTGACTTTGCAGTGCTCGTCAAACACACTGAAGTGATCCACGCCATTGGCAATGTATAGTTCCGGTTTCCATATTGATTCAATATCCATTTTAATTTCTGTGATGTTACCGTAATCTCCAACATTCCACCGCAGCTGAGGATCAAACCACATGACTTTAAAATAACCAGTGTAAGAAAATATCTGTAGTATTTCATCAATGTCTATTATAGCTATGACTCCAAATATGATTATAACGACCAGCTTGTCGTCGTTGTCAAACACGGGTGGGTCTTTCAGATACAACTTTTGTTTTAAATGATTCTTCAGACGAAAGTGAGCAGATCTGTAGTCATCACAGCTGGAAACGTTCAGATATATCAATACAATCACGGCAACCATCACTACTTCACGTAATACTGATACCATATTTTTTTTTTCTGTTGTCTTCTATTACTATATGTTAAATTTCAAAATTCTGCTTTTCAGTATCTACACTTTACTATATATATATTTATATATTATCATCGGCTATTAATTGTAAAACCGGTGCGTATCTCTTCGGTACTGTAACACATCTGTATCTTTAGGATGTATTTATATTGAAAACTGTAAGAGTTAATTAATGTAACATTACAATGAATTACAAAGCATTAATATGACTTTGGTTTTAATGACAGTTAATGGATATTACTGTAGATCAGGTATTGATGTTCAGTAGCTGTACAAACTCAGTGGTTGGTAAAACTATCCGTTTAATAATGAGGGTAAGTAAATAGACATAAATAAGATTTAAAACATCGATCTGAAACTAACTGAACGGGATCTGGTATGTTCTAACCTTAGAATAACAGCATACTGCAAAAAAAAAAAAAAAAAAAAAAAAAATCAAATCAAATTTAAATAAATAAATAAATAGATAGTCTAACTTTAAGAAGATTTCTAATTTATTCAAAGTTCGTAATAATATATGATAAAATAAACTAGTAATAAGTCCTGATATTACATTAAAGATATTTTATTTTATTTTTATTAAGATGAAGTTATTAGAAACACTTCTATTTAAGATATTATATTTTTTCATAAAGTTAAAAAAAAAAAAAAAAGAAAAAAGAAATTAAATAAAATGTCTTTATATTTGATGTATTGAAAATTAAGCTGCATAATCATAATCATTCTTTTCCCAAGTGGGCTATTTGCCGTTCCAGCCTGATCCCAGTTATATCAAAGACCTTTCAATAATGAATATAAAGCAGATTGTTCCAATAATCAGTTACGTGTGGTGATATCAATCTGTCATTATCATAATTTTATATTATTATATTGTGAATGTCCACGTTTAATTTTTACAAAGACCGTATGATAATAGAGTTACATAAATGAAAGACTAACTAACAAAACTAAATCGCCTCAGCAAAGAATAATATTATTTATCATACGACGGCTTAGTCTTTCGATGCAGGTGCATTCGTTGAAACAGACATTGAGTAATAAAACTGATGTGTTTAAACGGTATTTTGAGTCACACTGATTTTTTTTTTTTTTTTTTTTTAAGGAAGACTTTTTAAACAGCTTTATTTTGAAATAATCTTTTTTTTTTTTTTTTATATATATTATTTGTGTGAACAGTTATTTTCTGCTTACAAACTTGGTATTCGATAAGTAACAGAAAACTGAGGTGGGAAGATAACACTCAGAAATGAAAAATAATTACAAATAACAGTTTCTTATTACTGAACTTTATTTGGAAATTTCGTAAAGTGGACAGTAAAATTTTGCTGTGTTTAGTAAAAAACACACTAACCTACAGGAAACTCTGAAAAGCTACTGTAAGTGAAATAATTAATTAGGATTTTCTATGTGATCTTGTGTTTATATATATATCGATGTTTTCGATGTTTTGATTTTACAGTAAAAATAAAGTGGAAGTTACATAAATGTAATAACATGAAGGAAATGAAATTTGTAAATAATGTAACATTGTTTTAATTACAGTGATACGTTAGATATATGAATGCTCTTTAATTTTATTATTCACTTTTAATCTTTATTATTATTTTATTATTGACATTAAATAAACAAACCAAAAGTATAATAATGAAAAGATACTGATATTTGTTTTTTAAAAAACGCTTATTTATTTATTTATTTACTTATTTATTCATTAATTCATTTATTTTGTGACTTTGAACAAACAAGCAAAAATTATTTACACACACACACACATACATGCATGTGTAATATATGTATACACAAGCATATGGGTGTGTGTGTATATATATATATATATATATATGTATATGTATATGTATATGTGTGTGTGTGTGTATGTATATATATAAAGTGTGTGTGTGTGTATGTGTGTGTGTAATGATATTTTAAAAACAGTGTATTCACCAGAACAAGAAGACTATGTCGGTTGCGTCACGGACTAGTGACACACACAAAGCTGACTTTCTCTGTCTGGTGTGTATGAACAGAGAAATGTTTGAAGAGTTTCTCGTGTACTCAGTTTAAACGATAACGTTCAAATAGTTTACTTTTCTACTTCTAATCCCATAACACTGGAGTGCAGTTTGCAGGTTATAAATCACTCAGTCAAACATTATTTCTCACACGTCAACGCGATAAGATTTGCTTGCTTGGTCAAGAAATGTTTTATTTATTTCGTAACAAAGAAGTTTGATAAGCAGTAGAAAACAGTACCAAAAAGATACGAAACCGTTGTTAAGTACCTTATTTTATTTTATTATTATATATATATATATATATATGTATGTATGTATGTATGTATGTATGCTGTTATGTCTGTAGTTAAATATGGCGCTTTTAACAATTAGTTTTAATGGTTAGGAAGACCTTGATAACGAAGAAATTCTTACTTTGGGTCAGAGTGTTTAAAAGGTGTTTAAAAGAGATATCCAGTATTTTAATAATATCACCAGTTCGAAGATCCACTGTTGTGATTTTTCGTTGTTGTTATAAGGTTTCCAATTCAATTAGCGATTTAAAAAAAAAAATCTCTCTCTCTCTCTCTCTCTCTCTCTCTCTCTCTCTCTCTCTCTCTCTCTCTCTCTCTCTCTCTCTCACCCCCCCCCGTCTCTCAAGCAGTAAATAAATAAAATAAAATAAAATAAAAATCCACAGACAGTATTATAAACTATAAAAACGTATTATTTGTGTATATATTTCATCATTAATAATACTTAAATTGTTCTTTTGTTAAATTATGATGATGCCAGCCGGTGGTGAAAGCAAACAAAAAAAAAAAAAAAAAATTAATTTCGTTCTGCATCATCTGTACAAACCACACACAAAACAACAGAGTGTTTGTTTGTCTCTTTAACTGTTCAAGTGAACCAGGTGACTCCGAATCACTGCATTAGCCAATGAAGCGAAACACTCTCTATGGCTTTTCGATAAGAACGTTGACGATATTTTATGACTGACAGGCCATTTGTTGTCAAGAGACGCTGCACGGTATAAATATTGCAGGCGGTCTTCGCGTTTTGTTTTTTTTTGTTCTGTGGTGGGGACTGTCGCGCCTCACGGCGAAAGTTAGAAAAGCCAGGGAAACGACGGTTGGGAATTTTTTGAACAGAAATGACTATTTCGCAACAGTGACCGGCTAATACTGTGAAGGGTACTGACTGAGTGTCCAGCGGGATTCTTGTGAGTATTTTGTCTGTGTGACATGACGAAGTGTTTACTTTCTTTTCTGTACGAGTATCTCGTGCCTTTTACAACATGTTAAGAGTTGTAGTAGTGATTGTTCCTCTCTGAATTTTACACACATATTCCCACACAGTGAAAGTGACTACTCGTTTTTTATGCATTTTTTTTAGTATATATATTTGTTTAATGCTCTCTCTCTCTCTCTCTCTCTCTCTCTCTCTCTCTCTCTCTCTCTCTCTCTCTCTCTCTCTCTCTCTCTCTCTCTCTCTCTCTCTCTTTGTTTGTTTCCTGTTTATAAAAGGCCAGATATATTTCTTTCGTGATTCTATAAAAAATTTCCGTGCTTCTAGTCAGTAAGACAAATGGGTTTCCTTACACTGTCACGATAAATAAATACAATTACACACCTATCAGTTATCAAGGAATGTTTCTCGTTTTATAACTAATTTACAGTCTTGCGGAACAATTATTTTTTTTCTCTCTACTTGTTTTCGTGTTTTTATCTTTATATGACACTGACGGAAATTGCAGATAGCCTCATTTATTCTTCCTGAAAATTAAAATTACGATTTTCTTATTTACAGAGTTCTGTATGTGTACTAAAGTAACAAAATACACGTATCATTGATTCTGTAAAAAATATCAGTGACTAAATTGTGTTTTTTAAGCCACCAGTAGACCATACACAACAATAGTAATAATAATGATGATGATGATGATAATAACAATAATAATGCATAGAATCCGAGATGATATAAATAAGACTTAAAACCTTTGGTTTAGTCTAATTTCTTTGACTATTTTGGACGTTTTTAACAAGTTTCCCTGTAGAAATTTTAGACTAGTCCGACAGTGCTTCTCGCATTTTAAAAATAAAAGTTTTACGTTTTAAATATACGATATTTGTATAATAATATAACAACTTTTGGGGGAACTTATTCAGTAAACTAGGAAAGTCTCAAAACTACGTTTATCTTTGAATACTCTGAGGCGGTAATGGAAGAAGATTATTTAAAGCAAGTATTTATTTAACTGAGTTATTTAATATTAAACAGCTTTTATTCTAAAGAAGAATAATCTTACTGTTGATGATATTTCTCTTTCCTAACAACTACAAACAATACTCTTTGACTGATGTCAAACAATACTTTTTAAATGATTTTTAAACAATACTGTTTCAGTGATTTTCAAACAATACTATTTCATTTACTGTCAAACAAACAAAACAATTTCACTGATTTTTAAACAGTTCTGTTTCACTCATTTTCAAACAATACTGTTTCACTGCTGTTCAAACAATAATGTTTCACTGATTTTTAAACGATACTGTTTCACTGGTTTTGAAACAGTTCTATTTCACTGATTTTCAAACAGTTCTTCAAACAAACAGTACTAGTTCGGTAACTCTTTTCTTTGCCATTAATTCTGATCTCGTTATGTAAAATGACTTTGTAATTTTTTTCAGTGCATGTATTATATCTCTCTGTTTACTATTTATTACCAACAAGACGTTATTACTACGTAATAGCAGATAAAATAGGACACATAAAAAGTGTCTTTCTCGGTGTGGCACATGTTTATTGATAGGTTTTGTATTCGTGTTTCGTTTACAAATGAAAGCGAGACGATTTGGAAATAACTTTTATTCTACGTCTGAAATATTAGTTGATATGTATTGATTAATTGTATTCTAACGTGGACAGAATTCTCGACAATATCTGTAAAATACGTAAACGGGTTATTATTATTACTGTTACTAAATAATAATAATAATAATAATAATAATAGTAGTAAGTAGTAGTAGTAGTAGTAGTAGTAGTAGTAGTAGTAGTAGTAGTAGTAGTAGTAGTAGTAGTTGTAGTAGTAATAGTAGTAGTAGTAATGGTAGTAAATACACAGATAAATGAATAAATGAGTCAAATACTTTTACCAAATAAATACAAAAATTCAGAAATGTCCGAATAAATGAAATTTTTTTTTTTCAGTACTGAAGATTTTAAATCTTAAGTAATAAATATAGCGTGTAACTAATTCTACACTACAGGTTTTTCACTTTTTCAGTATTATTCACTGATGAAAAGAAAGGGCAATAAATCTGATTTAGAAGTACGCCAAACTAAACGCTTATTCCTGTCGTGTGATATTTTTTTTTTTTTTTTTTTTTTTTGTTATCCTGTATTCCAGTGTTAGCGAACCCAGGCTTTTGTTCAGTGTTCAAAATGTAAGCTTTTCAGTTGGAGATTACGACTGAAATAAAGTGTGTTACGCCCCAAGATTAACAGACGTTTCACAATCCGTTTTCTGCTTTATCTAATCCATATGCTCTGAATAGAGTTAGAAAGCATTTGTAAGTAAATTAAATGTATGAATACGCATATCGATTTACGGAGATTAGCAGGATTGTTTGAAGAACAAAGTAAAATAGATTGACAAGATTAATGTGCGGGTCTGAATCAGCGATCCGGTTCTTTTTCCTAAGTCACACTTTCGTCACGTGACACTCACTACTCTAGCGTTGTTATTTGTAATTAATTAATTATATATATAGTTTATATATATATGTATATATATAACTACAGTTGTATCAGTGTATTTGTATGTCTGTCTGTCTGTCTGTATGTATGTCTATATATGTGCGTCCGTGTGAGTCTGTGTGTGTGTTTGTATGTAGGTATGCGTGCTTACGTGTGTGTGTGTGTGTACGTGTATGTATGTATATATATATATATATATATATAAACATATGTATGTGTATAATTACAGTTATATAACTGTGTGTGTGTGTGTGTGTGTGTGTGTGTGTGTGTGTGTGTGTGTGTGTGTGTGTGTTGTGTGGGTGGGTGTATGTGTATCAACTACATATATCAATTACAACTATTTTAAACGCGTTATCTGAGCAGCTAGTGTCCCGCAGCTGGTTTATCAAAAGCTGCGGTGTAAGATTCTCCCTCCAGGACAATAAAAAAAAGGTCGTTCGCTCACTAGTATTATTGTCAAGAGTAATCACACAGTTTTAAGCTATGTGGTTTGGGGTTTTTCCTTTCTTTTTTTATTTCTTTTTCACTCCTTTTTGTAAGAGGTTATGTGGCGTTTAACGGATATTTCATTCTTTCATTCATACATGCGCGCATGTGTAGGCACGTACATAAACACACGTATGTAAAAAAAAAAAATTATAATCTTCAACTAACGAACAAAATAATCTTCCTTAGTAAGACGGCAAATTGTCAACAAGTTTTCATCTAAAGGTGTTGTTTTTTTTTGTTGTTGTTTTTTTCATTTGCTTTCTGCACACGTAAATAAGACAGAGCAGTTAAATGAACTGTAATAAAACCGCGGCCTCACTTTGACTAATGTAACTGTAGGAACGGCGCCAATATCCACTTTCTTCTGTTCTTTGTGTATCGCGATAGACAAAGCGTGCGTAACGAAGAGTGACAGAAAAAAGTGTGAGTTACAGAAGCAACACGTAAAGCACGCACTGGTTTTTTGTTTGCAAGAGCGTTCTGCAGGTAAGTGTGGCGAGTGTTTGTAATTAAATTAATATTCGACAAGCTAAGATGAGCATTGTTATTCTGTGTTACATCATTCGTCAGTTGTGGTTATTATTATTTTTTTGTTTGTTGTTGTTGTTTTGATGTTGTATGTGTCATTCA
>CM022665.1:3231666-3386666 GCA_012295275.1 Chrysomallon squamiferum | reverse complement strand
TTCGTGTTTTTTCTGTCTCTAATAAATCTAACCGGTGGCTGCTTGCTGTGATGATTTCCTGTGTCATCTCTGAGCCGCTTTTCCTTGTAGAATTTGCCATAGATCATATTGATCATATTGATCCGTATAAACGTTGAAATAAAGACTGCTTTACGTTACTATATCGCATTGTTTTGTTTGTAGGTGGACGCTGCAGAAGAGATTAATATACTATTCTTTTTTTTTTTTTTTTTTTTTTTTTTTTTTTTTTTGCCTGAACAAATTATCAAAAAAAAGAATTCGAAATGAAATTATAACAAATGCCAAAAAAAAAAAAAAAAAAAAAAAAAAAAAAAAGGCCATAAAATAATACCATTTTCTACAACACACTGTTTTAACAAATGGGACATTAAGTATGGTTGTTATAAATACGTTTTAGAATCTTGTGCCGCTGCACACATTTAATGTGATTTGTTGATCATCATAGATCACATCAAAAGATAATAAATGGCGAGGTAATAAATAAGACAAATTACATTTTTAATATATGTAATTATAAATTACATTACAATAATTCTGACAGGTAGAAAAACTGAAAAAGAAAAAGAAAATGGTCCATGACAGCCCATAAAAATCACTTTTTTCTTTTTTCTTTCTTTATTAAAATTCATTGATCGAGTGATGACTTAATATCTACTGTAAGATTTAATATTTAAAAGAGGTTGGTTTGTAGATCATAAAGTTTAAGATAGTGCACAAAAAGATTATAATATTCGATTATTAACCAACGCTTTCTAGCAGCGACTACTAAACACATAAACAAACTAAACTGAAATTCGGTAAAAATAAATTAAAAAAAATTATTTTAAAAATTAAAACAATGTGGGAGCTGCCGAGGTAATGATGATAGTTTTGTTGTTTCACAAAATTAATAAAAATAATTTCAAACCAATTTTACCCACCTTTTAAAATAATCTCTTGGTCATGATTATAAACATGTCTTGTATAATATATATATGGACTCTGCGAAAACCAGCCTTTGCCTAATCCGGATTTCTATATAAATCGGCACCATTTCAAAGTATCGTCCAGATATCATTAATCTATTATAAACAAAACCTTGTGTAATCCGGATGCGCTCTACGTACAAACATATACACACAACAATTAACAATGAATTAAAATGAAATATAATTTTCATTTAATTACAGAGTAAATAATAAATAAGTAAAAAAAAAAACAATACTGATTAAGTCACCTTTAATAACAAGGCATTTTGATTATCAAATGTCATTACTTTTATGACTACAAAGAACGTCTGGCAGTTTTCAAAAAGAACTGTAACTGGGGAAAAGAATAACCAAATCACATAGCACGGTTATCTCCCTTGAAATACTTTTCCGGTAGAGCTCGAAGCACGATGCGCACCAGTATAAAATTTACGACCACAGCGGAGAAAAGACAAAGTGCAGATATAATGTGCAACCCACAGACACGTACACGCACGTATTAAATTAATTAAATAAATTATAATATGATATTTAAATACCAGAAACTAAAGAAAAGAAATACAACAGACACAACAATAGCGAAGTATATGAAAACAACAATATTAATGTTGTCCAAACCATTGTCCACTAGTTATGCGTGCATGCGTGCACACTCACAGAATTTACTTTAAATATTTCTGTTTTGTTCCATTCTCTCTATATTATAGATACGAAAAACAAAACAGAGATTAACACAGTACATTATAAAACAAAATCTAATTTGTACAAAGGAGATATACGTATATAATACATTTATTATATAATTACAATAATGTTAACAGCCGCCACCTATAAATAATTAACTACTAAATAGAATAAAGCTTATTTCATTATTTTTTTTTTTTTGTATTATAGATAACTGTTAATTTTGCTACTTTCTTTTTGAAGATTAAATTTGTTTAAGTTTATATATATTTTATATATATTTAGATATCTTTGGTGTCAAATACATCCCTTGGAAATAAAAATTAAAAAAACAAAACAAAAACAAAGAAAAGAACAAAACAAATGAAAATATATATAAAGAAATAAAAAAATATAATAAATAAAATCTTGTTCTAACGACAAAATATATTCTTTTTGACTGTAGTTTAATAAAATATTAAATTCGAAGTAAAAGGTACATAACTACAATGGATTCATAAAGCGAAAACGAATGATATGTACCACCATTATTACTTTACCTAATTTTAGCAAAATACTGGTATATATATATTTACCTTACTGATTATATATTATCTAACCTGTCTCAGCAGACAATATCAAATGCACTGTTCAAAGCCCTGAACTAAATATTAGTGCAAAGGCAATGAAGTTCGCAGTTAAAATCTATAATCAGTTGTGCCTGCTTTATTGATGATGTAATAAAATGTGCTTTTCTTTTTGTCTTTCTAAAGACTCTAATAAAAAGAAATTGGCCTCGTTTGGATGAAGTATACAAATATTCTGACATTGTTCAATAAAAAAACGATATTTGGAATTCGTTGTTTTAATGGAATCGTAATGCATTGTGTTGTTAAAAGAGGGATCAAAGTGTAAAGATTGCCATTTTTCGGATTGGATCACAGAATACTGATAAAAAATCGGA
Organism: Chrysomallon squamiferum; assembly: GCA_012295275.1. Taxonomy (NCBI): domain Eukaryota; kingdom Metazoa; phylum Mollusca; class Gastropoda; order Neomphalida; family Peltospiridae; genus Chrysomallon; species Chrysomallon squamiferum. The sequence continues at coordinate 3,384,050 of CM022665.1, read as the reverse complement.
GATCACAGTTCTGTAACTGGTGTGGATCACAGTGTCGAGCGTGTTTTCCGATCACAAACTGAAATCTGCTGGTGGAGGTTATTTACATCACAACGAGTTTCAGTAACCTCGAATCACAGAGTTAAAGAGTGGGGTTCACAGAGGACCTCCGTCGACACGTTGGACATGGCCGAATTTTCCCGCCTCTTCCAAGAGTACTTCTAGACAGATGGACGATACACCTGTGATGAAGTGTAGAATTTTATATATACATATTTTATATAACACATGTCTATCATATTGGTAATAAATAGACAGCAGAAAATCAGCAAGAAAATAAATCAATTTGAGAAAAAAATATTTATAACAAACATCACGACCATGCAAGTACTGAATGTTAGATGTTTGGATTAACGTAAAAACAAAGCGATTAGAAATAGAAATGATTTTTAAAAACGGAAAAAAAAAAAAAAAAAAAAAAAAAAAATAGATTCCTTCATAATGATTAAATTTTTCCACGTTGTATTTAATAAGTAAATGTAAAAGAAAATGACTAATATAAAGAATGTAGAGAAAATAGCTTTCACCACTCCGATATATATGACTGATTGCTGTCGAGTACCCTAACTTCTGTTAGTCTATATAATCATTTTTGACTGCACCAGTTAACAAATCAAATTGGAAACGAATATGAAAACTGCGTAATATTAATTAAATTTTACACGTAACACGAAAATAATTGATTTTTTACCTGTTATGTATAAAGTGACCACAGTCTAAAGCATCTAGTTTCTCTGGTTTTTCGCCAATAACTTCATCACAGACACCGCAAAATAACTCCATTTCATCCAAGAGTTGTCTGACCACTGTAGAATGGCGATGACTGAGTGAGGTCTCACCTCTCACTTTGTGTAGCGCTGTCAGACGTGCATGACATCTCAACATCTCCAGCTAAACGTACATTAAAATGATAATTTAAAACAAACGTAAAACGGGACAGGAGCAAGTGAAATAATTCAGTCATCACTCCCAAGCTATTATTCACCGAGTTACCGATAAACAATTAGAGTTTAACGTTATTTCTCGTTTCTGCCAGTGCCACGTAACTGTTTTGTTAACGGTAATTCTATTGTCTATGGGGAAAGTCCATGTAAAGCTCACAGAGCATAGTTCACGGAGTTTCAGGTTTTCTCGCTTATATTTAAAGCTTTTTGGAATCTTGCAGTTTTATTTATTAAATTTTTTTATTTTATTTAATCTTATTTTATTTTATTTATTTATTGTTTATTTATTTATTTTTTTTATTATTGATCTTGCAGATACAAAACGTCATATAAACCTGTGTAAATCCACTATCACTTGCCAAAATTGTCAAATGAAGCAAATTTTGTGTAAAACCCTTGCATGCTAAAACAGGTTAAAATAAACTGCAAGATTACCCATCTTTTTAAATATAAATTCTTGTTTATATATATTCATACACACGTACACAGATATATATGTATAAACAAACTTTTTTTTTTTTTTAAAACAAATTTTATTTTATTCATTCTAACATTAAATAAAACAACCATTTGTGTTATATTCACGTCATTTTATCATAAATTAACATATTTGGTATATTTAATTTTCGATTTTTTATTTATTTTATTTATTTATTATTCTTTTTTATGCATTATATGCAACATGTGTAAAATAAATAGGAAAAAGTACCTTGTTGCCTATCTTCTGCACTATATCCAGTGCTTTTGTATTCAGTTCTATAGCCTGTAGAATGAAGAGAAAAAAAATAAAGATAATAACTTTCCTCAGAATAAATTATTGTAACAAATTCTAAAATACATTGTATTATTTATTTATTAATTTTTAAAATTATTATTATTATTATTATTATTGTTGTTATTATTATTATTGTTATTATTATTACTACTACTACTACTACTACTACTACTATTATTATGCTGTTTTTATCGTAGTTAAAATATAAAAAAATTACAAAGCCTAACTAAAAATGGAAAATGAATCTTATTTTTACTTATCTCAGATTTTCTTACACACTCTGTTCATATAAATCGTATAATTTGTTATCATCTATTGATTTCGACAACGTTTAGAACCAAATAAAAAATAATTAACTAAGATTAAATGAAATAAATAAAAATAAAATGAAATAAATACGCACACCTTGATACACACACACAGACACCTCATAGATACATACATACACACATACACACACTCATAGATACATACATACACTCATACACACACTCATAGATACATACATACACTCATACACACACATACAAACATACATACATACATACATACATACATATACATACATACACGTACATACACACATAATATACATACGTAAATCAGTGTACACATACAGTTCTGAATTTAAATTTAACTGTAAAATTAACTTATTTTCAAAGTCTAAGAAGTCTCTTAGAGAAAAACTCTTAATGGGGTTGAAGGAAGTCGACGAACTCTGCGAAACAAAAGTGAGGTCATAAAACTAACTATTATATACATAAACCGCCAAAGAAGCACTTCACTTAATAAACTGTTCATCTATAAAATGTGTTTCGCATTTGCATTAGTTGCAAAGTTATTTATTTATTTTTACCTCGATCTCCCCACTTTGTCAGGCTTGATAAATACACAGAGAGCAAGCGAAGTGAAATACAACTAAACCGCAAACCTTTTCTAGACTTGCACAGACAAATGTTTAATCTATTTATGTATTTTCTTTCATTCTTTCGTATAAAAAGCCCCTCTTCGTTGTGTGTGTGTGTGTACGTGAATGTGTGTACGTGAATGTGTGTTCGAGTGATAAAGAGAGTTGTTGGCAAATGCAGTTATATAACTGTACTGCCGCATATGTCAAGTGACATAATAAAGCATACAGTCAGTAAACCTACGAAAGCCATAATAAAGAACACACAAAGAATGCACATGTATGTATGTAAACAAGTAACAGTAGTGTAATTAGTGACGAGAAAAATTGTAATAAATAAAGCGAAATAGTCCGCGTATCATTTTCATCATTATCATTTCCATTATTATTATTATTATTATTATTATTATTATTATTATTAAACAAAAACAAAACAAAACAAACAAACAAACAAAAACTGAATTAAAAGACGTTTAAAGTCTAGTAAAGAGAAGTGCGGTTTTTCCATTATGCCACGTCGAGTATACTATTATCTATCTACAAGGCAATTAGCATGGTCAAAGCTGTGATCTATATTGGTACTTGGAGTAGACCTACAGCATTCTGGGAGCTATAAAAAGATTGCTAAAGCAGGTACGAAACATTCCTGTGCCAAGTTCCCACGATATCGTGTAACTCGGCATCTACTCCGAGCAGCACGTGTAAACAAGAGAAAAACGCAAACATGCAGCACACAGAATTCTTTCACCTTGCGTGTGTTGTTAAATGTATTACTACTCCGCAAAACCACATACAAATAAACAATGTTAATTATTAGCAGTTAAAAGATAACGAACATATTGCTCTTTTTAAAACTATTTTGACAGCAGATAATGTATGATGTGTGTAAGAATATTAATGTTAGACCCAGACTCACTCCCTCTGATTAAGTTCATGTTTTTTTTTATTAAACATTGTTCTTTCAGCGAGGTACAATGTTGTCGACTCTTTTATTTTTACCTGTCAAAATCAAATCATGTTGTCTGAATTTGCTGTCGACGCTTTTAGTTATAGACTCTTACGTATTAATTAAATTTGATTTAATGTACCAATTGTTTCTCTAACCTCAAGCTCCAATATGTATATAGAATACTAATACTAATACTAATAATTGTTCATCTATGTTAAAGGAAGCGGCCTAAGACTGATAAATTCTTGGATCGCATCTTGATATTGACTTTAGTTTGGCGAGAAAAAAAAAAAAAAAAAAAAAGAGAAAGAAATAGAAACTATAGTGACTGCTATCTTTAACTAACAATCTTTGTGAGTTCAGTCTTCTGATCAATGCACTAAGACAGATGTGCATTTGAGCAGTTTGCTCTGAATTACACATCAGCAAACCAAACCGAGCTGGTTCATACAAATGCTTAAAGACTTAAAATAAGTGTTTGTTGGCTTCATTTGCCTCGTAGAATATGCTTAAATTGTGCTAGAAAACTGATTATCGAGAAACAAAACCAATCTTGAAGTTACTTAGAAAAAGTTCACCCTGTTTCACTAATGAAAAGATAACGTCATTCTCCTGGCAATATTCAGAGGAATACTCTAAGTATATCGACCCTAGTAACCACTTATAGAATGAGATGATAATGAGTTTTTCAGTACTTCCCATTCTAATTTACAATGAGCACCAGTTTAACGAATAATAGTCTGTGGCTGGGACAGACTATGATTCTGTCTGTTTGGTTATGTCCTCTACTACTTCTACTACTACCACAACGATGACGATAACCACGACCTCGACTACAAATACTTCTGCTACTACTAATATAACTTCAAGCAAAAAAAGGATTTAAGATAATCTAAACACCCTATGTTGTTGTTTCATTAAAGTACTTTTTACTATTACTTTAATGGATGAAACGAGTTTAATTATAACAAAACAACAACAATAATAATAATAATAATAATAATAATAATAGATGGAGGAGGAGGAGAAATAAGGTCAGCAAAGAAATGTTTGCCTCCCATAACTGCGTGCATGCCTGTTTGCATATTTTATTTTTAATGGGGTTTTTTTTCTTTGATTTTTTTCTGATTTTTTTTTATCTTTCCTTCTTTTTTTTTTTTTTTTTTTTTTTTTTTTTGGCTGCCATTTCTGACGTCCATTGTACAGTGATACCATCTGTAGATGAATTTAAGAGCGCTTCTGGACGTTTGTTTAATATATTATATTGCCACATCACATAAATATCTCAGGCGACATTTAATTGTTAACGTGTATAATAGGACATCGGCTGAGTTCAAGGCAAGGTTAAATTTCACAAATACTCGGGCGAAACATTATATAACAAGCAAATCTAAGTAAGCCAACAGGAAAGATTTTCAACGCCATAACGATGTAGGTGTGGTGTGTGTGTGTGTGTGAGAGAGAGAGAGAGAGAGAGAGAGAGAGAGAGAGAGAGAGAGAGATCTTTGTATGTGTGTGTAAGCATAGCATAATTCAGCTTCTTTTCTTCTTCTTCTTCTTTTTTTTTTTTCGAAAACTATCCTTTCTGAAACAAACTTAAAACATCAACACACACACACATACACACACACACACACATTTAAAAATAACACACAAAAGAATTTTAAAAAATGAGAGAAGAAAACCTATATAAACTAAATTATATTACGCTTCGCTGTGCATTTCCTTTGTTGTGAAAAAAAAAAAAAAAAAAAAAAAAAAATCTAAATTTTAAATTAGTTTGCATATGTTCTGTGAAAATCTATACACTAAGACGAAAAAGAGATTTATAATCTTTTTTTTATTTTATTTTATTTCTCACTTTTTTTGTTTCTTTTTTTGTTTTCGGTTGTTGTTTTTTTCTTTTACAAAAACGTGTTTTTTATATTTTTATTTTATTTCATCATTATTATTATTGTTATTTTTATTTCTGTTAGGGACTTTAATAATCTTTCACCTACTTTATTGTTGTTATTTGTATCTGTTCTTTAAAATATTGCACAGTTTATTATTATAATTCAAATTTGATCGTCAGTATCTGATTTTATTCCATATCCAAGTTTATATATTGACTATAAAGCTGCCATTCTTTTTTTAACGTATTCTAAATTTTTCACACATGTTGTATTAACCAACATGTATTATAAAATCTACACTTCGCCGATAAAGATTTTTTTTAAATCAGCTACACACACACACACACACACACACACACACACACACACAAATATACATACACATTTACATACATGCATACATTCACTGAAAAGCAGAATATTCAAATCTAATTTTCTGCAACAAAAGTATATTTTTTCTAAACAATTTCAAAGTCACCGAGAACACTGATTTTTTTCGCCAAAAGCTTTCTGCGTTTTTACTTCATTTAAATCTATACTGAAATTAAATATAAAAAAAAAGTAGTTGTGCTTTAATTTCATACAAAAACTGCGTGAATGCGTATTACTTAGGTTAATAAAAGAGATTTTTAAAATCTGTTCCTTATTTCTGATCAGTGTTTTAACCATGTATAATCTTATGCATTTCCATTAACAAAATAGATTTTGTTTATTTGTTTATTTATTTATTTATTTATTTTTTTAATTATTATTATTATTATTATTATTTTTTTTTTTTTTTTTTTTTTTTTTTTTTAAATTAATTAATTTACTTTTTTATTATTTTTTATTTGGGGTGTGTGTGTGTGTTTGTTTTTTTTGGAGATTTTTTGGGGGGTGCTGTTGATTTTCGAGGAGGGGTTTACAATCAGGTTTAAAGTATCTGTGTGCGTTTACAATCGGGTTTAAAGTATCTGTGTGCGTTTAAATCCATGTTGTGTATTTGGACGAGTAATTTAAATGTGTTTAAACCTGTTCTAAGTTCCTCGTGCAGGTCGCTGTTTTGGCCATTCCGCTGAGAGCCTCGGCCTGGCCCAGTCTGTCCCCGGTCTCAGACATGATGCTGTACGCAGACTCATAGCGTGGATTCGCTCTCTGCAAATCAGACATTGCACACATCTTTAGACAAAATATTAATAAATCTCTTCAAATTACACAACACTTTGCCAAATGACAACGATCGCGAATTACTTGCCAAATGGGATAATTACAGAATAATTACAATGTTTAGTGAATATTTATCTTAATGTGTTGTCTGCATCAGTGGGTAAAAAAAAATAAAAAATAAAAAATAAAAATTAAAATTAAAAAAATGCATTTGGCAAGACAAATTTCTTTTAATATTTTTTCAAGTTAAAATTGTGTTAAAGCTTGTAAACAAGGATGTGTCTGGAAAGAAGAACATTTTCACGATATTTAAAGTGTACCAGTGGGGTACGAATGAATTGTCTGTGAATTCTTTATATTTCCAAGTTATTATTTTATTTGGTTTAAACGAACTGTATGACAATAAATAAATAAATAAATAATAATAAAAAAATAAATAAAGAAAAAGAAAAAAAGAAGAAAAAACAATTATATAAATAAATAAATATAAAAATAAAAAAGAAAAAAAAAAAAAAGAAAAAAACAATTATATAAATAAATAAATATAAAAATAAATAAAACTGAACACTGCCATTTTACCCCCTTTAAAACTTGAATCGTGACGTCATTGCGTACAGCTGAAGTTTTTCCGCCAACAGAAGAAACCAGAGCAAAATGGTCTGTCCTGTATGCAATGACGTCACAGCTACAGGAAAATGGCGGAGTCCAACTATTTTTTAACTGTACGCTTTCGTTGTAATATTTCGTTATTAGTTAACGCTGTACGGCCAAAAAAAAAAAAAAAAAAAAAACTTGAAAGTAAAACAGAATACTTTTAGAATATTTTTTCCTATTATCAAAGGTACACTTTAAGTAAATAGTTCAAATATGCAAATGTTTAATTAACAATTGAATAATATGTATGATCTTGACGCAAAAGAAAACTGAATATAATTGGATGTTGAATTAGTTTTATAATTAATACAAAATTATGTGATTTAAAAAAAAAAAAAAAAAAAAATCGTTTTCATTAATGATTCAGTTCATGTGTTAATATTTAGAACACACACACACACAAACACGTACATAAATTAAAAAATTTGGAAAGGGAAATACCTTCACTTTCACGAAGTGTAGATTCAGTAATAAATAACACCGGTTGGCCATTAACAGAAGGATAATTAATAGACGTAATATAGAAACTAATTTAAATACCTCGAAGTCTGAACGCTTCCTGTGAATATCAGCGAACACCATTAGACACTTGGCTTGTACTAGACGATCACCTACCAACATGGCCACCTTCATCGCATCCTGCAAATAAACAGATGTCGTGATCTTTACACGTGAAGCAAATAAATTTCGTTTTCTGTTTCATAATATACATATATACATGTGTGTGTGTGTGTGTGTGTGTGTGTGTGTGTGTGTGTGTGTGTGTGTGCAAAAATGACGCAACATTCGATTACAAACAGTTTTTTAAATAGACATATTTAATGTTAAAACGATGATGATATGATATTTCTGTTATAAGATGTACAGTAAATCTTGAACAAACCCTCTATAATATTGTTATAAAAATTCGAATGAACATATTCTGGGAAAAATCTCATGTATGGTATGTTATTTAACGCAGATTCAGTAAGAAGTAAATTCATTAAACTATCCAAGATGGAATAAATTATAGTGGCGATGGTTTTTCTCACGTATTAATAGATGCACACACAAAACGTTTTACATCGAAAACAACAGTGACATTAAAAGTGACAGTTCGTTGAACATCCATACTTTTATTTTTCTTATAACTGTTATTACTGTTTCTGTTTATGCTATTACTATTACTGTTAATGCTATTGTTATTTTATTCTGCCTGTCAATATTTCGATAACCGATTTCTGTTTGAAAATATTAACAAAATGTTAAACCAGGCATAAAATTGTGCCAGAGAAGCAACAATTCGGATTAAAGAAAAGAAATCTTTAAAAAACAAAAACAAAAATTCTTGGCGGTTCACATGACAAACTCGTAGAGTTCACTGCAAGGTGACATGCCGCCATTAGCTGAATTTTTTTATAATAATTTTTATTTTCATTTTCAGAATGATACACACGAATTCTTCATTTTTGTTTGTTTTAAAACATATCAGACAAAAATGTTTGAAATGATAAGCTGATATCCAGGATGCCTGTTTCCCATAATTCGGCATAGTTCGTTGTCAGTGTGAGAAATGTTAAAAACAACTGAAACATTACACTGTCAGCAGACATTAAACATGTCATAAACAGGACTGACACTCGCGTGATGTTGAAAGTACAATACTCAGTCGCAGCAGCATCTAGCTGCTTTAGAGCAATTGTATAACATTAAAATGTATATTATTCTGGTTGGGGAACAGAAAAAAAAAATAATAAAAAAAAATAAATAAATAAATAAATAAATAAATAAATAAATAAATGTTGGATATTCAAATGAGAAGCCAGGTTAAACATTTAAAGAAAAGGAAAAGCTTAATTAATTAATTAATTAATTAATAATAATAATAATAATAATAATAATAATAATAATAATAATAATAATAATAATAATAATAATTAACAAATAAATAAATAAATAACAAAAATTCTTACAAATATAATAGAATTCAAAGATTTCATAATCTAATCAAAACAAGAAATATGTTTTAAACGAAAATGGAATTACTTTTAAGATTATTATTATTATTATTATTATTATTATTATTATTATTATTATTATTATAAATGTACATATTGCACAACTGAATAAACGCTTCAACACTCTGAAACCAAAAGATGAGGTAACCATTTTATTTGCAGGAAAGCACAAACGCGGGTTAAGTCTATACAAATTATCATTAATTTAAAAGAAGAGAAAGGCATTTCGTCCCCAACCAAAAATTTGTCTAACATAACAGACTTACAAGGAACCGATATCCTTCAGTTCATAAAATATTTAATTTTTAACTCTGCATTTATTTTTGGGGAGATTTCGACACTCTCCTCGCTCAAAGAGCACGTGTTGAGTGTCAGTCATAATTTACCAAGCGCATCCATTTAGAAAAGCTAAACTAATTTGAAAAACTATTTTTGATCTTCCTTTCGTAATTACCATTTCTTAGCTCATGCTAGCACGAAGATGTATATAAATTCCTTCTCTTTTCTGTTTCTTTCTTTCTTTCTTTCTTTCTTTCCATCTTTCTTCGTTTTTGTTAAGCAGAAATTTAAACGTTAGGCGTCAAAACGAACAGGCTGCTCTAACTTCTAGCAGCCAGGAAAGTATACGTGCTTATTGATATATGATTTTTATATATTTTAAACAAATTCGGAGTATCGGGTTACTAATTAGGAATACCTGCGTGTTAGCGTATATTTACTTGATGTTATTTATTTGTTCTGTTCACAATATGTGGCACATTTTTTTTTTTTTTTTTCTTTGGTCGTAGTAGTTCGCTGATGACGCAAAACGGTATGCTAAAACGTGCATTCGTCGAATGCATTCTGGGCTGTGACACGTGTTAGATATAGAAGCAAAAACCGGCGTTACCTTTCCTTAGTTAGAACTTTCCGCTTGTCCGCCATTTCATGTTACTTCAATTAGGTATGCATGTTGCGCGTGCGTTGCTATTTCCGGTGCAGAAGCATGTTAGGAATTAGTGAAGAAAATCAGTAACAGACGCGCCGAGGAATGCGAATAGATGGTAAATATTTGGATAAGCACATTTTTCAAAATATTCTTGAATAACACATGCCACAGTGTCAAAAAGATACAGCTGACTATTAACTTGTCATTCAGTACATTAATTTTTTGTTTGTTTGTTGGGGAATTTTTTGTTGCTGGTTTTTTTTGTTTGTTTTTTTCTGTTTGGTTTTCTTTTTCTTTTCTTTTTTTTTTTTTTTTTTTTTTTTTTTTTTTTTTTTTTTTTCTTTTGTTCTTCTTGTTCTTGCTCTTGTTCTTTTATTATTATTATTATTATTATTATTATTATTATTATTATTATTATTTTATTTTTTTTTTTATGCTGGTCATTGCTATTTTTTTTTTTGTTCTGAGTTCTGTTTTTCTTCATGTCTTTTATTTATTTATTTATTTTATTTTTTATTATTAAAAGTTATTATTAGTTATTTTTTCATGGGGATATATATTTAGAGACGACGTTCTGGTTGTTTTCTTTTTCTTATTATTTTCTTTTATTGGGTTTTAGTGATTTATTTGTTTCTGTATAATATTTTTAATTCTAATTTTTTTTTTCTTGCTTTAAAAAATACGATAGTTTCTTCTTGTTTTACGCATCATATAAATCTACGAGTATTAAATTCACAGCCTGTTAAACATTAAATAATAATAATAATATCGTTTTATAAAATTAATTATCTGTTAATTACGTTAAAGTTGTATTTTATGTTTACACAAACAAAACCAATCAGATAACTTGTTTTGTTGCCTTCTTTCCCGTTATATAAATGAATACATACATACATACATACATACATACATACATACATACATATTTGTTGGATTGTTTTCTTGTTATTTTAAAGGATTCACAACAAAGTTATTAGTTATTTACCTGTACATTTCTTTTTTTTTTTTTTTTCTCCCTTTTTTTTGTGTGTGTGGGGGGATCCCTTATTTTACCGCCAACGTAGAAACCGATAACCATCACCAACCAGGAAACTCTGTGTTTATGATACCTTTCAATTATTTCAGTAATCGAGGTCAAAACCTATATGATATGATTATAGTTTTGATAAGCAATTTTATTTATTTATTTATTTATTTATTTATTTATTATTTAAAAATGAAAACAAAAGGTGTTTTTGAAAGCAATATTCGGATACGTAATTCTAATTTCTCAGTCATTAAACAAAACAGTTCGTGTACAACCGGTGTTACTTTTTATGTTAGCTGTGACGTTTAATGTTTCTGAAAGTAGCTTACTCTCTCGAACCGTCGAATGAAATAATCATGTTAGAGGTGTTTCTCACAAAGGTATAAACAAATTAGCCGGGTTTTCTTGCTATTTCAAAGTGTACAGACCTCACGTTGTTTTTCTTAGCTTTTGCTGATTGTACTAATTTGCGGAAAATAAGCAGTTTCCTGTTGTAACACTGCAGGAAGAGGCGACAACCTGTCGTGGTTTGTTGTGTCATGTTTGGTTTTTTTCGTTTACGGCGCGTAACGTATTATACATTTGAGATATTTATTATTTTAAAAAAGAAAAATAAAAAAAAAAAGGTATTTTTAAAAGGTTTTTATTGAAGATATCTAAAAGATATTAATTATACTGTGACAAGAGCACTGGAGTTTTGTTGGTTTATTGTTTTCTTTTTATAGTTTTTATTTTTTTTTACAGAACAAGTATGTTGCGTACACCAGTGTGTGGGTGTGTATATGTTCTATTTGTTATTTTTAAAAGTTGTTGTTTTTACTCAGGGATCAAAGAAAACTGAACGATAAGCGTCCTCTTTTTATTTTTTATTTCTGCATTTTGTGTTCATTTACGTACATCTTAATATTTTTATATAAGCAGAGAATATTATTAAGACACGAATTTCAAAACCTTCTTCAAGATTTATTACAGATGCATTACGTAAATCATTTTTCGGATCAAATTAACTGCACATTATACAGCACTGGGTTCATGAAAAAAATAACTACAAAAAAATGAATGTGTCATCGATTTTATGTTTGGCTGTGAATTATTTCTGTCGCTTATTTCAAGATTCTATTGATCTATGAAATAAGAAAAGAATGTTCAAAGAAAACAATTTTAAAAGACCGAAGTTTCCATAATTACAGAGATAAACTATCTTTCTTTGCTTTTTATTTATTACTGTCTTACTTTTCTTTAATTTTTTCTTGTATTCACAAACGGACGTGTGTGTGTGTGTGGTGTGTGTGTGTGTGTGTGTGTGTGTGTGTGTGTGTGTATACCCCACTAATTCGACACCTATTCAATGAAACCGGTGTTGCTTAGCAACAACAAAGAAAAAAGAGGAAATTATTTAGATTAGTTGTTCTTTTTTGTTTTGTTTTTAAATATATGATACCAGTGAAATGTGAAGAAAAAAACACAAAAAACAACACCTACAGGCCTAATGCATTATTTGATAACGATAAAATATCTGCATAAGCACTGCGGTGCACTTCAGCAGAAGTAAATTATGTTTTTCGTTTTATAGATGATAGTTAATGAAACAAAATATGTCGATAAACGTCTAAGAACAGGGTAAACTATTTTTTTTACGCCGCCAAACAGTGGTATCAAAATTTATGAAAATTGATTTGCAAAATCAATGCCTGTTGATCAGTTTATTTCATTATTTTTATCTATCTGTAACAGTTTTTAAAATTTCACCTTTTCCAGACATTATAGGAGACCTGTGTTGTCCACCACTTGAAAAAAATAGAGAGAACAGGCATCATCTTCTAAAACAAAACTAACGAAGTTGAAGCGCGGTATTTGTAAAATTAATGTAAAAACGACTTTCTTCCTCTAGACTTTATGTGTGGCTCACTCCACCCACTCATACAGTACTTGTTATAATTATTATTATCAGATGGAGACGAAATCGCAGGATTTTTGGCATAGCAAGATTGGCTTACACCAAGCATTCTCATCCAGACATAAAATAACCTAGGTTTATACTGTTACACAGAAACGTGTCTGCTGCACATGGTGTCTGTACATGTTTAACACGTTTTATTATTGAAGATAACACATTGGACAAGTACGATGGTGCACATCGCTGAATCACGTCTGTTAACGGAAAACGTGGAACAATACTAACCAAGTTGAACAGGTTCCCATACGCCTCGGAAATAGTTCCTCAAAATAAGCTCTCTGCTTAATAATAAACCAGAATCAACCTAGTTAGCTATTTATAACATAATGTACATAGTGTGATTCCAATTTTACCACGCTAAAATAGTCACTACAGCTTATGCTGAGTCAACCTTTTAGTTCAAATGTTAGAAATGACAATCGATAACTAAATTTGTTAGTATGTAATCCATACTTATCAAAAGTTTTTACATTTGTTTATTCAAAGTCAAACAACGTATGTTAATTTTTGTTTTTGTATTGTATATTATCCAGGTATTTTAAATGAAGAAAACAATGTAACGGCCACAGTAAAGTATTCGAAAGAACACGCCAAGGTGAATTTCGTACACAACGTTTAAAACCGAATAACACGTAACATCTTCAATAAAATTGTTTGGATAAGACGAAAGGCATACAAAATGTAGTTCTTTCTACTTTACATATAGACAAAGGAAAACAAAAACAAAGAAAACAAGATGACGTAGATACGTCTAAAATAGAGAAAGGATTTGTAATGTTTGGGAGCCAGAATTAAAATGCGGGTTAGTAAATAAAATTGGTTGCTTGTAAATGGATGCAGGAATTTTACTGCATATGTTCTGTGTTTTTAATATATATATATTTATATTATTAGTAATTGTGTTAGTCTTGAGTGTGCGGACGTAGCCATCTGATAAATAAATCAGTGTTATTCTCATCTGTAATTTACTCACTTTGTCTGCCGCACCTGTTAGTTATTTGTCTTACCTCACAGAAGTCCATAGCCTCGTTGTAAAATCCAGTCTTCCTGTATGGAATGGCTATATACACGGCAATTTGTCTCTTGTATTTAACAATCGGATCATTTTCCTCAAACGCGTTTATGGTCTCCCACGCTTTGCTGCAATAACTGAGGCCAGTTTCATAATCCACTAATTGGGAAAACAAATTTCCTAATCTGGTTTCAACAAGCATTTCCAGCAAAAGATTTTTCTTAGTTCTTGCAAGAGATAAACTTTTCGAATAACTTTTCCAAGCTTTGGGAAATTCACTAAGTCCAATGAAAGCATTTCCCAAACAAAAATGAATCCATCCGATAAGTTTATCGTCTGTGTTTTCCACCTGAAGGCTATATCGACAGTAAGAAACAGATTTTGAGTATTCGCTCACTCGTTCATTACACAAAGCTAGATGAAAATAGGCCTGCGATATCATTAATGGATTATTCAGTTTATTTGCAATTTCAATTTGCTGATCGGCGTAATTGAGAGAATTCCGGTATTTTCCCATATCACAGAGTGCCATGCAGAGATTACCAAAAATATCAAATTTGTCGGCGGGTTTGGTCGTTCGTTTTAATGCAGTTTCCCAGGCTTCTATTGCTTCTTCGAATCTCTGCTCCTCCCACAGTTTTGTCCCTCGGTCTCGCGACCTTCTTGCCAACGTCTGTCCCATTCTTATGAAATCTGAAATGTGACAGTACAAGGCATGATAATTAACCATATGCATGCGAAGATAGACTTCACAGAATGAATTACAAAGTCAAATTAAGTTCATGTCCTGTATTTAGTTAGGTAGCTTTCTCAAACTGGGTCGTTTGCCTATATCGTATTTCCACAACACTTCCAGCACCCCGTTACTGCAAATTCCATTCGTATGTAAAGGTGATAATAAGTCAATAAACAAACGATAACAATTACTATTATGTTTGTATTTTGCTAATGTCTAACCTTCAGTGAGAAGTTCAGTGTCTTTCAGAGAAAGCAAGTCACAGAGTTGTGTTTGAATTTGTGTCACTCACTGCTGAATAATATTTATTAAAAAAAAAAAAAAAAAAACAGCCTAAATTTGGCTCTTAATTTACTTTGCGTCCATCCAGTTTGTTTGCATACCATCAAAGGAAAAGTAAGCATACGTATCTGTTGAAGTAACTTCCTTCTAACTGATAAAGTTAAGAGAAAAAAGTTTTGTTGTATGAAGTTTATATATTTGATATTTACTTCATTCTCCGCCTTAAAAGGTTGTTAAAACAGCAAAATGAACCTTTTTTTTTCACTTCATGAAAACCACGTTAGCATCTTGAGACATATTTTCATGTAACTTTTGTTCACACGTGTAACTGCACAAAAACATAAGATCAACTTGCCTCCATATGTCGTAATGAAAAGAAAGCCTCACATGTTGAACTGATATAAAACCTGCAAAAGAGTATGGTATTACAAAATAACAGAAATGTGACTAATTCATGACTTGTATTATGTTACTGTAAACACGAGTAAGGTACAAGTCACGTAGCGAATTTTTTTCACACAGGTAAAATTCATGTACAAAATGTTTACAAATAAATAAAAATAAACATAAAATAAAAACCAGTTTCATTCATCAAAAGTAATCCTGAAATTCTTTAGTGAAACATTCCCCACCAGAAGACAAAATTCATTAGCCGTCCTACCTGCCTTCAACTGCAATAGCAGATCATCAGTGTTGTTGAATATGTACTTGCCGGGCCGAATGTAAACGTCCCTCTGTAGCGGCATACGCCAAGATCTCAGTTCTGCTGCTTCGTGAAAAAGCAGACGACGGAAGAACAATTGACAAGTTCCGAGGTGTCTGTTTAGTGTAAAAAAAAAAAAAAAAAAAAAGAAAAGAAAAGAAAGAAAGAAAGAAAAGTTTGCATTTTATGTGCTGCTTAGTGGAGCACAGGTATATTTTGTAAATAATTAAATGAACAGTGCCTTTTGAGAATTCTCCTTCAGTTTTAGATAATAAATTACCTGTTGTGTCTTACACTTCAGAATTAACTGATGATGATGATGATGATGATGATGATTTTGATAAATAAAATAATAATAATAATAATAATAATAATAATAATAATAATAATAATAATAATAATAAATAAATAAATAAATAAAAGTCGGGTGGTGTTGGAGGGAGGTATCTGTCAGTAAAATTAACGTATTATTTTCAAGCTAACTCGCATGAATAACCTAAGTTGCAATCTTTCTGATCTGCTTACCGTATTTGAAACCGTACTGGTTACATAAATATCACACCCTAAATTTTCTGTTAGGTAAATAATAAACAAGTCTAGCCCACAAAAGTTCATTTTATTTTAGTTAACATTCCATTAAAGACAGAATTACGGTAATACTTAATATTTCTTTAACAGTTTAAAGATGCTAAATAGTCAGTGTAAAATTGTGATCAAGTAAAAGACTTATTCAGCATTTGTTTTTGTTTTTAGCTGTTTTACGTGATATTATCTTTTTGATTTTTCTTTAGTGCTTCCTATTGTAGTACGAACAAATGTAGCCTATCTAGATTTACATAATTTCATGTAATTGTTTTATTAGATACTGGACACAAAGTTTGATAATAAAACACAAAAATAAGACGAAAAACTCATAAAAAAAAGTATGGAGGTTATCACTTTACCTTTGTTGTGATGCGGTTTTAGACTGTGGTGCATTTGAAAGTAAATAAAAGATCCTGGTAAGACTGAGTATACAGCAATTTTGTAATGATTAGTTCTATTTATTTTAGTTCTCTTTTTAAAAATATATATTTATTAATTATTGAATTCGTCGATGTAGGTGCCATTTTACCACATACACATCTTACACATACATTTGCACAGAGTCAAAATACGTATGTTCCGGTGGTTATATTAATGTTAGTGTAAAGGTTGGTATCTAGTTAAAAAAAAAAAAAACATTCTAACATGAAAAGATTATATGAGATATATTTAGGCTGTTTCTTAACACCATAGCACATTTTGGGTATGAATATTCTTAAAGGATAAAACAACATTTACTTCATTAAAAGAGAAAAGATTATAAACTGCGAATTGGTCTTTATTTTTAATTATTCGGTTTTTTTTTTTTGTTCTGAAGCTGTTAAATCTTCAGTACACCAACAGATCAAGTGACATTTAAATATAAAGGAGCAACAATGATTTTTTTTTTTTTTTTTTTTTGTTCTCGAGGAAATACGGATTGTTTAAAGAAAGAGACCGGCTATGAAAGAAACTGAGAATATTTGCTCTGCCGACCTCATGTAAACTTCAACACAATTGTAAAACAATCCTACATGTTTTTGTTTTTTCTTAAGGTGTTTTTGGGGTTGTTGTTTTTTTTACACAATCGATGCGTCATAACAATCGTTTCGTTTTATATAAGAATATCCTTTAATATAATATAAAAAAAATAATAAAATAAATATATTAAAAAAATAAGAAGAAAACAGATATGTCCTGTAACAAAAGTTTATTGAGATTTGTCTGGACCCATACATGGAGCAGTTATGACTGCCTGAGGAGAGGATTACCTGACCCTCTCTTTTTCTGTGGATATGTTTGTATGTGCGTGTTTGTGCTTGTATGTGCATGTGTGCCTCTATGTGTATGTGTATCAGTGTAAGTGTGTGCATATTTGTATGTTTGTATTTGTGTGCATGTGAGATAAATAGTGTATGTATGTGTGTATTTGTCAATTATAATGTGTGCAAAATGATGAGTCATTCATAAATATGCAATATGTAATAAAACTACAAACAGAAAATAACTTCTTTTTTCCATGTGTAGGCATTTTAAAATAAAGGAATAACATTTTGATGTTAGTAAGCAGACCTTTCGACACCTTCATGTCTCAAAAAGGTAAAACAAAAACAGAAAAAGTATTATTAGCGACATGGTGTCACAGATAATCATTGCTGTACAATTACATTAAAGTTGTAATGTATTACATAATACGGGTAATAATTATTTTAAATATTAACTTAACTATCATAATTCTCTGGTTTCGTGCATTACGCACAGTCTAGGTCATTTCCATAACATGTCATTAAACCGAATATAATAACACTAACATAATCATTGTTAGAGTATGAAATACAACCGAGGAACGCCAGCCCAGCTATTAAATACAGGTCATTTCGACACCATCTGTTGAAGTACTGTGCGTTATTATTGATTAAACATACTTACAGTGACATGAATTTGTGCGTTGTAAATTTGTTCTGTTTCATCACGTTTTTCAAATTAATAAACGTCTGTAAAATATTTGTAAATCGGACGTGATTTCGTTCTCTCTCTCTCTCTCTCTCTCTCTCTCTCTCTCTCTCTCTCTCTCTCTCTCTCTCGTGATTCTATTACTGATGGAGAGAGAAAACAAAATGGTTAGCCTATTGTTTTTAGAAGACATTATAAAATAAATGAATATTTGTCATAGAATACTCTTTCTCTTTTAGAATCAACAATTCTCAGTCGTCCTTTGCTGTTTCCCCATTCAAGATTCGTTAATCATTTCTGCTTTTCTGTGATATAATGTTTATAGTAATAATAATATTTTAATAATAATAATAATAATAATAATGAAATGCATAGCCCATGGAAAATGTCATTTCTTCTGCAAATTTGTTTGATGCTTGTTAAGTCATTCGTGGTTTCTAAGACCTAGGCCTGCAAAACATGGTTAAGGGGGAAAACTCTTCTGACTGACACGCATACAAGACACGTGACTGAAAGTTTGACAAGATGGCGGACGGTATGGAATTTTGGCAAATGTGTAAACATAGGATAGTAAACATATTCCCTGAAGCCAAAGGTAGATAGTTGCAACTGGAGGTTTGTTACATTAATCTCATTAATCTGATTAATATGTTACTGCTTTTCCTAAAGCTTATGAAAAAGAATACGTTGGATTAAGGATATTTCCTGGTTTAATGTGGATATTATTTTTTTTTTAGTGACTAATGTTACTCTGCATTTCTTATATAGTCTAAGCCTAATGTATTTTCGTGTTTCAAATGTGCATGACATTTTTTTCCATGATTTATTTACCAATTTAAGTTTCATGCAAAGCTGATATAAAAACAATATTGCATAATGTTAATGGGTAAAAATCATAATCTGAAATCTCTCTCTCTCTCTCTCTCTCTCTCTCTCTCTCTCTCTCTCTCTCTCTCTCTCTCTCTCTCTCTCTCTCTCTCTCTCTCTCCTCCCCTCTTGCTCTCCCTCCATGTTGTTACAGATAACTATTACTCAGATTTATTAAAATGTTACAGACTGAGACTCAATTTGGCAATTCAGTTGTTATTCTGTTTCATTCACATCACAATCTGCATCAGTTTACACTGTTATTTCCATAAATAAACTAATATCAGAAATATAAAGTATAACTTATCTTAACACTGGAGTTCTATATAAATGGAATTGCAAGAGTTTATGCTACTATTAATTCCAATTTTTTTTTTTTATCTCACTTGTTCAAACACCATTATTTTTATCTCACTTGTTCAAACACCATTAAATGATTAAGAACATTTATTGTTATATAGACAGTGTATCATTCCACACATAGGAGATGTTTTAATAACAATATCACCTACACCATTACAATAACTCTGTAAAAGAAATAAAGTAAAATTTTAGACAGTTTAATAAATGTGTGTGTGCGTGTGCGTGCATGCTAATTAATCTGATTAATCTGTCACTACTTTTGATGTATGTATAACCTGTCAAGCTTATTTTAAATGTGTGTCTGAAATTACACTGGTTTATGAAAAGAATTTTATTTAAGTATATAATCTGGTGTACTTTCAAACTACAAATAATGTTAATCATAGTTTAAACACACTGACAGTAATTTTTTTATTTTTTATGATATCATTGAAAGTTGTTCAGATGATTGCTTTAAGTGAATACATAATATAACATCTAATTGTTAAGTGTTCACTGCTAGAATTCACAAAACTTTCAACAGTAAGAAAATAAAGAACTATTTTTATTTTGTTTTAAAATAACCATATGTGGCTACACAGATGTTGGTGTGCATGCAGTATAGTTTTCCTTACAACCTGCTGACAAAAAGTGTATTTTTTTAATGTTATAGCTTTATTAATCTGACCTAATAATATAAATGATATAATCCCATTGAATGAAGATTTTTATTTTTATCATAACACTAATTATTTTTTATTTATTAGTTTTATTAATTTATTTTATTTTATTTTATTTTATTTTATTATTGTTTTTTATTATTGTTAATATGGAGTTGCAGAATAAATTACATTTTAGGAATGTATTCCTGTTTATTTGACAGTTCACTAAAGACAACAGACATGGCTGACAGTGATCTTCAGATGCAGTTGGAGGCACAGCTGCAGATGGTGTCTCAGCTGAAAAGTATGGTCCGAGAAAGAGAAGAAACTATAAACAAGAAGGACAAGGAACTAATAGTATAGTCAATTTTTATTATCACTGTGATCTTTTTGTCTTCCATATTTGTCTTTTAATGTTAAAGACATTTTATTTTATTTTTTTAAAGATGTAAATGTAAAATTTAAAAATTTTAATAAAACATAGATAAGAAATATATTTTAACTGCAGAATTAGTTTCCAAAATTTAAATTATTTGAATAACTCTCAGAAAATAAAAAATAAATGAAATAAAATAACAAAAATAAATAAATTTAAAAGTCTGGGTTTTCATGGGGTTTTTTTGCACTTTAATTTTTCATTCTGTTTCTTAATTAACAAAAATAATGTTCTCATTTATGCATAGGAAACAAAAGCAAATCTTTCAAAGTTGAAACTTCAAGCCAAAGCCAAAGCTGCCAAAGCTAAAAAGGACTCTGCTGAAACTCCAGAAAAAACAAGCCAGGTTTGTATGAAAATTGACAGTTTGTAACAAATTATAATGAATTACACTTGACTACATATATAGAATATATGTTTGTGTGTGTGTTTTCTAAAGTGTTAAAATCAAGAAATAAAGGTTTGTGCTAGCTGTGTTATTGTTGCCTTTTTAATATAGTGTGCATCTACTGTATTACTTTATATATTACTTAAAAAAAACAAAAAAAAAACAACAATCCCAGAATCTGAGATTATAATGTTAATTTTACATTTGAGTCAATTTTCTTCTTCTTTTTTCCCCCACACAGTTTTAAGTCTTTTAAACAAATATATATAAACCACAATTTTTTAATTTTTTAAAACATTAATTAATTTTAAAAAAGCAACAAAATCCCAAACCAAGTACACAAACAAATCTAAAATTTCACAAAGCTTTAGTATTTTAATTAATGTATTATGTCAGTTCGTGAAAGCTCAGTACATTTTTCTTCAGTTTTTTTTAACTTCATTTTTCTTTATATAATTGACAATGTAGTTCAACAAGAGTTTTATAAAGATAATTAACAGGAGATTACATTTAATCAGACAACTGAAGATGCAGCAGGAGAGGAGCAGATGAGTCGGGCCAAGACGACTCTTCTCAGAAAAAAACTTGATGAAAAGGACAGGATTATAGCCGAGAAAGAGGAAATCATCAGCTCTCTCAAGCAGCAGATAGAAAGCAAAGAGAAGATCATAGACGAGAGGGAGAAGTTCATTTCAGAGTTGACAGAACAGCTGGAACAGAAGACCAGACTGCTGGAGACTTTGCAGTCTTCACTCCAGCCAGGAGATGGTGGTCAGGATTTAGAGGTGAGTGTTTAAGATTCAAGTTTACTTCAGTGTGTTTCTTTTATGTTTTGTCTTGTGTTTGCAGTTATGATTGCGGTCTTACTGCTACTAACATTGTGCATGAGAAATAATTTTTTGGTGGTTTTTTTTAATATTTCTTTTTGTATTTAATATTTAATCTTTTCAGCTTATTGTTCCTTAGATCATGTTTTTCAATAGTCCATTATAATTTGTTATTAATTTTCCTTATGTAACAAGGATTGGGTTTTATTTATTTACTTTTTAAAATTATTATTTGATGGTTGTTGATGTTAGATGACTTAAATCCTGATAGAACAGAATGCGATGTTAATATCATTTTTAACCATTTTTCTTTTCTTTTCTTTTTTAACTTTTTAATTCAAATGTAATGTCATTGTTGTTATGTAAAATGTGAGTAGACTTCTTAACATGTATTTACTTAAGATATCTATACAAACAAAATCATTTGATAGAAAACAGTTTAACTTGTTTAAAAACTTTTATCAGCAAGCTTACTGTAACTGTAGGTTAAACTAGTAACTTCATCTTACATTAAGTGAATGTAAAATGATGAATACAGTACCTGACCACAACCTATCATATTTAATTGTTTTATAGCATTATAAAGAACATGATGTAGCTTCATTTCTATTGCTTTTTCATAATATATAGCTTTATTCATTTGTTTTAAACTTTAAATTTGTCATCATTAGCATATAATCTAATTTTCTAATCTTGCTTCATATGCTTTTAATAATATTTCTGATGCTTATCATTCTAAGATTGTTGGCCTTTTCAGAATTTGATGCTTTAAATATAATTGGGTCTTGACTTGATGTTATTGGCACAAGGAACATCATATGTTTATGTTTGTCCTATGTTTCATAGATAAAATATAAAATGTGGGGTTGTCCAAATATTAATAATTGATCTACAGCCATGTATTTAAAAAAAAAAAAAAGTCAGTGTTTCTTTCAATGTTAAATATTTCTTTTCTTTGAAGATTAAGTCAAAGCTTTAATCAGGAAATGTAGGTTAGGTGTCGTTTATTAGAAACTATTATAACCAACAGTGTTTTGGCCACCATCTTAGCTATGTGCATTAGTTTTCATCTGTATCATCTGCACGCTAACGCACCACTCTCTGTCATCAGTCCCAGTTACAGGCCATGTATGCTCAGATGTTATATAAAGATAAGAAGATGATGGACTTAAATAACAAGATTTTGGAACAAGATTGCCATGTAATGGATCTGCAGGAATTTGTTCATGAGAAAAATGAGGTCATCCGAGGAAGAGACAAAGTGGTTGAGGTGTGTATTTTTATTTTTAAATATTTAATTTAGTTCCAGAATATTACAATAAATACCAGGAAGAGTTGGTTTTAAAATAATTTTACTGTAAGATGGAGTATAAGAGAAGTATAAGAATTAATATTATATTTAAGAAAAACAACAACATTTTTCTTTCTTTTTCTTTATACATGACAGTTAGATTGTACATAAAATGTGCTTGAATTAATCTCTTTGCAGATATTGCAGAAATCTTTGAAAGATAAGGATCAAAATATTCAGGACCAAGCATTATTAATTGTAAAACTAACCAGTAAAGTAGAAAACAATGAGGAAACACTGAGCTTACTGAAAGAACAGCTGGAAAAAGAAGAGCACAAACTGAAAATTGAAAGTGACAAATTTGACTTGAAACTTCGTGAAACTCAGAAATATTTTAATGAAACACTTCAGGAACTGGAGACAGAAAATAAAAATCTCAGAGGACTGATTCATCAAAAGGAGAATGATCTAATTACGAGAGAAAATGATTTGCGTGAACTGATATCTCGACATGAGAGAGATATCCAGCAAATAATGTCTCGCGGTGAAGTCGATATTCACGACGAGGTTGTGAAAATGTTGGAACAGAAACTTAAAGATGTACACGATGTACTAGAAGGAAAAATGAAAGTAATTGAAATTTTGCAAAAGGAAATAAGTGAAAAGGAAAAAAAATTGCTTGATGATCGAGAAGCCTTAAAAATGCTGAAAGATAAACTGCAGGTCACATCAGAACAGTTGATGCTGCTTCAGGCAAGCTTCGTTGACATGGAAACTCAGTGGAAAGATGAAAAGACCAAATTAGAAAACAAATTCAAGGTCACAGTAGAAAAGCACGAAACTGAATTAAGTGAAAAAGACTTACAAGTTCAGGAGCTGCAGTCAGCGTTAACTAGGTATGAAGCTGCTTACTCACAAGCTTCAGTTCAGTATGGAATATTGCAGGAACGATACCAGCAGGCATACGCACAGCTGCAGAAAATGGGCAGTATAACCACTGCTGGTTCACAAGAAGGTTCTCAGTCTAAAGAACAAACAGATGACCAGGAAGAACTTCAGGCACTTCGAACACTTGTAACACAACTTAAAGATGAACTTGCCAATTCCCAACAAAAATTGCAAACACAACCTGGTGAAGTAGAAGAGTTGAAATCACTGGTAACTCAGCTTAAATCAGAGTTGTCAGAAAGGTGTCATGAAATAGAAGCTCTAAAGACTGCTGCTGATGATGATGGAGGCAAAGTGGAAACAAAGTTTCTTAAGGTGAAAGCACAAATGACATCCAAAATCAAATCTTTGGAGAAAGAATTGGAAAAGTTTAAAAAGGTAAGTACTTGGTTGTAATGATTTATTTGTAGACATTTTACAGTTTTTTGAGTGATACAGTTGTTTGTGAATTTTACATAAAGATAACAAAATGTAAGTTGCACACATTAGAAATTTTGAAACTGGAATCATTAGTAAGTGTGCCTGTTACATGAATCAGTTGCAGTTTTGAATTTTAATCATGAACAGGTGCAGAACAAATTCACTCACGTTTTACAAAAACTCATTTGAATATTAGCTAATATTTCTATATTAATTATGCTTACACAGATTTTGAAACTTATTTGCTAATATTCACTTGCAGTATATTACTACATGGAAGTTTGAGATGTTGAAATGCAGTTGAGTTTAGCAATAGTATTTTAAGTTAGTAAAGATAGTTTTGTTTTTTTCAGATCTTGTTTTCAGGTAGTAATTTTATTTTTGTTTTAGATAGCCCTTTCATTAAAACAGTTATTATTTAATGCTAAAATTGCATGGATAAGTAAAGCATCTTGTCAAAAAAATAAAAATAAAAATTCTTTAGTTTTAACTAAAACATAGTTCTAAAGCATTACTGCATGTTTTCTGTTGACTGTAGATCTGGGCTCTGAATGAGTAAGTTGTACATGTCTTAAATGATAAATTATACCACGTAAATATCGAAAAAGTATATTTTATTAATAAAATTATTTATTTAAGACAAAGTAAAAAAGAAATGTCCTTTATTAGATAAAATTGGAATGTTTTATTTTGAATGAATTTTACTAGCTTCAGTATTAAAGAATGTTAAATTATGAGATTTAGATAATTGTATGCTACACTAACTTTCTTGAGCATGTACTTTAAACGTATTGTCCGACGTAGTTTAGAACAGACTAATAACTTGTAAGTAAAGCAACTCAGATTTAAAACTTTAAGACACAATATATGTAAATATTCCTTAAATAATTGTAAACATTCTTATCTTGAAAAAGTGAAACATTTATTTGGTGGGTTTTTTTTGGGGGGGGGGGTCCCACTGTCTCTATAATGCTGTCAACTTTTCTGTAATTAATCTGAAATGAGAAATAACCACCTGGTGTCAGGTATGGTTTCTTCTAAAGGCATCAACTTCATACAGTATATTTTATGCTATTATTGTTAATGTTATCTTTTTCTTATTATTAAACAGGGAAGCTCTGTGGAGGAAGAAGTTGTTTCTCTAAAGAACTGTCTGGCAGAATTGGAGGATGAGAAAGGAAATTTGCAATTAAAACTTGTGGATTATGATGAAACTAAAGTATTGCAAGGTAGATTTCTAATTTAGCTTTGTTAATGTGAGGACAATTTTACTGTTTGTTGCACTCTGTTGATGTTCTTCTGTAATAACAAAATCAGTAATTCAAAGTGCTGAAAATAACATTTGATTTGAATGAGATAATTACATTTATTAAATTTTCCTCTTTGATTGAGATAATTATTGAGATGCATTCAGTGTGTATCTAAGACTTGTGAACTGTTTTTAAACTTGCAGGTCAGTTGGAAGAGAAAATAAAAGAATTAGAACAGGAGAAAGAAATTTTAATTCAAGAAAAAATGGATATCCACAGCAAATATGAATTGGCTAAAAGGGAAATTGAAACCCTCACTCAGAAAGTAACAGATCTTCAAGCCTCCATTGATCAGGTACAGTTCATTGTGTATCTGTGAATAATATAATCTTTGTTTGTCTTACATGTAGGATGTTTTATTCTTGTTTGTTCCATGGAAAATAACGTTTTGGTATATTCACTTTGTATGGAAATACTACACTTAATAAAATGTGCAGATACCTGATTCTAAATATTCTAAAAAATAGTCTGTTGATAGATACAGAAATACATTTTACCAAAAAAAAAATTCTATCTTAGATTATTAATGTAATAGGTGTTAAATATACAGATGTGAAAAATCTTCACACAGTTTGTTTGAAATAACTAATACCTAAAATGACAAATAATAGCAGACTGCTAATTATTTGTAAAAAAAAAAAAAAAAAAAAAATTAATAGGTTAAAAACGGTAGTGAAAGAGATATATTATTTTAATAATTCATATTCAGGATTAACCATTTCATTTGATGTGCAGATATCAAGCAAAAATAAAACAAAGCATTCTGTAGTGTAGTATAAATCACTTAAATGTAAATTGTGCAAGAGCAATGAACTGTTTTATCAAACATTTCTCAAATTATTACTTTTTCCCACTGATGGTGCATTCAGCATGTTTGTTTTGACAGAATCAGTTAATATTTGATGAGAATCAGAAGCAGACTGTGGAAAGTCTGAGACAGGAACTGGAAGATGCTCGAGCACACTCAGCAACTGTGCAGGAAGAACGAGACCAGGAGAAGAAAA
This sequence comes from Chrysomallon squamiferum, assembly GCA_012295275.1. Lineage (NCBI taxonomy): Eukaryota > Metazoa > Mollusca > Gastropoda > Neomphalida > Peltospiridae > Chrysomallon > Chrysomallon squamiferum. The sequence goes on along the minus strand of CM022665.1, from coordinate 3,357,087 downwards.
GTCGCATTAGCTTTGAATCTCAGCTCGTAGAGTTCCATGAATACAAGAAACATGCAGAAACAGACATAGTGAGCTCATCTCTTTCTTTTTTAAAGATAATTTTAATCTCAGCATGTTATTTATGAAAAAGCTTACAGAAGATCACTATGTGCAAAGAGTTTGTACATCTTGGCTTTTTTGCCAGAAACAAAGATTTATCATTTTATTATTATTATTATTATTATTATTATTATTGTTACTGAATTTTTTTGGCTTGAACAGAGTTTGGAACTAAGACTGTAGTGCTTATCTTTATTGTTTAGTAAACTAGTATTAGGTTTTAAAAGCCGGATATTTTCAGGATGTCTTGAACTAGCTACCTGTTCTGTAACTAATCCATAAAATACCAAAATGGAAACTAGTAAACATTGGTATATGTACATTTAGCTAATACTTGTCATATTTGTATATCTTTTAAGACATAATTGTAATGATAATAATTACATATTTTTATAGATTAAAAGATTGTGATCAGTTTGGTAAAGTGGAAATATAAACAAATCTCTTCTTTAACGTGGATGTATTTTCACTACTAAATGTTATATTTGTGTAACAGATTGAAATGACAAACCAAATTACACAGCTAAACTCAGTGGTGACATCACTTGAAGAGGAATGTAAACAGAAAGAGGAGATTATCACAGCACTGAAAGGAGAGAAAGTGGAACTGGAAATGAAGATGGCTGAAATAGAGGAGTCCAAAGATGGTAAAATTTTCAGACCTTTGATTCATTTTAGCATCTGATAATTACTACTGAGATACAAAATTATCATTATCAAACTTTTTATTGTTTTCGTTATGTGAGCAAACAATAAACACAGACATATTCAGATAAAAATTATTTCTTCTTGCTAATCAATGAGACTAACCTTGAAATTTACATTCAATTTTCTTATTATTCATAATTTTTCTGTTTTAGATGTTGAGAAGGAAAAAGAAGAATTATTAGAACAAATCAAGACACTCAAAGAAAAGATAGAATATGAGAAACAACCTAACATTGCTTTCGAGAAAGAGAAAGATGAACTTCTTATAAAGGTTTGTAGAAATATGAAATTAAAATGAGCATCATCTTCATGTTGCATATTAATACAGAGGTCTCGCTACATACTGTAAGATAGTTAATGCATATGATGCAATTATTTATAGGAGTATTTGTGACAAACAAGTAATTTGAAATTGTTCAAAGTACTTGTACCCTGAATGTTTTCTGTACCATCCGTTCCTTTAAATTGCACCTGTTACACCGATTCCCACCATCCCTTTCACAAATGCTGGGGAGACCACTGTACTATAGTCATAAAGGTATCTGAGTTCATTTGTTTTGTATGTTTGTTAGTTGGTGGGATTATGTTTTGCAACAGATTGTTTTTAATTTTCAAATTATTCAGCATCTGTCAGTTTCATGTAGTGCAATAAAGTTTTAGTCTGTGTATTACTAAATAACATCAGGTCGTCATTTCTGTAGTTTAATTTGTAGGCTATTCACTTCATTTAAGTTTCTTCCAAATGTTTTTACAGCTTGAAGAAGTGCAGCAGAGTCTTCAGTCAGAAAGACAGATAACAAAGGCAATAAAAGAGGAGAAAAATCAAATGCTGGCTAGTCATTCAACAGAGCTGAAACAACTTAATGATATGTTATCATCGTTTAAAGAAAAAAGTGAAAATCTGTCCAGCGAATTAGCAGAAAGGGAAAATAGAATTCTTCAGTTAAATCAGAACATTAGTGAGACAAAAGAAGAAATAAATTCTCTTCAGTCTTCAAACTCAGCAGTGTGTCTTGACCTTTCTGAACAAGTGAAGCATTTGGAGGCCAAATGTAAAAACATGTCTCACGAAATTTCAGAATGGGAGGACAGAGTTCATGAACTAAACCAGAACCTTGAAATAAAAAACAGTGAGACTGAAGAATTAAATTCTAGCTTTGAAGAGCAGAAGAGAAAGTCGAAAGAACTGGAAGTGCTGGTAAACAAACTAAATCATCAAGTTGAATTGTTACAAGAGAAGCAAAGTGAGAAAGCAAAAACATTTGGTGAGAAAACAGAGTCTCTCCTCAGTCAGCTGTCAGAGATGGAACAAGAGTTAGAAGAAAAGCAGAAAACAGAAACACTTTATAAAGAAGAGGTTCAAAATCTCACCAAAAATCTTGAAGAGCAAGTTTCGTTTAATGATAGTCTTAAAAAAACATTAGAAGAAAAAAGTACTGAGGTTTTATCTTTATGTGAACAGCATAAACATTTGACACAGTTACAAGAATGTTTACAAGCTGATCTGAATAAAGAAAAGGAAGACCATAACAAAACCAAAGGGCAGTACGAACAGTTGCTTGGTGATGCGGAATATCTCAAAAAGCAGTTCAGTGAAAAAGACGAAAAGGTCAGTTTATTTGAAAGTCAGGTAGAAAATTTGTCTACCAAATTAGCAGAGCAGGAAAAGATGACTGAAGATCTGACAAGTCAACTTAGTGTAATGAAAACAAATTCAGACACGCTGAATTCTAAATTAACTGAGTTGACTTCAGAAAAGCAGATGTTTCAAGATGATCTGAACCAGAAAATAGAAGAGTTGGCCACGTTGTCAGAGAAATGCCACGACATTGAAAACCAGAATATTTCACTGAAAGAGGAAACAGCAAAATTAGAAAAGTTGGTACAGGAATCAAAGTCAGAGACTCAGAGATTTTCTGACCAGCTTCAAATTTTACAGGCAGAACTTTGTGAAAAAGAAGAAAGAATATCTTCATTGTCTGATTCTCTGGATTCTGACACATCAAAAATGCAAAAGGTTTTGGAAGAAAAGGATGATAAAATAAAATCACTCAGAGAAAATTTAGAAGAAGCAAACTCTAAAATTAAAATCTCTGAAGAAATGATTCAGTCTCTAGAACTGAAAATAGAGAAAATTAACTCTGAATTAACAGAGTATAAAAATCTGTGTACTGATAAAAACGGCCAGATTGAAATGATCACAGCTGAGCTTTTTGATCAGAATCAAAAGTGTTCTGGTCTTGAAACACACATTCAGAAGCTGAATGAAGAAAAACAAGAAATGACTTTGAAGTATGATGATCTTGAGAAAATGTTATTGGATGAAAAGGAAAAATGTACTACAACACAGAATAATATTGAAGAGGAACAAAAGAAAAATCAGAACATTTTGAATCATTGTACTAATCTGGAAACTAAGCTTCAGGATGTCCAAATACAAAATAACACTTTAACAGAAAAGTGTTCACAGTTAGAGCTCACTATAAAGAATCTTGAAGAAGCCAATGCTGCGCTTGAAATAAAGGGTTCTGAACTTACCACACAACATGAATTACAGTTTGAAGAAATGATGTTGCAACTTGAGCTGTTGAAAAAAACCAAAGAAGAGCAGTCCAGTTTAATAGAACAACTACACTCGGAGAAGGCCTCTTTGGCAGAAGACATGAAAAAGATCACAGAAGAAAAAGAGAAACAGGTGGGAAGTTTGCATGAAAATAATAAAATTTTGTTGCAGGAAAAAGAAAATTTAACAGATGAAGTCAAAGTGCACGGAGAAAAGCTGAGTCTTTACTTAAATGAAATTGAAAATCTTCAAACACAAGTAAATAATCTGAGTGACTGGCTGAATGTGGAGAAAGAAGCCAACATTGTTCACAACGAAAGATTAGCTAGTCTGACATCAGAAAACAAAGAACTAATTTGTAAATTGGATGAAACAGTCCAGTTTCTAAACAAAGAGAAGGATACTGTCAGAGTTAACATCAGAAAAGCAGGATCTTTTAACATGTTTGAATAAAAGTGAATCTTGTAATGCAAGCTTGCAAGTTGAGGTCAACAGACTGAATGAATTAGTAGCGTGTAAGGAATCTTTGCTGGCCGAAGCTCTGACAGAAAAACAAACTGTGGAATATGAACTATCACAGTTGAGAGAAACACTATCTAGAACCAAAGATAACATGTCTGATGAAATCAATCAGCTCTCTAATAAAAACAAAGATCTGTCAGAAAGTGAAAATAATTTGAAGAAAGAGATTGAAAATATTTCAAAGTCATTACGAGATGTTGAGCATGATCTAGAAATGGCAAATACTCAAAATAATGCAGCCCAGACAGAAATAAAATCACTGTGTGATAAGCAAAAATGTTTAGAAGCTGATCTGAATAAAGAAAAGGAAGACCATAACAAAACCAAAGGGCAGTACGAACAGTTGCTTGGTGATGCAGAATATCTCAAAAAGCAGATCAGTGAAAAAGATGAAAAGGTTAGTTTATTTGAAAGTCAGGTCGAAAATTTGTCTACAAAATTAGCAGAGCAGGAAAAGATGACTGAAGATCTGACAAGTCAACTTAGTGTAATGAAAACAAATTCAGACACGCTGAATTCTAAATTAACTGAGTTAACTTCAGAAAAGCAGATGTTTCAAGATGAATTGAACCAGAAAATAGAAGAGTTGGCCACGTTGTCAGAGAAATGCCACGACATTGAAAACCAGAATGTTTCACTGAAAGAGGAAACAGCAAAATTAGAAAAGTTGGTACAGGAATCAAAGTCAGAGACTCAGAGATTTTCTGACCAGCTTGAATTACTACAAGCTGAACTTTCTGATGCTTCAAAGATGCAGATTGTTTTAGAGGAAAAAGATGCACAAATAAAATCTTTGAAAGATAATTTGGATCAATTGAAATCCAAAACAGAAATCTCTGAAGAAATGATTCAGTCGCTAGAACTGAAAATGGTTAAAATTAACTCTGAATTAACAGAGTATAAAGATCAGTGCACTGATAAAAATGGTCAAATTGAAATGATCACAGCTGAGCTCTTTGATCAGAATCAAAAGTGTTCTGGTCTTGAAACACACATTCAGAAGCTGAATGAAGAAAAACAAAAACTAACAACGAAATGTGCACATCTTGAAGACCAGTGCTGTTCTCTGGCAAATGACTTGACAGTCGAAAGGGAAATCTGTGTAAGTATTAAACATAAATTGGAAAATTTGACAGAAGAAAAAGAACAAATTTCTAGCCAGTGTTGTGAACTGGAAGCTAAACTTGAGCACATTGAGACGCTGAAAGATAAATTAAGTGAAAGTTGTTCCCAGTTAGAATCTGATGTAAAAATATTAGAGGAAAAGAATTCTGATCTGAATAGACAGATTTCTGAACTTTCAAATTCATATGAAAACAGGATTGCAGAGCTGACAGGAAAAATAGAACATCTTCTGTCAGAGCAAAGGTCTTTAGAAAAAGACAGTAGAGGAGAAGCAACAGGAAATAGCAAATTTGAATGAAAGTAAGAAGGATCTCTTTCATGAAAATGAAAATTTGACAGACGAGATCAAAGTGCACAGAGAAAAGCTGAGCCTTCACTTAAATGAAATTGAAAATCTTCAAACACAAGTAAGTAATCTGAGTGACTGGCTGAACGTGGAGAAAGAAGCCAACATTGTTCACAACGAAACAGTAGCCAGTCTGACATCAGAAAACAAAGAACTAATTTGTAAATTGGATGAAACTGTCCAGATTCTAAACAAAGAGAAGGATACTGTCACAGAGTTAACATCAGAAAAGCAGGATCTTTTAACACGTTTGAATAAAAGTGAATCTTGTAATGCAAGCTTGCAAGTTGAGGTCAACAGACTGAATGAATTAGTAGCGTGTAAGGAATCTTTGCTGGCCGAAGCTCTGACAGAAAAACAAACTGTGGAATATGAACTATCACAGTTGAGAGAAACACTATCTAGAACCAAAGATGACATGTCCGATGAAATCAATCAGCTCTCTAATAAAAACAAAGATCTGTCAGAAAGTGAAAATAATTTGAAGAAAGAAATTGAAAATATTTCAAAGTCATTACGAGATGTTGAGCATGAACTAGAAATGGCAAATACTCAAAATAATGCAGCCCAGACAGAAATAAAATCACTGTGTGATAAGCAAAAATGTTTAGAAGCTGATCTGAATAAAGAAAAGGAAGACCATAACAAAACTAAAGGGCAGTATGAACAGTTGCTTGGTGATGCAGAATATCTCAAAAAGGAGATCAGTGAAAAAGACGAAAAGGTCAGTTTATTTGAAAGTCAAGTAGAAAATTTGTCTACCAAATTAGCAGAGCAGGAAAAGATGACTGAAGATCTGACAAGTCAACTTAGTGTAATGAAAACAAATTCAGACACGCTGAATTCTAAATTAACTGAGTTAACTTCAGAAAAGCAGATGTTTCAAGATGAATTGAACCAGAAAATAGAAGAGTTGGCCACGTTGTCAGAGAAATGCCACGACATTGAAAACCAGAATGTTTCACTGAAAGAGGAAACAGCAAAATTAGAAAAGTTGGTACAGGAATCAAAGTCAGAGACTCAGAGATTTTCTGACCAGCTTGAATTACTACAAGCTGAACTTTCTGATGCTTCAAAGATGCAGATTGTTTTAGAGGAAAAAGATGCACAAATAAAATCTTTGAAAGATAATTTGGATCAATTGAAATCCAAAACAGAAATCTCTGAAGAAATGATTCAGTCGCTAGAACTGAAAATGGAGAAAATTAACTCTGAATTAACAGAGTATAAAGATCTGTGCACTGATAAAAATGGCCAGATTGAAATGATCACAGCTGAGCTCTTTGATCAGAATCAAAAGTGTTCTGGTCTTGAAACACACATTCAGAAGCTGAATGAAGAAAAACAAAAACTAACAACGAAATGTGCACATCTTGAAGACCAGTGCTCTTCTCTGGCAAATGACTTGACAGTCGAAAGGGAAATCTGTGTAAGTATTAAACATAAATTGGAAAATTTGACAGAAGAAAAAGAACAAATTTCTAGCCAGTGTTGTGAACTGGAAGCTAAACTTGAGCACATTGAGACGCTGAAAGATAAATTAAGTGAAAGTTGTTCCCAGTTAGAATCTGATGTAAAAATATTAGAGGAAAAGAATTCTGATCTGAATAGACAGATTTCTGAACTTTCAAATTCATATGAAAACAGGATTGCAGAGCTGACAGGAAAAATAGAACATCTTCTGTCAGAGCAAAGGTCTTTAGAAAAAGACAGTAGAGGAGAAGCAACAGGAAATAGCAAATCTGAATGAAAGTAAGAAGGATCTCTTTCATGAAAATGAAAATTTGACAGACGAGATCAAAGTGCACAGAGAAAAGCTGAGCCTTCACTTAAATGAAATTGAAAATCTTCAAACACAAGTAAGTAATCTGAGTGACTGGCTGAACGTGGAGAAAGAAGCCAACATTGTTCACACGAAACAGTAGCCAGTCTGACATCAGAAAACAAAGAACTAATTTGTAAATTGGATGAAACTGTCCAGATTCTAAACAAAGAGAAGGATACTGTCACAGAGTTAACATCAGAAAAGCAGGATCTTTTAACACGTTTGAATAAAAGTGAATCTTGTAATGCAAGCTTGCAAGTTGAGGTCAACAGACTGAATGAATTAGTAGCGTGTAAGGAATCTTTGCTGGCCGAAGCTCTGACAGAAAAACAAACTGTGGAATATGAACTATCACAGTCGAGAGAAACACTATCTAGAACCAAAGATGACATGTCCGATGAAATCAATCAGCTCTCTAATAAAAACAAAGATCTGTCAGAAAGTGAAAATAATTTGAAGAAACTGATTGAAAATATTTCTAAGTCATTACGAGATGTTGAGCATGAACTAGAAATGGCAAATACTCAAAATAATGCAGCCCAGACAGAAATAAAATCACTGTGTGATAAGCAAAAATGTTTAGAAGCTGATCTGAATAAAGAAAAGGAAGACCATAACAAAACTAAAGGGCAGTACGAACAGTTGCTTGGTGATGCGGAATATCTCAAAAAGGAGATCAGTGATAAAGACGAAAAGGTCAGTTTATTTGAAAGTCAAGTAGAAAATTTGTCTACCAAATTAGCAGAGCAGGAAAAGATGACTGAAGATCTGACAAGTCAACTTAGTGTAATGAAAACAAATTCAGACACGCTGAATTCTAAATTAACTGAGTTAACTTCAGAAAAGCAGATGTTTCAAGATGAATTGAACCAGAAAATAGAAGAGTTGGCCAGGTTGTCAGAGAAATGCCACAACATTGAAAACCAGAATGTTTCAATGAAAGAGGAAACAGCAAAATTAGAAAAGTTGGTACAGGAATCAAAGTCAGAGACTCAGAGATTTTCTGACCAGCTTGAATTACTACAAGCTGAACTTTCTGATGCTCAAAAAGATGCAGATTGTTTTAGAGGAAAAAGATGCACAAATAAAATCTTTGAAAGATAATTTGGATCAATTGAAATCTAAAAACAGAAATCTCTGAAGAAATGATTCAGTCGCTAGAACTGAAAATGGAGAAAATTAACTCTGAATTAACAGAGTATAAAGATCTGTGCACTGATAAAAATGGCCAGATTGAAATGATCACAGCTGAGCTCTTTGATCAGAATCAAAAGTGTTCTGGTCTTGAAACACACATTCAGAAGCTGAATGAAGAAAAACAAAACTAACTTTGAAATGTGCACATCTTGAAGACCAGTGCTCTCTTCTGGCAAAATGACTTGACAGTCGAAAGGGAAATCTGTGTAAGTATTAAACATAAATTGGAAAATTTGACAGAAGAAAAAGAACAAATTTCTAGCCAGTGTTGTGAACTGGAAGCTAAACTTGAGCACATTGAGACGCTGAAAGATAAATTAAGTGAAAGTTGTTCCCAGTTAGAATCTGATGTAAAAATATTAGAGGAAAAGAATTCTGATCTGAATAGACAGATTTCTGAACTTTCAAATTCATATGAAAACAGGATTGCAGAGCTGACAGGAAAAATAGAACATCTTCTGTCAGAGCAAAGGTCTTTAGAAAAGACAGTAGAGGAGAAGCAACAGGAAATAGCAAATTTGAATGAAAGTAAGAAGGATCTCTTTCATGAAAATGAAAATTTGACAGACGAGATCAAAGTGCACAGAGAAAAGCTGAGCCTTCACTTAAATGAAATTGAAAATCTTCAAACACAAGTAAGTAATCTGAGTGACTGGCTGAACGTGGAGAAAGAAGCCAACATTGTTCACAACGAAACAGTAGCCAGTCTGACATCAGAAAACAAAGAACTAATTTGTAAATTGGATGAAACTGTCCAGATTCTAAACAAAGAGAAGGATACTGTCACAGAGTTAACATCAGAAAAGCAGGATCTTTTAACACGTTTGAATAAAAGTGAATCTTGTAATGCAAGCTTGCAAGTTGAGGTCAACAGACTGAATGAATTAGTAGCGTGTAAGGAATCTTTGCTGGCCGAAGCTCTGACAGAAAAACAAACTGTGGAATATGAACTATCACAGTCGAGAGAAACACTATCTAGAACCAAAGATGACATGTCCGATGAAATCAATCAGCTCTCTAATAAAAACAAAGATCTGTCAGAAAGTGAAAATAATTTGAAGAAACTGATTGAAAATATTTCTAAGTCATTACGAGATGTTGAGCATGAACTAGAAATGGCAAATACTCAAAATAATGCAGCCCAGACAGAAATAAAATCACTGTGTGATAAGCAAAAATGTTTAGAAGCTGATCTGAATAAAGAAAAGGAAGACCATAACAAAACTAAAGGGCAGTACGAACAGTTGCTTGGTGATGCGGAATATCTCAAAAAGGAGATCAGTGAAAAAGACGAAAAGGTCAGTTTATTTGAAAGTCAAGTAGAAAATTTGTCTACCAAATTAGCAGAGCAGGAAAAGATGACTGAAGATCTGACAAGTCAACTTAGTGTAATGAAAACAAATTCAGACACGCTGAATTCTAAATTAACTGAGTTAACTTCAGAAAAGCAGATGTTTCAAGATGAATTGAACCAGAAAATAGAAGAGTTGGCCAGGTTGTCAGAGAAATGCCACAACATTGAAAACCAGAATGTTTCAATGAAAGAGGAAACAGCAAAATTAGAAAAGTTGGTACAGGAATCAAAGTCAGAGACTCAGAGATTTTCTGACCAGCTTGAATTACTACAAGCTGAACTTTCTGATGCTTCAAAGATGCAGATTGTTTTAGAGGAAAAAGATGCACAAATAAAATCTTTGAAAGATAATTTGGATCAATTGAAATCCAAAACAGAAATCTCTGAAGAAATGATTCAGTCGCTAGAACTGAAAATGGAGAAAATTAACTCTGAATTAACAGAGTATAAAGATCTGTGCACTGATAAAAATGGTCAGATTGAAATGATCACAGCTGAGCTCTTTGATCAGAATCAAAAGTGTTCTGGTCTTGAAACACACATTCAGAAGCTGAATGAAGAAAAACAAAAACTAACAACGAAATGTGCACATCTTGAAGACCAGTGCTCTTCTCTGGCAAATGACTTGACAGTCGAAAGGGAAATCTGTGTAAGTATTAAACATAAATTGGAAAATTTGACAGAAGAAAAAGAACAAATTTCTAGCCAGTGTTGTGAACTGGAAGCTAAACTTGAGCACATTGAGACGCTGAAAGATAAATTAAGTGAAAGTTGTTCCCAGTTAGAATCTGATGTAAAAATATTAGAGGAAAAGAATTCTGATCTGAATAGACAGATTTCTGAACTTTCAAATTCATATGAAAACAGGATTGCAGAGCTGACAGGAAAAATAGAACATCTTCTGTCAGAGCAAAGGTCTTTAGAAAAGACAGTAGAGGAGAAGCAACAGGAAATAGCAAATTTGAATGAAAGTAAGAAGGATCTCTTTCATGAAAATGAAAATTTGACAGACGAGATCAAAGTGCACAGAGAAAAGCTGAGCCTTCACTTAAATGAAATTGAAAATCTTCAAACACAAGTAAGTAATCTGAGTGACTGGCTGAGCGTGGAGAAAGAAGCCAACATTGTTCACAAACGAAACAGTAGCCAGTCTGACATCAGAAAACAAAGAACTAATTTTTGTAAATTGGATGAAACTGTCCAGATTCTAAACAAAGAGAAGGATACTGTCACAGAGTTAACATCAGAAAAGCAGGATCTTTTAACACGTTTGAATAAAAGTGAATCTTGTAATGCAAGCTTGCAAGTTGAGGTCAACAGACTGAATGAATTAGTAGCGTGTAAGGAATCTTTGCTGGCGAAGCTCTGACAGAAAAACAAACTGTGGAATATGAACTATCACAGTTGAGAGAAACACTATCTAGAACCAAAGATGACATGTCCGATGAAATCAATCAGCTCTCTAATAAAAACAAAGATCTGTCAGAAAGTGAAAATAATTTGAAGAAACTGATTGAAAATATTTCAAAGTCATTACGAGATGTTGAGCATGAACTAGAAATGGCAAATACTCAAAATAATGCAGCCCAGACAGAAATAAAATCACTGTGTGATAAGCAAAAATGTTTAGAAGCTGATCTGAATAAAGAAAAGGAAGACCATAACAAAACTAAAGGGCTAGTATGAACAGTTGCTTGGTGATGCAGAATATCTCAAAAAGGAGATCAGTGAAAAAGACGAAAAGGTCAGTTTATTTGAAAGTCAAGTAGAAAATTTGTCTACAAAATTAGCAGAGCAGGAAAAGATGACTGAAGATCTGACAAGTCAACTTAGTGTAATGAAAACAAATTCAGACACGCTGAATTCTAAATTAACTGAGTTAACTTCAGAAAAGCAGATGTTTCAAGATGAATTGAACCAGAAAATAGAAGAGTTGGCCAGGTTGTCAGAGAAATGCCACAACATTGAAAACCAGAATGTTTCAATGAAAGAGGAAACAGCAAAATTAGAAAAGTTGGTACAGGAATCAAAGTCAGAGACTCAGAGATTTTCTGACCAGCTTGAATTACTACAGGCTGAACTTTCTGATGCTTCAAAGATGCAGATTGTTTTAGAGGAAAAAGATGCACAAATAAAATCTTTGAAAGATAATTTGGATCAATTGAAATCCAAAACAGCAATCTCTGAAGAAATGATTCAGTCGCTAGAACTGAAAATGGTTAAAATTAACTCTGAATTAACAGAGTATAAAGATCAGTGCACTGATAAAAATGGTCAGATTGAAATGATCACTGCTGAGCTCTTTGATCAGAATCAAAAGTGTTCTGGTCTTGAAACACACATTCAGAAGCTGAATGAAGAAAAACAAAAACTAACAACGAAATGTGCACATCTTGAAGACCAGTGCTCTTCTCTGGCAAATGACTTGACAGTCGAAAGGGAAATCTGTGTAAGTATTAAACATAAATTGGAAAATTTGACAGAAGAAAAAGAACAAATTTCTAGCCAGTGTTGTGAACTGGAAGCTAAACTTCAACACCTTCAGACACTGAAAGATAATTTAAGTGAAAGTTGTTCCCAGTTAGAATCTGATGTAAAAATATTAGAGGAAAAGAATTCTGATCTGAATAGACAGATTTCTGAACTTTCAAATTCATATGAAAACAGGATTGCGGAGCTGACAGGAAAAATAGAACATCTTCTGTCAGAGCAAAGGTCTTTAGAAAAGACAGTAGAGGAGAAGCAACAGGCAATATCAAATTCATATGAAAGTGAGAAAGGTGAACTGAGTTCTCAGCTAGAAATGTTAGTAACTGTAAATGATGAAAACACAAGGAAGATAAAGGATTTGCTGTCTAAAGTTGATGAGAATGAAATTAATATTCAGGAACTGACTCAAGAAAGGAACATTATTAATAGTGAACTTGCTGAAATGAAAATATCTTATGAGAGGTTAATTGAAGAGAAGTTACGTATACAAGAACACTTCATTCAAAAGGATGGCGAAGCTATGAAACAGCAGAACAGACTCATATTAAGATCAGCAGAAAGAGAATCACAGAATGAAAGTCCAGAAAAGAGTGAGGTGGTTGTTTATGCATCTAATGGAAGCCAAAATCAAGAGGTATTAATACAGAAAGATAACATCTTTTCAGAAGAGGAGCTTAGTGAGCACACCTCTGAAATAAATCATTTTCAGAAGGACAAACACAGGCTCCAGACAGAAGACTATGTTCTAGATCATTGCTTGTTTGAAAATATTAAAAATTTAAATAGTTTTGTAGTCTGTTGATAGGTTGTGGTCAGTATCAGGTCATTTGAAATTAATTCTGAAATTGTTAGATAATAACAAATAGCTAATAATTTGTTGTTTACAAGTGCTAACCAATCTCAACATTACAGTAAACAAAATACACTATTTGGCAGAAGAAACTGATACAATTCTAAAATAGATTGCAGTCTATGTTCAAAGAAGAATGTGACAGAAATTAAATTCAGTTTAATAAAACTGAAAGATAAGCACAGATAATTTAGTAATAATAATAATAATAATAATAGTAATAATAATAATAATAATAATAACAATAACAATAACAATAATATTTTGAAAAGAAAGAAAAGAAAGATTCCTGTGAAATCAGTTTGTAATATCCATGACAAGAATGAACTTTTATTACTTTTGAGATTTAAAACTAAATATCATAGAAAATTACAACTATTGATGAACAACTAAAGCTGTCAACAAAATACATAACAATTATCAGCATAAAAGTTTAGAAGACATAATTTATAAGAGTGAAAGAAATATAAATACAGCAAAATCAGTTTCAGATACTAAAAACAAAATTAAACTGCCTTTTTAAACTTCATATTAAACACTTTCACCACATAAATTCATTAAGAGAAAATTACTAATATTATAGGTGGTGTCATTTTATTATGCTATACATTAAAAATTATAAACAATTATCAAAATATGATTCTAAAATGTTTAATCAAATAGGGAAGAGTTGTGAATTACAACTTTTTTTACAGGAAAAGGAGCAGCAGATGTCAGAGCACAAAGTGGAGCTTGTACAGTCACAAGAAGGAGATGGTGAAAGGAGTCTTTCAGAAAGTGATAAGGTGACTGAGCAGTTGAAAGCATTACTGGAAGAAAGAAATGTTCAGGTAGCTTGTCTTTCAGATAAAGTTCTTCACACACAATCGTTATTAGAAAAAATAGAAATACTATCAAGGGATAAAAATGATCTTTTAAAATCACTCGATGATAAAGAATTGAAAATAAACGACTTTGTTAAAACCATAAATGAACTTGAAACAGAACTTCAGGAGATGAAATTGGAAAAGCAGACCTTGGAAGAAAGGCTTGATCCTCATTTCTCAGAAGCCTTCCACAGTGGATTATTTCAGGAGAAAGAAGCCTTGAAAGTTGAAGTGAATGTGATGAAAGATCTTGTAGAGGAAAAAGATAGAGAAATTATCCAACTGCATGCACTCCTCAGTGATACAAAGTATAAATATGAAAATATCATAATGACAAATAAACAAGATATAGCACAACTGACATTAAATCAGTCGAATGAATGTGATGGTAACATTCCAAGTAAATACCAAGCTCTCGAAACTGAACTGAACAGGAAATCTGAAGAACTGAAATCAAAAGAACATATCATTGAGGTGCAGAATTCACGAATTGAGATATTGAGAGAACAGGTTGCTGTTTTAGAAGATGAACTTCAGTACACCAATGCAATATGTTCATATTATCAGCAGAGTGAATTTGAAAGTGATAGAAGGACCTGGGATATGCAGCAGCATTCTTACAGCAGACAAATGCCAGATTATTCCAGAACTGAGCAAATACTTTCTCCAAGAGGATATGGACAGTGGGATGGAAAATCTGATGCATGGGAAAATTATGATAGGTCAAGTACAAGTTCAGGAAATATTGGTGGTCTGAGCTGGCAGGAGATGCAACATTTAGAATTACAACATGAAAGATCGGATACTGAAATAAGTCACAATGAATCTGAATATTCTCCTGATCAGACTTCAGAAACTGTAGTTGCCAGCTCATCACATACCTCAAGCACAGAAACCAAAGAAAAAGAAAGTTTGTCCGATGAAATGTCTAAAATTAAAAAGCTTTTAAAGAAGAAAGAGGCCAGAGCTCTAGTCATTGCAAAGCAGTTAAAACAAGCAAATGACAATTTACAGAAAGTAGCTCAGCAACTTGAAGAAAGCAATAAGAAAGTGGATCAGTTAGAAGCTGAACTTGCAGGGACAGCAAAGCAAACTGATGAACCTCACACGTCATTAAGTGCAGAAGTGTCAGAACTGCAAAACAAAATAATGCTATTGACAGAAACTAACAGATGTTTGAACAGTGAGTTGTGCACTGTGAAAATGCAGAATGAAGAATATGAGAGGCAAGTACTACAGTTACAACAACATTGTCAGTATGCAGATTCTGTGGCTAACAACTTGGTTACACAGAACCAGAGTTTGGTTACTGAAATGAAACTGCTAACTGAAAAATGTGCTCAGTATGAAAAGTCCATGGCAGAATTAAAAAAGGAAAATGAATCACTTCAAAAAAGATTAATAAAGAAAGATGCCAAGATAGCACATATCAATAAAGATTTAGTTAAAATGACAGCCCACTGTGAGTCTGCTTCAGAACAGTTGAAAATGATCACGGAAAGACTTGAAATGACACAGTGTGAGCTAAACAGCACCTTACTGGCTGAGAACCAGCTGAAACAGATGCTTAACCAGAAGAAGGAGGACAAATTAATCCAAACTGAGATTAAACAGGCTGATTTGGATGCCATGCATACTTCTTTACATTCCTTAGAGATTGCACTGCAGCAGAAGTCTGAGATAGTGCTGCAGTTGGAGGACCGTATCAAATGCTTACAACAACAGGTCACTGAAAACATGTCTGTGATAAACAGACTAACTTTGATCAAACAAAATCTTGAGAAAATAACAGCAGAAATGGAAACTGAAAATGTTTCCACAGTTACTCACTTGCAGGACAATATTGATCAACTTGTGTCAGACAACAGATCAAAAACTGATGAAATAAACTATTTTGTGGAACAGATAGAGAATTATAAAAGTTTGTTAGATCGAGCAGAGAAACACCAACAAAATGCCGAAGCCACAATCAGAGAAAAAGAATTTTCTGTACAATCACACCAAAAGATGATTGATTTATTAAATGAAAAGCTAAAAGAAAAAGAAATTATGTGTCAGCAGTTAAATAAGAATATTGATAAAGAGACATCTTCAGAAATACTTTCACCGGATATTCTAGTATCACAAAATGTCAATACTGAAAGTCAACTGAAGTTGGCTAGTGTTACAGAAAATACTGTGGCTGTATGCAGTGAGAATTTAGTCAGTGATCAAGTTGTCCCCCTTGAATATGGACACTCTATAATGGATGAGCAACAGCTGTCATGTTCTCTTAGTAATGAAACAAAAGCTAAAACTAAAGAAAACATGCATGAAATAGCTGTGTTACAACTGCAGATAAAACAGCTTCAGAGCCAGCATGAAGAACAACAAACTGTGTTTGAACAGCAATCAAAAGAACATGTAACTGTGTTGTCTCATCTTGAGAGGTTAAGGGAGCAAAACCAAGAAAAGGATGAACAAGTAAGATGAAGAGGAGAAAGCTGAATATAATCATGTTTTAATATTCAAAATGTCTAACATGCCTTGCTCACTACTAACACTATATACTGTTCTTTGCTTTGCCAGCTGCTGCTTCACAATATAATATAGATAATAGAGGCTTTGTTTTGGGAAGCTTTGTTTTATCGTGTTACCACTTTAATGTTAATCTAACTTAGTAATCAAAAGTATCCAAGTAACAATTTCGAGATGATAGACAAATTATAATATTTTTATTAATCCATTTTAGGTAGAAAGCGTATTATTGTAGAAATGTATGTTATTAGTAGTATCATGTTGGGTTTTTTTATTTATTATTATTATTATAAAATAAGTTACCATAGTTCGTGCACACATTTCCACATTATGAATGTTTTCATAAGCGTTTTTTTTTTCATGACAGCAGAACAGAATAAATAACTGTCTTTCAGAGTTAACATTTATAATTTTATTTTATTATAACTAGATATTTGATATTTTTATATAACATTACATTCTGTTTCAGTACGTGAATTGTGATAATTTACATAAAAATACTTTCTTTATGTTTAAATTTAATTATTGAATTTTTATACAAGTTTAAGATACACACTGTTCTGCTAACCATATTGTTTTGCATGGAGATATAGTTTACAGCTAGTTCAGATTTACACATATTTTCTTTTTAATATTTATAAAAAGATAAAATATAAATAAAAAATCACAATTTGAAGTTATATTACACTAATATGAATATTTCCACTTCTTGTTTTTTATTTTATACACATTTAACTGAAAGGACACTATAACTTTGTTTGACCTCACTAGTTTATTATTCAGCACTGTTAACATTAAACTCCAGTAACAGTCTGTTTATATAACCGCTGCAACATATGGTAATCTATAATCAATATCAGTATAGCCTTGTACATCTCCGTGTATATATTTATTAACTGTATATTAGTTTCATATTTACAAGTATATATGTTTACCTTGAACCATACAAACATATTAATCTATTTTTTAGCATTATATTTATAAAATTCTAAAAACAATAAATAAATAAACAAACAAAATAACATACTGCTTTATACAAATAGTTTTAGAATTTGTTTGTTAATAATTTATTAAAAGGTTCACTGATAGAAATATTTCAAGCTAAATAAATACAGTTGATTCAGGTATTATTCTTTGCGAGCAGTATATTAGTATTAATTAATAAGTATTTATATTACTTACAGTAGTTAGTTTCAGATCCACTTGAAACAAACTGATGTAACTGTAATCATCTGAATTGATTTTTCTTCATTTTTTTTTTTCTTTTTTTTTTTCTTTTTAAAAAAAAAAAGAAAAAAAAAGACAATCATAAAATCATTTAAAATTCAAAATGTTGATATATATTGGTATGTGTGCATATGTAAAACTACCTGAATTTAAATTTCCAGTTTTACTTTGTTTGTTTAATTGACATGATATTTGAAACAAACATTTTTCCTTTGTCTTTTTTTTTTTATTTTTGTTTCAGAAAATGACTTATTTTTTATTATAATAAATGCTAGCATAAATGTACATAAAACAAGTTTAATATATATATGTGTGTGTGTCAAAGGTTTGATGACTTAATGATTTGATATTTCTTATCTTGTAGGTGGATAATCTGAAGCAGTCAGTGGAGGAACTGAATCTTCAACTGAAATCTCAGCAGGATAGTTTTCAAGAAGAAAAAGATGCACTACAAGATAAACTGGTATCTTCTGAAGCAAGACTGGAAGATGTTGCCAGGTCTCTGGAAGAAATGCAGCAAGAAAAAACTATGTGGAAGGCTAAAGTTGAGAATCTTGAAAGACAACTAGAAATGGCAAATACGACTGTCGAGAGTCTTCAGTCTGGTTCATCTGATCAGCATCAGAGTATTATGGAAGAAGCACAAAAACTGGACAATGAACTGCAAGAAAAAACACAAGAAGTTGGTAAATTAAATGCTGAAAACAGATTCATTCAAACTCAACTCGAAGAAATGACAAAATCGTTTGAGGCACTTCAGATTGGTTCTTCTGAAAGGGAAAAATTATTGGTAGATCAGGTGAAAACACTGGAAGACACTTTGCAGGCTAAATTAGATGCTGAGGTAGAGTTTCAAGCCAGAGTGACAAGTCTTGAGGAAGCATTAGAAGCTGAAAATTCTGCAGCTGAAAACTTGAAAAGTAGTTTCAGTGAAAAGGAAAAAGAAATGATAGAAGTAACTCAACACATTAGTGAACAATTACGCAATAAAGCCGATGACATTGTTAATCTGCAGTCACTCTATGACCAGTCTCAGAAACATATTGCAGAATTAACTGAAAAATGCAACGAAAAAGATACCAAAATAACATCTTTGTTGGAAAACATGCAAGAGCTGGAAGAAAGAATCGGTCAGATTTCTGAATCAGAACTCGAAGAATCAGCTGCTAAATTGGAAAAAACTCAGAGACTTCTTGAATCTCGGGAACTGACAGCAAAGAAAGCTCTAGCCACAGTTAAGAAGTTGAAGCTTCAGTTACAAGAGTCTGAAGGAAAACTGAGTCAAGTGTCTTCAGAACTAGATGAAGCTAAACAGAGAGAGAAAAATCTCAAAGAGGAAATAGAAAGGCTAACAAAACAGTCTGAATCTACTGAAACAACACCCACAGATGAATCTGTGAAAGTGAAAGAGTTGGAAGAGCAGATGCAGACATATTTAGAATACTCTCAACAGCTACAGGGTCAGGTTCAGTCACTGACTGAAACATGTCATGCTACTGAGTATCAGATTGGACAGAAAGACTCTGAAATAAAAAAGCTTAAGGAAGAAAATGTTGAACTGTCAAGTCGTATTGAGAACTTGACCGAGGAGCACCAGAGTTTGAAGAAACAGTTAAATAATATGGAGATTCAAAAATCTGAAATGACAGCAATGAAAGATCTTCAAGTGAAAGACCTAAACGAGACAATTCAGGAACTTCAAGGGGCTGTTGATTTCTATAAACAATCTGTTTCTGAAAGAGAAGAATCAATTGTTCAGTTGATGGCCAGAACCGAAGCCATGTTACGCCTTGAAGACGATCTGAATGAAAAGAATAATATAATAGAAAGTTTAACAGAATCTCTTAAGTCATCTGAACAGATTGCTTTAGAAAGAGAAGAATTTGTTGAACAGTTGTTAATTATTGAAGACAAAATGAAGTTACTAGAAAAAAATGTTGAGTCAAAAGAAGAAGCTTTGAAACAATCAGAGGAAGCTTTAAAAGATTACCAGCAACATCACAAAGACCAAGAAGCCACAATTCAAAAACTTCAGCTAGATTTATCCACATTACAGAAAGCAACAGAAGACATCAAACTCAGTTATGAGAATGCTTTGAAAGAAAGAGAAGTTTTAAAACAGGAAACTGTTTCATTCGTTACTCAAATACAGGACTTACAGAAGAATCTAAATGTGCGTAATGAAGAAATAAAATTTTTGCAAGAAACAAACGAAAAACTGCAGACTTCTTTACAAAGAATAAACAGTGAATGTGGAAACCATAATGAATGTCATGCTAAGATAATTGATCTTAATAACAAACTTGAAGAAATGAATAATGTATATTCATCTCTGTGTGATGAACACAAAGAAAGTAAAGAACAGTTAGAAAAATCAAAGATTTCATTTGATGAGCTTACAAAAGAGCTTGCAGACATTCAGGAAGAAAATTCACATCTAGAACAACAAGTTGCTACACTGCAAGAGGAAGTATCAGTACTTAAGGAAAAGAATTCTGCTGATAGTATTCAGATAGAAAAATCAGAGAATGAAAGTCAACAGGCTGAAGAAAGTAAAGAGTGTCCTAATTGTGAAAGTTTAAAACTTTTGTTAGAAAATGTGAATTCAGAAAAGAATGAACTGGAAGCTGAAAAGAATTATCTGAAAGCTGAATGTGATGCTCAGGCTGAAACCATTCAGAATATGCAGATTTCTATCAGAGACTTGCAGAATTCTCTGGAAAGTTTATATACCAAATTAAATGAAATGGAATCAGAGCGAGAAATTCTTCAGTCTGAAGTTGAAACTTTGCAAGGAGAGATTGCTGGCTTCGAGCGCAGTGTTGCAGATGCTCAGTTTGGAGAGCAGGAAGCAAGGGAAGAAAGCAGACAGTTGCAGGTACATGCTGAAAAACTTTCTGGTCAGTATAAAAATTTGCAAAAGAAATTTGAAATCATCAAAGAAGAAAATAATCAACTTAAGCAAGAAAAGGAACAGTTAGAAATTAGACTGTCACATTTATCAGAATTGAATACTTCAGGAATTTCAGTATCTGATTCAGGAATTGCAGTTTCTGAAAAAGTACCGATATCTGAAAAGATGTTTGTAGCAGAAGTTGCATCTAAACTTGAGCATGAGACATTAAGACAGTCAGGTGAAGATTCTTCTGTTGTGAACGAGCGAACACAAGAAGAACTGTCAAATATTCAGAAAAAGTACCATGACTTGCTCACCGACCATGATAAGCTGAAAAATAAACTGCAGGTTATAGAAATAAAGAACGAAAAAATGCTGGCAAAGCTGAAAAGTTTTAAAGTGAAAAATGAAGAACTTCAGAAAGAGCAAGATAACTTGCAGGCAGAGTTAGTAAAACAACAAGACCATCAACGTTCTAAAGACCAGCACTTCAAGGAAGAAAGACAGCATTTACAAGAGCAACTCCATAAAATGGAAATTGACAATTCACGTTTGTATCATGATAATGTCGACATGAATGACAAAGTTCATAGACTTAGTGCTGAAGTTGAACGCTTAAAATCAAAACTTCAAGTACAGGTTGATGAAGCTCAGCAAATGCACGAAGCTCGTTACAGTGACAGAGCTCTTAGTGAGATTGAAAATGAAAGAGACTCTGAGAAACAAAAAGCAGATCAGTTAGAAAGAGAACTAAATAATCTGAGGGCTTCTCTTGAGAAAGAACAAGAACAGGTTCAAGAGACTTTGACTCGTTACGAAACACTGGAGCAAGAACTGCACAGTACACAAAACAAACTGAAAGATCAGCAAAACCATTATAACATGCTTCTTACAGATAACAGTGAGTTTCAGAATATTATTCAGAGCCTTAAAGAAGATAACGAACAACTGAAAAAAGAACTTGAAGAAAGCAAACTTTTTCTTTCCAAACAACGAGAAGATTTAGCTGTCAGTGAGCAGCATTCAGGAATTATAAATGACCTTGAAACAAAATTATCTTCTGTTGAAGAAGAAAATAATAGAGTTAAAGAAGAACTAAATTCTGTCAATGAAGAAAAACAACTTTTACTTCAAAAGGTGACCAGATTTGAAGAACAGCAAGTTACTATGGCTGAATTACAAGACAGAATTATTTCACTTGAATCTGACAGGGATCAGTTAGTTGAAGAAACTGAAGCACTCCGAGAAGATTTAGTTTTAGCAAACAAAGAGAAACAGTCTCAGAAAGAAACAATTGATGGCTTGAATTGGAAGATTCAGGAACTGAGTGCCCTTGAGAATGAAATCGGTGAAACATCCCAGGAACTGGATAATATAAGAAGAGAAAATACTGAACTGAAAGAAGAAATTGGTCATCTGAATTTGAAGGTCATGGAAACAGAAGCACTGCAAAATGATCTTGAAGTTAATACCTTTGAACTCACAAAGTTGAGGAATGAAAATCAGAGCTTGAAAGATAAAACTGATGGTTTGTCTTGGAAGCTTGAAGAAGCCTCAGCATATGAAGAAGAACTTGAGTCTACAAGGACAGAACTGAGTTTGTTGCAAACCAGTTATACATCTCTTGAAAAGGAGAAACAAATACTGGAGAATGAGCTTGAGCTATCCACTACTCAGAATAAACGTGTTGATTCATTTGATGCTAAACTGAAAGAAATAGAATCAGAATTAGCCAGTAAAAATCAATACATTAGTCAGCTTATTGAAGAACTGGAAAAACAAAAACAACAAACCAAGTATTTGCTGAATGTTGAACAAACGTACAAAGAAGAGCTTGAAAAATCAGCTTCTGAAATTGAAACCTTAAGAAGTCATGAGAATGAGTTGAGGAATAAAATGGCTTCTGTTATGTCAATAGAAGCAGAGTTTAACATGTTGAATGAGCAGTATAACAAAGTATTAAAAGACAATAGCAGTTTAGCTCATCAGATTGAAGAGTTGAACGACAAAATCCAAGAACTGAATACAGTGAGTCGAGAGATCAGTTTTAATGTGGAACAGAAAGAACATCTGGAAAGAGAGAAAGAAGTGTTTCAAAGAAGAGTAGACGATCTTGAGGGTCAAAGCAAATCAATGGCTGAGGAGAATTCACAACTACAGCAACAACTCTCTCAAACTGAAGCCAAGCTGCAGCAGCTGATGTTTGACAACAAAACCCTGAGAGCACAGCTAGATGTAGCAGCAGCAGGAACTGATCAAACAGGAAAATTCCAGGCAGAATACGACAAACTACAGCAGCAGTTTTCGAAAGCTTTAGTTGAGAAGAACCAGGTTCAGCTGGAATTGAACCAGGCTCTACACAGTACACAGCAACGTGAGGCAAGATGTCAGCAGCTGGCAATGCAGGTTGGTCAAGTTTTAATAAGCATAACACAAAAGAAATTGTCTGATAAATTGGTTTATTTTGGTAAATTAATGAAAAAAGATTACATGAAGTGCTGTTCATTTCACAGATGGAAGGATACAAATAAAAGCTTTAATGAATATGGTTTGAACAGCTAACACCTATATTCATCCTTTTGAATTTCGAAATATCTGACTTAAACAAAAATCCTGAAATTACTTAAACTGAATTAATAACCCAGGAACTCGCTAACTGAAATAATAATTAGCCATTTTATCTCATCAACAAAAGTCATAATGTTTGTAAATAACATGCAGCTCAGAGATATTCATGTCACTAATCAGAACTGTCGTATTTAAGGTGAGCCAGTTGGCTGAAGACAGAGGCTACCTGAACCTCCAGCTGGGCAAGTTGTCCAAGTCTTTGCGAGAAAAAGAGCAAGAGTGTCTGGCCATGCAACAGCAGTATCGTGAATTGTACCAAACACACCTCAGCACACAAGTGAAGGTAGGTAGATTCAGAATAGTTTAAAGAGTCCTTAACACAAGATTAATTTTTATAAAGAAAAAAGAAACGAAAATAGGTTCTAAAGTTAAATCATTCAGTTGATTTATTTTTTTTGTAATATACTAACTAATGATTATTTATTCAGTAGAAGCTGTAGGATCATTTGTAATCATAAGTCGAGTTTTGAAATTTTCTAACAGGTTGTTGTGTTTTAAATAGTAGTTGCTGCTGTAAGAAAATATTAACTGGATTTAACACGCTTTTTACTTTGAATAAGAAATGATTTAAAATAAATATCTCCAGAAATAAATTTGTTCAGAAGAAATAATTTATTCAAGGTGACAAAAAACAAAATGAGCTACAAAGTAACATAAATGTTTCTTTGAAATGACAAACAGTTTGAACATACAATGATCAATGTCGTTGTTAATGAAAAAAGTATTATTAACTATAGTCACTGCTGGCAATGACGTGTAAACAAATAAACAAAACAAATCAAACAAACAAAAGAAAAAACCCTATTATTACTTCTGCAATTTTTAAATAATTATTGGCTTCACATGGAAAAGTTCTTTTTATTATTATTATTATTATTATTATTATTATTATTATTATTATTATTATTATTTTTATTATTGTTTGTTTGTTTGTTATATTATTAATAATTAAATACCAAAATGTTTACTTGAGTGATTGACCAAGGAAAGTATTACATATAAAAACAAATGTTACAATGTTCTCAGAATTTTCCTTTTCTTTATGACTGCAGTTTTCAGAAATAGAAAGAAGATCAGTGAGTGAATCTCTTCAGAGGACATCACATGTTGTAACAACGCCAGAAGATGATGAACTGAAAATTTGCAAGAAAAAGTATGAGATAATTATTATTATTATTATTTATTATTATTTTTTTTTTTAACAATCTGTTTTTACAATTATCTTTCATAGTTGCATTATCTCACACATATATTAACAAGCATAAGTAATAAGAATTATTCTGTTCATCATTTCAGGTTTTAAATCAGCTCTGTAATTTAATTTAGCTTGAACTGTAAAATTTAAAATTATTTTATTTACTGGAATTTACTCATTAATACCACCTGAACTAATTAAATGCAGTTACTGAAAAACGTTTGTGATTTCTTTCACTAATTGAAACCGTTTTTTTTTTTTTTTTTTTTTTTTTTTTTTCCCCTCTCAGAGTTGAATCTTTGGAACAAGAAAGAGATTTAGCTGCTAAGAAATGTGCTGAGTTAGAGAGGAGTTTGGTGCTAGAGAAGGAACAAAGAACTCAGATTGAGAAACTGGTTGGTCAGTTACAGGAACAGCTGCAGCTGCAAGCTTCGTCAATCATGAAGGAGGTAATTTTTTTATTTTACTTATTTCTTTCACATTTTTGTTAAAACATCACATCTTACTAAAAAAAAATATATGTATGTACCAAATAAATATGATTTAAATGCAAGTCTAGGACAAAATAGACTTCTTAAAATGTGTCACAAAAAGGTTTTAAATAATTTATTTGTAAGTAAATGAAGTATAATGTTACCTGTACGTATTTCTGCATTTTTGTGATGTGATAATAATTTACACGTTTTCACTCCAAGGTAAAACTTGATATGGAAGAGTTTGAAGAATCAAAAATAAGGGAAATCAGTCCTATGTTAAGTAAGTTTTTCTTATTTTTAACTTGCTTTATTACTCTTATTGCATTTCCTTTACTTTGCTTATAATGTTAAAATTCTCTTTCAAAATTAATTTTAAGCTGTAATTGTATGCAAGTATATAAATTTATTGTTACATTACCAAAGTGTATTTAATTATCAAATATTACAAAGACTTACGAAAACACTGACAATAACATTGACTTGTTTTATTTTCAGCTCGTCATGGTTTTGGTTATTGCCAACGATTTCAGAGATGGCTGAATGTAAAAAAGTATGGGTATCTACTTTCTCTGATTATGATTTATGCAACTATAAAAAAAAAAAAATTGAATTTTTATATATTTGTGTTTTGTTCTAATTGTTGAATGTTAACACATATTTGCTAGATTTTTAACTCAGTTAAATAAAGTAAATTAAATTAATACTGTTCATTGGTAGCATATGTATTTTTTTTTTGTTTTAATTGTTTTTTTTTAACACTGCATGACAACAGCTTTAGAACTTGTTCTTTCCTTCCAGTAGGCTTGTAAAAATTGCTGTTATCTGTTTTCACTTCAGGGAATACTTGTACTTTTCCAGCAGGCAACTCAATCGAATGATGCGCCTACGTCCTGGGATTCGGACTCTGCTGTGGGCATACTTCATCCTCCTCCACATCCTCATCATCTCCTGTTTCACTGGTTTCATTTAACTGTCAGGAACTGTAAGAACGTGGTGTGTATTTGGAGTGTATCACTTCGTCATACTAAATTACTGGGGAACAAGATGGAACAGGAAATTGGTTCAGAAGACCACTATCAATACATTCTTGTCTTTTCATTGTGCAAGTCAGTGCCTGTTCATGTTCACATATACATATGTAAATTTTATTACGAGATATCTTTATTAACATTCCAGTATGTCTGGGGTTTTCTTTTACAAGAAGACCACTTTTCCAATGAGGAATGAAAAGTTAGTGTTTATTTCCAAGTGAAATATTTGCTACATTTTACAGTATTTTTATTACTTATTTTTTATTTTATTGATTAAAAACAATTACAACAAAACAGTAATAATTTTTCAATGCAGTTGTGATACATATAAATAAATGTAAAGAGTGTATTTGTTTTTGAGAATGCATTTAACTGCAAAGATGTTAAAATATAGTCCACTTAATTATATTTTATTTCTTGTCCTTGTACATTTGATGTAATGATGCATGATTAGGTCACAATATATTTCATTTAGAAGTCATTGCTTAGAATTTTCCAGCTGTGACCCCTCAACCGACTGATCATATTGTTAGTCAAAGAAGGAATGTTCACCAGATGGTAGAAATTTATTCTAGAACATTCATTTTTAAATGTTAAATTTTAGCTAAGTAAATACACTTCTACTCGACAGCTGTTGAACTTATGTACAGTTACATATAATAAAGAAAATGTTAGTGATTTGACCATTTCAAACCGCTCATGATAATGTTATTTGATTTTGTACAGTATACTTAAATTATAACTGCTAAAGTGCCTTGATAAAGACAAAATGTGGAATATTTTAGTTTTAGAAAAGCTTTAGGTTTTAAAGGAAGTAGTGAAATTTAAGCATGTTAACAAAAATGTCAGATAATGCAAACTTTTAAATTATTTAATGGTTTACCGTAGATTGTTTTACTTTTTTTTTTTTTTTTTTTTGTTTTTTTTTTTGTTTTGTTGTTTTTTTGTACATTCAGTGAATACTGGGAATTACTAAGTGGTTGTGAATGAGAAAACCGTAAATAATGATAAACCATATTGGTGAAGAATAATGTAAAGAATTTATTTCTTTAAGTATGTTCAAGTAAATGTGCACTTTTTTTTCATTTCTTATTATCATACATAATAATTATGTGCATGTATTTGAATAGTGTATAGAATACATTTAATGTGATATCAGAGAATATGTCTTGCTTATGAACAGCAAAATGTC
Organism: Chrysomallon squamiferum; assembly: GCA_012295275.1. NCBI lineage: Eukaryota > Metazoa > Mollusca > Gastropoda > Neomphalida > Peltospiridae > Chrysomallon > Chrysomallon squamiferum. The sequence continues at coordinate 3,329,980 of CM022665.1, read as the reverse complement.
TTTCATGAAAATTAAATTTTGCAATTAATGATGCTGTTATAAAAATTGCATAGACAAGTATATTATACAATATTAAGTGGTGGTTATTTATGGGAAACTATAATATGTGTAAAATCAATAAAATATTGGGATTTTCAGATGTTTTAATTTTTTCTTTTCAGTAAGCATGAAATAAAACAAATGGAACTGAAGGATATAAATTTCAAATGATTTTTACACACATTAGATTTTACATATTTTTAGTTACATTGTTGGGGTTTTTTTGGATGGTGGGGGTTGGAGTTTTCAAAAATGAAAGTAACAGACACCATAATATTCCTAATGAAAAAGTTGTTTGTTGTTTTGTGGACATTGTAAAAGCTTTTCCAACAGTAACTATAGATAAGAAAATCATTATATACTCTCTAAAAATGTCAAATATTTTAAAGACAAAAAAAAAGATGTCTTTTTCAAATACTTTACTCAGCTTTATAAATAATACAAACAGTAAAAAACAAGAAAAATCAAAATACATCAATCAACAATAATAACACTGAAATTCATTATATTATAATAAAATCAGTTCCAACATTTAAACGTTTCATTGTGTCTTAGATAACAGAAATGAAGATCCCCAAAAAACAAAAACATTAAGCCCTCTATTTACAACTTGTTTTAGGAAAAACAAATTATGTTGTAAATTTCAAAATGAAAACTTAAAATAAAATGATAAAATATAATTTCTGTAATAAAATTTGTTTTGAAACTTAAGAAACCCAATAAAGTTATGAATAATTATATAGATCATTTAAATTTCGTCGTTAAATACAGCCGAAACAAAGATGTTCAGTTACAAGTAAATGTCATGTAATATTAATTTTAAACTCTGAGGAAAAAAGAAAAATGTTTTGAATAATATTATAGATATTTATGATGTTCAAATCTATCAGGTAATGATTCTGCAAAGCCATTTTAATATTGCACTGTCAATTACTATAGCACCAATCTGAAACAGTACATTTAACCAAACTGATTACTGCAGCAAAACAAAACCATTCATAAAATTAATTTATTTATTTACTTATTTATTTATATAGTCTGATGAAAAAGAAAAAAATGAAATAGTCCTTCACTGAAGGATCAGGGAAAACCAAATCACACAACCTGAAACATATCACAAAGGTTTTCAGTCACAACAATAAATATTACATAAACAAAACAAAATATTCTGTGAAAACAGAAAATCTTAGCATGTTAGATTTTTTTTTTTTTTTTAGTCTACCAGTTCCAAAAATGGAGCAAGGAAATAAAATGAAAATAAATACAAAATAAAAAAATAAAAATGTTTTAAAATATTGAGTACCACCATAATGGTAGGTATTATTTAATCTATATAAATCATGAAAAATTAGAAATGATAAACAGTCATAAACAGTTTTTGTTTTTTTCAGAAATGTTATAACTATTTTAATTACATTTCTTAACATCCATGTTTCTACATTTTTTCTTTCAGTGCACATATGAAAGGAAATGCACCAAACAACAGATAAAATACCGAGTCAAATAATATATACATCAAAGCTTTAAAATGTTCAATAATCCTAATGTTTAATTTTCATTTTTTATTTTAAAAATACAAACTGCAAGGGTAACATGAAAATGCAACTGGATAATTAAATAAATGTAATAAACAACTTTCAGTAACACACCCAAAAAGTAAACAAATTATTAACAACAATGTGAGATGGAAGTAACTGATGTTATGTAAAGCTGAAACAAGTTGGAAAGCTAAGAAAACATTTATATGTATTTGGCAGTTTTGAGAAATTTCAACAACTGTACAAAATGTAAGTCATATTAATATTTGTAATTTATTTCCATCTTTAATTGGTTATAAATACTTCATTATTCCAAGATTAACAGATAGTTTCCTGTATCTCATACAAATACTGCTTTATCCTGAATCTTTTATCATCATCACAGATATAATGAACTTCACTGTGTCATCTCCATAAAATAATCTCATATTAAAATTTGTCTGGGTTTGTGCATGCATATTTGTGTGTGTAATCGTGAACTTGATAAACCTCCACACTCATCAATTACGTCTTTAATTTTTTTTTTTATAACATTTGAGTGATTGATGGAAATTTCAATACATCTCTGCCAGGTTCAATACACTTAAAGGTTTGGATGTTACTAATAATCTGATTGTGTGGAGCACGAAGGATTAAACTGCTCAGTAAACCTGTAACATCAAAGACTGAGTGGCTTGGTAACACCACTAAATTACATACTTGGATCACACTAGGAATTACTTGAATCACGAATCGTAAATATGTTTTCTAATAATATTTTGTTCTACTTTTCGCTTTTAATTCAGCTCAGAAATTTATAGAAACATTTTTTCTCTTCATATCTTAAATTGTGTACTGTGTGTACACGTGCTGTTTGAAATGCCCTTTAAGTGAAATATATGCATATTTATCACCTTAAATATTTTGGAAATGTGTGCATGTGTTTGTAGGATTCCATGTGAGCACTTACGTATCATACGATACAAATTGTTTTATATATATATAAATATTTATACATATATATATATTAGACAAAATATTAATTTGTTGTTAAGCATCCAGTGAAATGTCTTGTTCTGAAATACCTGAATCCAACTGTTCTAATTCATGTTCACCTGAAACAATAAATAATTCTTAAAGTTATAAACAAAACAAAAAGTTTTGAAATTCAAAGGTGAATAATTTTGAAAATTTACGAAATTTCAGTCTTATCAGTTTTATTTCAACAGTATATATATTTATTTCAGTTCAGATAATAAAAATAAATGATATCAAAAACGATTCTCATTTTGAATCAATTTTCTCTAGTTCAGGACTAATATAATTAAGGCATCAGATGAAGCTTAGAAATTAAGATTAAACTGGACTCATTTCATGAAAACAATCCACACAACAAAAAAACAAACATATATTTTACAATTAAAATTGTGCTTACGTATTGCCATAGAAATGGCAAGGTTATTTTGTTCATCTGTTGTGTCAGAGTTTATCATAGAGCTGTCTACAACATGGAGAGTTGCACCAGAATCCAGTGCACTGCTGTCTTGTGGCTGTGTTTCCATTTCACTCACTTGAGCTATGGCACCATTAGTCATTTCATCAGTGACAATGATCTGCTGGGTATTGGGTTGTAGATGGGTCACTGCTGCTGGAGTGAGCTGAATAATACAAACAAAGAAACATTTCGTAAACTTTCGAAGTATTTTTGCTGAAGATCAAAACCTGTAATATTTTGCTAGACATGTTTTTTTTGTTGTTTTTTTCAAGTGCACTATAAACAAGTTTTGTCTAATTATTGAAATTTTATCTCTTCCTAATAAACATTAACCAAACATTCAAATCATGTGTGGCACTATTTTCTAACAGAGTAAATGGTGAGTAAACGAGCAGAAAGTAAAAAATGTATACCTGTAATAGACTGCCAGCTGGAAACATGCCTGGGTGAAGTTTAGAAAGTAACTGAGCTGTTTCAGGTGTTAATGTTGTACTGACTTGGGTTGTGCCATCACTAAGATGTGTTTCTATACGTGAAACAATATGATGTCCATCTGAAATAAAGAAAAAAAACATATATATATATATATATATATATTTATAAAGGCCAAGTTATTGTATTACCTGTCAGTTTAATATGCACATATAAATCTTGACCACTATGTTTATTTTTTTTTTGGTTTGTTGGTTTTTTTGTTTCTTTTAATGTATTGCAAATCTTTATTATCTGTTATCGTAAGAAAATTAAACAAAATATAATTTATAAAAAAACCAAACATTTTTGTCTAAACCAACAGAAAGAGGAAAAAAATACCAAAAAAAAACATAAATAAAATTCAGATTTACCAAAATATTTCTGGTCACAGCCAAACTGTTATTTCAAAAGACAAAACATTTGTAAAGTGTGTTGATTACCTTCCTCTGGATTCTGTGTCAGTGTAACAGTGACAGTTTCTGGTACTGGAGCATCCTGAGATAAAGGCATACCAACCCACATAGTTGGATCTGAGTGTTCAAAGTCAGGATTGGAATTAGATGATCCACTTTTGTCGTGTGTAGTTATTATCTCTACATTTAACTTATAATAAAAATTAACAAATAATCAGGTTGATTATTATAAAACAACAATGCAAAGGTGGCATAATCAGTGGGGGGGGGTTGTCAAGTTTTTTTTTTTTTTTTGTTCCATTCAGTATTGTATTAAAATTATTTGTCAGAAATTTAAGAGAAACTTTTTTGAAATTTTTTGCTTTAAACTCACAACCTTGATTTGCTTTCTGACACATTACTGGTTCATATCCATGTCTGTTTTAATAAAGCTGAACAAAGTAATTTACTAGTAAAATAATTTTAATATTTTCTTCTTAAACAGAGGTATTATGCTATCTGAAGAAATAATTTTCTTAATCAAAATAAATAAATAAATAAATAAGTATACAAACAAACAAATAAATAAATAATAGAAATGAATGAATAGAGATAAAATTACAGTTGAGGCTGTAAGGGGCAGTGTTCCATTTTCAATGTCACGCAGTGCTTGGTGAATGTGATTTTTGAGATCATTAATAGTCGGGAACAAAGTGAGATCATGACGCTCAGGTACATTTCCATGACAAACCTCTCGCATAACAAACATTCTGAAATATAATTAAAACTTATTTTCTTCTTTTGATTCTATTCATTGACAAAACGAAAAAAATTAAACAAAAAGAATGGTTTATTATAATAAAAATAATAGTCTTTACATTACACCAATTATTTCTCATAAATATAAGAAGTGTAAATTTGAAACAGAATTTGAAACAAAAGAAAAAAAAAGAAAAAAGAAAGGATCTCTGGAAACCAGTATACTTGTAAAAAAAATATATTTATTAATTACTGGCATAGTGAATAATTCAGTATAATACTTTATTTTTCAAACAAAAATAGTTCAACAGAGTTTGGCAACATTTTGTCTGAATATCATTAATAATAACTACACCACTAGATGTGAAGGGAAATTATTTAGGGGAAGACCAGCCAGCTGACAAAGAGACAAACTGGATGAGTACTGGAAAGCAGTCATCTGGCTGAGGACAGCACACGGTTATGGAAACTGCATGCTAAGACTTTCACCCAACATGACAACAAGCCTGCATAAACACCACTGACTAAGATAACATGGTTTCTTCAAATATAATTTATTTCCTTTCAACAATTGAGTTTTGAGAATCATACCAACACTCAAAGACTTAACAACAAACCAAACCTCACTTCCACATATACACAGGGTAATGACAACACTGATGAATGATGATGTTAGCAACATCACAGCCTACCTGAGTTGTCGTCGAATATTATAAACCTTGGTCTCTCCACCAGCAACCAACTCCCTGATCTTCTTGGCAACCTGGGGATGCAAACGTCTGCTTGGTAAATCTGTCTCCTCTTTCATTACTTCTAAATTTGGTGTGTATTTAGGAGCTGCTGCCACAGGTGCAGAGACAGGTTCATCATGAAATTCGTGAGCATTTTCTGTTGGAAGCTGAATATAATACCTACAATGAACAATATATACATATATATATAAAAATTTAGTCTAATATTCCAAATAATTATAAAAACTGAAATTAAGATTTTTGTGAACACAATTATTAAATAACTTATGAGAAATGTTTTTTGTAAATAACAAACTAACAGATAAAATATTATTACACAGCTGGTTATAAATACCTTTCTTCACCATAGCTGTCTGGAATACCTCGGTCCTTCAATTCCTGAAAAGCTTTATCCATTGCAATCTTTAGTGATCTCTTATCAACATTCAGATCAACAGCAAATTCTGGAAATTTCTTCACTTTCTTAATGTAGATTCTGATGAATAAACGCTTGTATTAAAATTTTATATTTCTGAATATTGTTTCCAAACAGAAATGTGAATGACAGAACTAACTTTCAGAAATGCTTATTGATTTTTATTACTTACTGATTTGATACAGTACATCTTTTTTTCTTTTTTTTTTAAATACAAAATACTGTTATAATGAAATCCATAATTAGATCAAACAAATGAGAAATAAATAAATTAAATTTCAGTAAATTAAAGTGTAACTCACCGAGCAGGGCATGTCTGTTTATAAACCTTGGAGTTATCTTCCACTGTTTTTTTGTATGGATTACCTTTTCTTCTTGGTCCATACTGACATTCCTGCACAACTGCCCTGCTTCCTAAAACAATAATATAAAACAATCATTAATGTTCAAACAAGCCATCTCGGTAACAGGGAAAATGTGTGTTATATATATATTTCTGTTCAGTAAATGACAACTGATTTCAGAAAATAACAAATAGGATAGTTTGGAATTTCTTGTATTGCCTTCTGTGGATATTTGTTTTTGGTTTTTTAAATTAAAAAAAAAAACACCTGAACTCAAGAGTCTGGCCATGGAGGACAAAGTAATCTCCTTCATCAAGATGAAAGCTGCACGTCAAACAGCTGACAGCTGATCTAGAAAACAGCTCAAAAACAAAGGTTCCTGATACTGAAATACTTCTTTATAAATGGAATATTTTATTTATATTTAATATTTGGTATATACTATTCAGTTGAGTTAAATGGAATTAAAATTCAGCTAAAAATCACTAACTTGGTTAACAAATCATTGTACAAAACATTTAATGGAGAATGTATTTTTCTGTGTGAACTAGAGCAAGACGTACCAGCATTAACAAAAGGCATTCCGTCAAACGGCACATACTGTGACTTCCACATCAGTCTTGTTGATGGTTTAGCTGGGCTGGGTGACTGGCGTGTTCCCCAGAAACTTGCTGTTTGCTGCTTGTGTAGAGTCAACAGCTGGTCAAGTTCCACTTCATTCTCAACATACCCACGATAAGAATCGCCAATTTTCTAAAACAAAGAGAAACAGTGAGAACAGGCAAATGAATTGTTTTCTTCTAAACTGGTACGTTATTAGAACATTTAAATTAATTCTTTCTGCATACTCCCATTGTTTCAACACTTTTTTTCATCAATAAAATTGTTATTAATATTCATAAACTAAACAAAACTGTTATGCAAACAATCTTAAGTATGTATAAATCAATCCAAATATCAAGTGAAGATTATTTAATTTTAAAATTCATACAGTAAATATCAAAAGTACATAACTTTGTTAGATAGCAGATTTATCTTTAATATTTATATCAGCAAAAATGCTTTTACAAAAATATTAAATTCTAGCCTTAAATCAGTTAAAATTTTCATTTAATATACAAAAAAAAAATGTACAAAATTTACATCAGTTGAAGTTCTCATGTAAGGTACAAGAAAAATGGAACACACCTCACAATTTTTTAACTTTAAAGCCCAAGCAGGAAAGTCAGTGGGAAGAACCTGCTGCTGGGGAGGTGGGGGTGGGGGTGGAGGCATCAACACAGTTGCCTGAGATTCAGTCATCACCTCCCCACCCTGCAAACCTTCAGCAACAAACTGTGCATTTCCATCTGAAATAAGAAAAACAAAAAACAAAGATTTAATTTTGTTCTAAAATAAAATCTAGTGATCTTTAACAACAAAATGTATTCAGGTAAAAGAAATAATTAAAGGCCAAACACAGAGATTGCTATGCATATGAAATGATATTAAATACTAACCTGACCCTAATACACCTGAAGAAAAAAAAATAATAATAATAATCATTAATTTTAAAAGAAATTATACAATAAATAAATATTTATTTTCTAACAGAAGATAAATAAATTAATAAACAAACAACACAAATCAAATGTTTGGTAAAAGACAGAATAAGAACATTTCAGACATTAAAGCAAAAAAAACAAAATTGTTTGGGGTAAAAATATTAAATGAAATAGTTGTATTAAAAAGACTGGTAAAGAATGTGTAAGCCTGGGTTTACAAAAACCATCATTTACCATTACCTTCTGATTTTGGCAGATATTCTCCTGGATTATTTACAGCAATGAGTGCAGCAATTTCAGGATTGTCAGGATTGCGAATAACCTGCCAAATCCTAGCTATTCCGTCTGTTGGTGCTGGCATTGTAATCACTTGAATGGCTTCAGGATTTCCTACAATCTGAGGTGCTGAGATAGGTGCAGCTAGGAGACACTGCAGTGCAGTTGTGTCAGACTTAAATGCACCTACAGAAAATAAAATTGTGTAACAGTTTTAATTATATTTAAAAAATGTTAATACTAAACAAAGAACTCTTCTTCATTTTTGACATATTATTTATAAATGCAAAACGTGGTTCAAAAACAGAAAAATCCACAACAAAATATTCTTAGGAAAACATCACCAGGCAAACAGCTCCACACAACCTAATGGGGTTACGTTCCTGTTATCTGTTCTTTAAAAAATGTTCCTATGCTATGTTCACAATTAGTCAAAAGTCCTATAGTTTACATCCATCACAGGAAAAAAAACATGTGAAAATGCAAATAGGAATTTTTGAAGATGATAGTGATTCCTAAAATAATAATTGTTATATTAAGTGGTATTAACAGCTGTTAACAAATAACTCTTAATGAAGAACTGTGCATGATGAGAAATTTAAATTGCTGAACAATGTTTTAAATGTAACACTTGGTAACAAGAGCGTTATTTTTCAGACACAGTTTTCAGATTTAAACATTTTAAAAATAATCATATTCAAATAATTCCCCCCCCCCAATGCAGTGTATGCACCATCTAATTATGGCAGTAAACATTCAAAAATCAAATTATTAAAAATAATTTTAAAAATAAACTCCCCCCCCCTACCAATTTAAGTCTATGGAACATCTGATTATTGCAATAAACATTCAAAACTCTGTAAAAACAAGTGTTCTTAACATTAACAGCAATTCGATATAGGAGAAAAAAGTTGTTCAGACCTAGTGTTTGGATGTTGCCCATAGAGCATGCTCCACTAATTCCACACACATCACTGCCATGTTCATCTCTTGATACAAGAGTGCAAGTGTTAATTGGAATGGTCATCAGTCCTTCAGCACTGGCTCCACTGGTTACTATTCCCATGACAACATCAGGACTGGACATGACATCCCCATCCTTAGTCATCCTGATGCTTCACCCTGGTAAAGAAAGCAGTCCATAATTATTAATTTCGTCAATCAAAGTAATATTGAAGAGCAGCAGTTTTTCAGTTTAATTATTATTTTTATTTATTTTGTTTTAGTTATGCATTAAAAAATGAAAATTTACATGTGACACCATACCATCCATTATCAAACACAAATGTACAGCAAGAGAGTGGATGGATAAAACTTTTGTGGATTCAGCCTGTAGTCTCAGAATGCTTTTTTTTTTTTTTTTTTTTTTTCTTACAGGTCTAGATATACACACACATGTAGTTGCTCATTTCATCTTAATGTTTATGAGACATCCAACCCAGGTCATTATTAATCAAAGTAGTTATTTCCACATCAAAGGACTTGCTACATGGTTGCTTTTTTTTTTTTGGTTGTTGTTTCGCTTCTTTCTTTTTCTCCCCCCTCCCCCAATTAATAAAGGATTCTCACTGAAACTCAACATAGGCAGATTTAGGTGTTCCTCTACTGTTATTAAAATATTATTCAAAAACTATTTGACTGACATCTTACAATAGTTATTATGGTCTGCAGAAAAATTCAACAATTGTTCTAACTGGGGCAACATCACCCAAACAGAAACATTCTAAACGCAATTCCATGTTACCTGGTGTGTATGTATGTATGTATGTGTGTGTGTGTATTCAAGATATTTTGATTAAAGCAAAAATAAGAATTAACTGTTGCAGCAGAAAATAAACATGGAAAAGGAAATATATTTTAAATAAAACAATTTTACTCTCTTACATTTTTCCTTCTTCTCTTCAAGCTATAAACCATAAATCTGGGTTTTCGATAACGTAGAAATCTACATACTTTAATATGAAATTAGATGCATATAAAATACATTTCAGCAAAAGAGAAGACATACTTATTATGTTTTTAAATTTCATTAAAGTATGTTCTTTTACATTGACAGGTTATGTTAGTTGTGGATAAAATTACCTCTACATTGTCAAAATTCTGCACATCACAAGTCCACATTAAAATAACATTTACTGCATACTTATAACAACACCTAACTGTACTAATGTTATACATGATGCTTTAATGACTGAAGACAGCTATAAACTCTACCTGGTTTATGTTCATGAACCAAAATAACAAATTTACTTGAAACTATGCTTGTATATTACACACAATTTTCTGGTTGAAGATCTTCTAAGCTATTTTAATATTAAAAAAGTGACTAGTTGATCCATTTGTGATCTATTTATTAACTGAAAAATACAATCCAACAAAAACTATGTTTCAAACATTCCTGAAATCATAATAAATCAGAATTAACACAAATATCAACAGAAAGTTTGTTAAACTGTGCCCCATAATTTTTTTAAACTACTATTTGATTTCAAGTAATAAATTAATTTCTGGTAGAAAAAGATTATTTGGTGACTTGGCATTATTACATGTACTTAAATCATATAAACAGAGGTCTTAAAATTCAATTACAGCTTAATTTTGCATTCTCTTGCAACATCAGCCATCTTGAGAAACTAATTTCTGGTCACAGTATGTTTATTTTGACAAGCTGTTGACATGTGAAATTAACTAGATAAAACCGAGAATATTTATTTGACTTTATTTTTATTAATTTATAAAATTCTGAAAAGGATATAAATAAATTTAAAAATAAATAAATAAATAAATAAATAAATAATTTAACTGACCAGTTAAAACGCTGTCATTAAATTTTGGTATGGGATATTCCCTTTAACCTTCATTAATTCTAATCTACTTTTTGTGCTAATTTCATTAATTGGTTGACGCAAACGAACACTGTACATTAACAAGGATTAACTCTGTACCAGCAGTGAAAATGTTATAGTAATGATTATCGTAATTCCAAACGTTACTTTTCGCGTTGTCAGAAACGAATGAATAAATAATATTTTCTAGAAACACCATTTTAATTTTATTTAATTTTTTAATTTTTTTTTTATTATTATTATTATTATTAATTTGAAGACAACAGCCAATATGTTGTTTCCTTGAAATAATTAATAACTACGATACAGTTATGTTATACAATTATTTAAACATAAGTTTTGAGAGCTTTTAATTTGGGACACTCCCATCCCACATGAGGATTTGAACAAGCGCTTGTTTGTCAAAACGAGTCACAAACCTCGAAATGATTGAACCTCGTCTTCAATATGGCGTCCAAAATGAGGCAGAGTGCCAAATGGGGAAAAGTTAAAAATAGAATTGCAACTTCTACGGAAGGCCGTTTTCACTTTTAAATTTATTATTATTAATATTTATTAATAATGTTTTACTGAATTCGATATAATGACCATCATCTTAACAGGTGACACAAATTTGAATCTACAAATGATTCAGATAATGAGAATAAATGTAGTCTTTGAAGATGTCCAGAAAGTGGTATATGCGTTTCTGTATATGAATCCAAAAGGGAATTATTTTGAACTTATTATTTTAAGATTACATATAAACTGGCACTTCATTTGTCAAATTTTCTAAATAAAAGAATTAAATTAAATTTTAAATTCTGAATTATTTATGTATGTAATAATATTATTATTAATTTCCAGAAATGTCTCCTGGATATTTTACATTGCAATTTTGATATCCTTCTATAAACATTTCTACACTAATAATTATATACGTATTTACTTTTTAATCAGACTATGAGCAGAATTTTTAAAAATTTATACCGAGCTTTCATGAAATAATAATTATTACAGTTCAAATGTAATATCAGAATATTTGACTGATTCAGCTTTCCATACTTTACTGGTTATGACCGATAACTCTGTCTTAAAAAGATGGCTGCCCCATTTACCTTTGGTAGATTTTGTTCTCACGTTTTAAAGATTTGTGGTAACAGAACAATAGTATCAGGTATTTATCTGTTTCATGATTTAAAAATTATTAACTGAGTCCTATTCCTTTCCATGTAAAAATTGCGTTACATTTACAAGTTAATTTTACTACCAATCGTAGGCCGAAGATGCCATTTACTAAAATAACTGCGTCAAGTTCAAGTGTCTTACTCTTAGTCTGATAGTTATAATTTCTGTTGCAGCTGTTTTCAGTTACTTACATAGTAGTGGCCATCCAGAAACACGCTCTGATAATGTTCCTTTCCCCCATCCTACGTAATGAACAATATACTAAGTCTTTTTAATGAATATTTATAGTCGATTTGCTTCGGTTATTGGTTTGACCTTTTCAGTCTTTTGCGTTTTGGAGAGTTTAGGGATTACAATTGTTGTTTTGTGAGCTTCCAGAATTTTATTTTAAATTTTTTGTTTCAAGGTCTACAGCAGTCATCAAGACCAGTGCAGTTTTCATCTTGGCAAGCTACAGCTGATCCTGCACTAAAACAGATACCTATTTGTCCTAGACAACTTGCAGGAAGATTACCCATACGTTCAAGTTGCTGTCACCATATTCGTAATTCATTTTCTCTTTCGTCGCAGAGGTATACTTTAAAAAAAAAAAAAAATTTTTTTTTTTTTTTTTTACTTTGTATATGCATTGTAATATTTTAAATTAGTTATTGTATGTTTAATTATCCGTATATAAGTATAGGTATGTGACAAAATTTTAAGAAATATAATTTTCCTATAAAATTACATAACATCAGCAAGAGCAGACAAAAATGGCACCAAAATCTCTTTGATAGCATTGATGTGAAAGAAGTAACAATAAGTGGAGACTGATTGATTTCAGTCATGTAGCAATGTAAACATTGAATAACTTACAGCTTCAAACCAACATATGTGTATTGTATATCAAAATGAAGCTAAGAAGTATTTTTAGCATGTTCCTAACACTCATGAATTTTAATTAATTACACTAATTAGCTCAAATGTACCTTGCACTTTAATTATATGTCTCAAAAACTCCAAAGAAATTAAACCAATGTACAAAAAGACCAGTTAATTAATAACATTGATTAGCATTAATTTGCCTAAAGCCTTCATTATACCAATCTCAGTAGGTGGACTATTATGCCACATTAGTTCTCAGTCACATCAAACTCTCAGACATTGGCAGCAACAGCTGTTACATGGGTCATGTCATTTGCTGAGAAAACCATACATCTTGGTATCCCAAATTAAGTACCTACTACTTCAAGTATTTCTAAGAAATTTGGCAGACTATGAGAGAAAGGCATAACCAACACAAAGGGTGTACAATTTAAAGTCCCAGTAAGCTTACGTTAGTCACATGAACATTTCGAAAGTGAACTTGTCTGTTGCTTCATCTTTGTTTATCAACAGTCACATGTTAAGAAATGAACACAAAGATGCAGCTGAATATGTACACTGTCATGATATTTGTTGTTTTGGAAAATGTATTAAAATAATGACAAAACAGAAACTTGAATGAGAAGACCCACTCAAGGAAAGCTATTAGCTGTCACAAAAATCAGGCAACCTTTCACTGTGGCACAGAAACAGCTTTTGTCACATACCTGAAATACACCAAGTATACACATAGAAACCAACTAAGCACCACCCACTTTATATTGTCCCAAATTATTATAAGTTGCAGCAAGGTTCGTCACCACTAAGTGGCAAATTATTGAAATGAATAATGCATTACTGTCATACAGGGAAACAGTGCATCATTTAGGTCTAAATCATACTGTAATTGGTTGACTTGTATGAAGATATATATCACTAAACCAACAACATCAAGGACACGAACATTCAGGACAACCTAATAAAACATTTGTGAAAGAAGACAGTGCCTTGTTAAGACTTCAACATTACCCTTTTTCCAGCAGCAAGATGTCGAGACATAACTGGAATCCCAATAGGGCAGTGTCAACAAGGACCACAAGGAATAGACCGAAGACTGCTGGTACTAAGCGAGGAGGCATATCAAACTTTTTATGAGCCTGTTACTTAATGTGACACTGATTAATATAACAATATTCTAACAAAGATCTTTAACTTTTCTAAGTTTAAAAAATATAATAATAATAATAAATGTTTAAAATTTAAAAAAAAAGAAAAAAAGAATAGTTACATTTGAAATACATTATTGTTTTCTTAATGTTTTCAGCCAATCTGTCCCCAAAGTCAGTGATGCAGACTGGAACATCTTGGCAAATACCTCACAATCTACAGGTAAACACGGTGCATATACTTCAGCTGTTTAATAACTTACTATAATTTTGTATTTTGTAACTGGTAATACAGTTGGTCTACTTCTTATTGCAAATTTATTACACGAGGAACTTTATATTTTAGGATACTTAACATAAATATTGTTTTTCCAGCCTTAACAGAGAAGGTAAACACTGCCCTGCAAGATGAAAACCTTGGACGATTGTTTGCAGTTGTTCACATAGCAGGGAAGCAAAGGAAAATAACAACAGAAGATATCATAATTATCCAGCACTATTTCCCTCCTAATATTGGTGACAGAATTCGATTGGAAAAGGTAAACATATCAAATTAAATCAGATTCAGGTAGTTTTGTCATTCTGTCTGATGATTAATTTTTGCTCTTTATTTATTTATTTGTGTAGCATGTTCACAGAAACAAAAACCATTCAGAGAAAACATGTAAACATTTAACAAACTTAAAAAATAAATAAATATAAAACTGAATATATTTTAATATTATAAAAAATAGTCTTGAATCTTTTTTAAATCTGTTTTTAGGTGTTGATGGTAGGGAGTAAAGACTTCTCGCTTGTTGGCCAACCAATGTTGAGGTGAATCCTTTTTCTTAATTATAAATATTTCTCCTTAATAACTTGATATAAAATTGTTGTCATAGGTTTTAAGTATACAAGAATATTTTATTTTTATACACTCACACTGGCAGCTCATAAGTCAAATCTTTACCAAGTGTGAAGGATAGATATTTGGGGGAATGAGGTGGTGACTATTTCAAACAAAAACAGAGTAAATTGTAATCCAGGTTATATATATATATATATATTTTTTTTTTCACCCCTAGTGTTCAAATTAACCAAAATCAGATTATAATTTGATCTCTTATTAATATTTTTTTTAGTCGGGACTTGGTGAGAATTGAAGCCACAGTTGTTGAGAAAACATTATCTCATTATAAAACCAAATTCAAGTATGTGAGAAGGAAAGGTTTTAGAAGATTTAATCGTAAGTTATCTTAATTACTTTAAAATTATTTTTGAATATTCTCTAAAAGCAGATTTATTTGTGATACTAATATTTAAGACTGTAAATGAGATGGTAGTGTAGCAAGTTTTTTTTTTTAAAAGCTTTTTTATTATATGTACATTTAAGCATAAAAAATTCAGATTGAACAGCAAAGACACTTTTTTTTATCCAACACTGTAACTCTTCATTTTGATATTTCGAATTTGTAAATTTAAAAGCATTTTAGAGCTTAATAAAAATAGGATCTATTTTTGTATTTTAAACTTATTAATTTTTATTTTTTTATTTTTGCAGTGGTTAGATCAAAATATACTATGCTAGTTATCAATAGTATTGAGGTAAATGGTTTGCCACAAAAATGACTGAAGAAGAACTATCTAAATAACAGAGACAATTGAAAAACCTTTCAGAAAGTCACTTGCAAAATCTCATAAACTATTCCATTTGAAATCATTTCTGTTGTCATACAGATACAATATACAAACTAGCTGCTTTGATGAATAAAGTTTAGAGAAAAATGAGAGGATCTATCACAAGGGCTCAAGTATTTTTTGAAATTAAATACAGAATTTTTAGGCATACCTGTTTTGTTTCTTCAGTAATTAATTGTTTTTATAAAACAGTTTACTACTCAATCTTTATGTACAGTTGTGATTGTCATATAAAAATATTTGAATAGATTAACAAATGCTGTGTTTTGTTATACATTTACAATAAGATTTTACTAAATGTTTGTTCTAAAAAAAACTCCAGTGTCAGTGCATAACTATCCAGAATAAAGAACAATATATAGCAGCATAAAAACACCTAATTTTCAAATTTCAGACATCACTTTGAAATAACTAAACAATTTATGTAGTGTATTTTGAATTAAAAAGGTGAACTTGTTAAATACTGGCATGAAAAGAAAATTTAACGAGAACAGACGGACACTGAAGTTCATTTCTGACCATTGTTTAAGGAATCCTGCATTTTTGCTGCGATGTCATCAGAATAAGAATATTTTGAGTTCAAATATTTGTTATCAGGTTCTGAAACTAAATTTGGTTTAATTTAAAAAAGAACATCACTTTGAAAGAAATCTGCGCACTTTTTGATGAGACTAATTGTAAATCTTTGTGAAAATGGAGGTAGAAACCCATGTGTATTTTCTGTTGCATGAAATGGCATGAGTCATACTTTTTTTTTAAATTTATCACACTTTCAGCAAAACAAATAGTGCATTGGAAAGAAGATATGTTGCTATTTACTATGGTATACATTAAATGCTCCTTTGAATAAAAACGTATCTGAGTCAAGATAGCAATTTTCAACTAATTCAGGCTTTGTGGACAGCCAGTACCTACTCTATGAAACCAAAATATTCTTTACACACATAAAGTAGCTTTTTACCAACTAGCTGTGCTGCTTTGTGTCAATCATTAAGTTCTAATATCAGTAATTTGCTATCAATTTTAATTGAAAAAAACAACAACAATCTATTAAAAAAAACACTCAAACAACAACCATGTTTATTACGTCTTATTTATCAGAAGACAATAAAATATTTTAAATGTTACACATCTAAATTGAGTCAAAAAACACATTTTATTGTAGTGTTTTAACAAATTCTATTACTTTAACTGTTGACAAATTAAAAAAAAAAAAACATTTATACATCTACACAAAACACTGTCTGCTTGTAACTTTCTGCAACTGAAGCATGTGTTTCACTTATTTTGCATTCATTAAATAATTAAGTTAATTTGTATGTTTTACATACTGCAAAGTAATTTCAAAAGATTTTATCAGTTGCAATATATAATTAACACTTTAATGGTTCCTTTCAAAAAGGAATAATAATGCTAGAAGCAATGTTATTTTATTTGCCTTAAGGCACTGATTTCAATTACAACTTTGACCTAAAAGGAATTTCACGGAAATGCCTTTAGAAATAAGTAGTCTTTCGCAATTTTTCTTTACATTAAGAAAACTGAACATTCAACATGAATTTATTCATTTGTAAACTCCACCCCACCATAACATGCACTCCTTTTTTTAAACTGTATAAAAATAAAGTAGATTTAATAATCCTGAACTTGGCAAAATATTGCCTAATTAATTTTCATGATTCATTTGAGAAAGATACTGGTGTTATTTCTATTTTATTAAGAAATGCTGTCAAATACAAATAGTGTATGATTTATTACTTGCATCTGAGTATTTTAAGTACATACTTATTGTACTCAATAACACCTGACCCTTAATGATGATACAGAACAAAAATAAGTGTGTGAAGCCATATTAAATCATCCAGAATGCATTATCTTAAAAAAACACTGCCAGGTTAAACGTGCAATTCATTATCTTCAGTGAGACTGGGTTTTTCCCTTCAATCACCACTCTGTAAAAAAGAACAACCATTGCAGTGGAATCATAAATATAGTAAAATGTAAAGTCAACTGTTACAAATGGAAATAAAAATAAAAATTATCAGTTTAGGTATCTTCAGCCACAGAAAAAAAAAAAAATCCACTAAACAGAGTACACTTGGAGTTTATCCTTTACATAGATGCTACTCATCACAGTAACAGTTCTTTTTAAAAAGGAATAATATACTATTGGCAGAAACAGTGACATACTTAGACAAGACGGTTATTTCAATTACAACAGTTCACACCACTAGGTACACATTTTATTCTATATATTATTAACTGGAAACATTTCAAAATGACATGAATAATTCTTAAATATGATATAACCCTAAATGGTCCCTTAGACTAATGTTGTTTGAATTATAGCAATTGAAAAAAAAAAAAAAATTATATATTATAAATCACTATGCACGCAAAACTTACTTCTTTCCCTTTACGTGATCTAGCTTCAAGTCTGGAAAACAAACAAAAAAATCAGAGTAGAAAATTAAATTTTATCATTACCATAAAAAAACAAATATAAAAAAACCCACTAAAAATAAATATTGTAGTTAAAAAACATGATGAAAGTTACCGGTGTTTTGCTTTCATTCTGCCTTTCTTGTATTTGGCCGAGGCCTTCATAACCTTTCCTGAATGAGTCATCTGTGCAGGAATGCTATGGTCGTTACTGTTTGTATGATTTGAGTTGTTTGATGACAGGCCATTTGTCTGGGATGTTGGTGTATTTGCCGAGTTTTGATTGTTCTGAGAATCTGGGGATGGCGATGAATCCACTAAATAAAAATAATGCAAACCGTTCATGCCTCTGAAATGTCCCAATTCAACTTACACATAACAACCTGTAATTATTTTGAAAAAACAACAACAACAACAACAAACAAACAAAAAAAACAGCACCAGTGGTGCTATTTCTTGCATATCATTTGATACTGATTAATTAAACAAGCCACATAAAATTATGAAATTGTTCAACACTGTATCACTCAATTTATTTTTAATGTAATAAATATTCATGAGCAATTATTAAGCACTTACATTTCTCTGGTTGTTGATCAGTGACCCCACTTACTGCCTGAAATAAAAACACACCTGTTTTATCACTGCCAAGATAAATATTTTACTACTTAAAAAGATATCTGTTCTAGTGCTAATGAATGTAATTTACATAGATTATATCTGTACACACTATGGTAATTAACTATTGCTTTGAAAAAACAAACTTTTTAATATTTTCTGATTTTTTCTGCACATTTGTAAATCAAGACAAAAACTGACAGTACACAAAAAAAAGGTAATTATTTTATAATAAAACCAATGAAAAAAACCCAACTAATATTGCTGGTAGGATATCGGAGATCTACACAAAAATATATTTGTCTTATTTATTTTTATATAAAATTTTATTCATTATAATTATTATTAGTTTATTTATTTTATTCATATTATTATTAATTTTGTAAGGGAAAATATTACTAAGATAAATATTAAAAAATATATCAACATGATTGAAAAGGGTTGTTTTCAAGAGGCATTACAATTTAATGACTGTTGACTATTTTCAATATATTTACACCAAATTAATTATAATAATCAATTATTGATTACCAGACCAATGTCAACAAAAATGCAGGAATTGTTAACAAGTTGTGATTATTTAAATTATTTGGTAGCTTTTGCTTTTAAATTTGAAAATGTTTCCCAAAATTGACAGGGTAATTCAATTATACAGGAACATGGCAAGTGCAGATGAGGAAATTTTAGCAATTTACATCCGTTAATTTTCAGCCCTGATTAATATTCAACATATATATATATATTTTTTACTATTATTTTTTTTAACTTTTTATAATGAACTGCAGCAATTTAATGGAAAAGCATTATTTTATTATAAGAAACAGTTTGAAAGACTAACAGCAGCTGAAGTGACTGACGATTTTGAAAACAGCCTGTCTGCCTCTTTGTATTTACGATTTCTTTTGTCTGCTTTGCTGTCTGTGTATCTGAAACATAAAACAAAATATTTACCACATATTTTTAGACTATCACAAAATAATTTTAAATACAAAATCTGTTACTGGCATAGATCTTCAAACAGATAAATGGAATATTTAGATTGAAAACAAATATGTATTAATTTCACCTTTCAGTTTTTTATGGTTTGTAGTCATATAAAATCAAATATAAGCAGTTAATGTACATTAATTCAATTAATTTAATTTAACAAAACATTAAACAACAACAGCTATAAACATGTTTTACCTATTGTGCTATTAACAAAGATAAGTACATGAAAAAATTGAAGATCAACTTAAAACTTTTATTTACATAGACAGAGATCAATTAAAGATAAATGCTGCATAAAGCTGAAATCAAAATTATATATATTTTTGTGCTGTGTGTTTGTATCTGTATGTGAAAAAGAAAAGGAATAAAATGTCATTTACTAATCATTGCAAAATTAAGCTAACTACTCAAAACGAGAATATATTCAGAAACAGTTCGTTTTAATTTTGCCAATTATTATATTTGTTCTTTTAAAGATCTTTTCTAACTGAAAAAAAGAAAGAAAAGCTGAAATAGACACATGTATTGTGATAAAAGCTAACTTACTTATTTGAGGTGAGATATCTGTCCCATCCTCGAATTATATTGCCATAGAGCTGAGTATCTTCAAGGTAACTTCCTTCAAAAGCATATATTTGTCGTTCAAGATTAGCCAACGTATCCTGTTTAACCAAATAAATAAACTGTTTATATTGCACAACTGTACAAAATGAACTATCAGTTACCATCTCTTAATGCAATGAAACAATGGGTATTGTGAAAAAATATTATTTAAACCAAAGAAAAACTATTGTAACATACTAATGATAACTGAATTTTTTACTGTCTATATGAGTAATATATATAAATAAAATACTCAAAATTTCTCAATATTTGAAATGTGACTAAATGCTCCACAATAAACTTGCTGTAAATTCCATTTCCTACTGTATATTTTATGTGCAACTAGAATGGATTGACACCATTTAAAATGATTTTATTATTAAAATACATTAATGTATAAACTTATTATCATTCAGTGCATGCTGTTTGTTTTTACTAATTTTTATGTTGCATGTTTTTCTTCTGTATTCCAACTTTTAGCATATAATACAAATGTGTCCAGAAATGAACAAATTACAAGAAATGTTTCTTTGCCATGAATATTTGTATGCAGCACTAAGAGAAATAAATCTGTTTTCTTTATTTGCAATTAATTAGTTCAAACTGGTAATGTCAACTGAAAATCATTAAATCTATTTGACAGTGATGACCTCAGAAACTGCATTTATGATCAAAAGGTGTGTGTGTGTGTGTGTGTGTGTGTGTGTTTATGTACACACACACACATAACAGGATTAGGTGTGATTAATAATCTAACATCCAATCATCAGCATCAAAAGATGCATTAGGTATAAAATGAGTGCCCCTTGATAGGCATACATCATTTGCATTTGAATACATATATATTTGTCTTATACACATTTCTTTCACAATAAAATTTAAGAATGTAATGAATATTAAGTTTAATAACATAATCATTGTGAACAGCATTGTGCACATAAAATGTACACAGGGAATTGGAATTTACAGTGGTTTCACTGTGTGGCAGTATAACTCCATACCATCAAACCTTGTTTAAAACAAATTTCGTAATATCAATTCAAAGTGCCAACTGAATGCATTTTTGCAATTCTTTTAATCAGCATATTTTTATGGATATCTTAAGAAAATATCTTGTACTGTTATTAAATACGAGTTTTTTTACCATTCTGGACAGTAATGTGTAACAGTACTACTACTGCTAGTATTACTACTAGCATGACATCACTTATTAAACAATTTTCTCAAATTATACAATTAGTATATCACATAATCAAAAATGATTACCACTAACACTGCTAAAAATAATAAAATTATTAAAATATTTTGATGACAGTTTCAAGAAATGTTTCCATTCCAGAAGTCTGTGAAAAAAATCATGCAGCAATTATGTCTCTGGAGATAAATGTAGATGAATATTGGAAAGGTTTGGAACTTGTTCTTATGTCGTTATATTTAATATTTATTTTGCACAATTATTATTATAAAACAATATATTAAACAGTTTGAAAATGTTCAGTTTGATTGTATGCACATTAGGAGATAACCCAGGATATGTTTTATTACCAGAGTACCAAAGTGGTCAACAGTCAATGTTGTTATTTTTATTCGAAAATCGAAGGGTTCATCCGGAGCTCTGGTAAGATTCGGTCTATTTTGTTCTAAATGATGTCTAAATTTAAGGCGCAAAATAAATAAATAATCATATATTTTATTTCGGAAGTATTTAAGATAACAAACACTTTAATAATACTTATAATATGTGTTTAAATTGTGGATATCTTAAAATATTACCGCTATTTCAGCACGCCTCCTGACAAGTTCAATTAATTCTGCGCGGGTGTCGACTGTTGTCGAACCTTTGCCAGCCATATTGTGGACTGGTTCTTGCAGTGAATGAGATTGTGAATTTGCGTCTCGTCGTGTCTTCAAAAATGGACTGGTATCTGTTACATTCAGCATTGCAAAGTCTCTTATAATTTCCTATTTGTATTCGTTACCTTTTACTTTTTTTAATTAACGAGTTTGTTTAAATTTGACGATGTAAATATTTAAATGTTATATCGTGGCTGTAACGATACTCTTTTGAAAATGAGGCTGAAATACTTAATCGCCGGTCAGAGCGCGGCAGAAAAAAATTGGGAGAGGTCTGGAGGCCGGCCGAAGTTCCGACTTAAAAGACACAAAATCCTCGATTCTATCCATTTATATTTTATATTTTTTAATAAAATCTTTGTATAATAATAATAATAAATCGGCAATTTCGGTATGAGGTTTTTGCCTCAATGTAGTTCACGGCCATGTAGGCCTATATTTTTCTGTTTGAAGAATTTCACTTTCCTAGAAGCGGTGTTGCATTTTCTTAGTAAAAATGTAATGAATAATAAACATGCGTGTGTGTGTGTGTGTGTGTGAAATAAATTTTGCTGTCACTCTTTCAGATAAAGAGTAGACAAAAGAATATATGGTAGTTAACATTAAATTTAACGCACGCACACACAGGACACAGCGTGAAACCGCTAAAAACCGGAACTTCCTCAAGAGCTGACGTTTTACACATAATACGTACGTTATTATTCTACTACGGATTGATACATTTATTTATTTATTTTCACTTTTATACCATAAACCAGAACTATTGTTCCCACGGCTTCGTCCTGTATGAAGTATAAATCACGCTGCCATTTCCTCTGGTGGATTTGTTATTTTATTATTATTATTATTATTATTATTATTATTATTATTATTATTATTATTATTATTATTGTTATATATGTATGTATGTATGTATGTATGTATGTATGTATTGTTGGTGTATGTATCGAGTCTCCAAAACACAAACAAAACGGTAATATTTTAAGCATTCAAAATGTATTAAAATCATTTGTTTGTGCCACCAGTATTATTCTTTAAATATCTGTGCACAGTATTATAATAAAACAACACTAATTAGCTTTTATTTGCGCTTATTTTATTATTTCATTCGTGCAGTTATTAGATATATAATTTTTACAAATCATTGCAATGTATTATAAAGCAAAACAAAAATCACATCGGAATGAATTATTGTAAGTAAAAACATCAATGCTCAGAATTATACAAACTAATGCTTAAAATATAAGACCTACTGACTACAGATCAGCTTTTACTTTCACACGAAAATTAACTTTCGTTATAGGGCAGTTTTTGAAAATAATACGCACAGATAAAACTGAAGGTCCGAAACATTTTTAGTTTCATAATAATACATAAATAAAGTTATTAAATTAAATAAAGATAGGTAAAACTTTATTTCCAAAATCAAAAGGGAACAACGATAAAGCAGTTTTTACACGATTTACATACTAGCACATAACATGCAACAATCAGTCACGTATTAAATATTGAAAATCCTCTTTTTCCTCATTTCATTTTTAATAATATATAAAAACTGGCAATTAAAAACTAAAGTTATGTGACCATTAAAAAAAAAAAATAATAATATGTAAAATCTGTTTAAGAAACGACACACACACAACTTCAAAACAAATGACAAATCAGTAAACCCTTATTTTAAAATCGTTTTGATATGGAATTCCTCCTTCCATAAGAAAAAAACACAGCGGATCTTTTGAAAAAGTTATAATGCGTTTCTCGACAGTACAGGAACGATTTTTATCCCCGAGCTTCATTCGATACGTCTATTCTTTCTTGCCAGTAATCATCTCCTTCGTTCCGATTACCACGGTTCTGACGGTTACGACGACGAAAACGTCGCCTCACTTCGGTCACTACTTCCCTTTGGATCCAAAATGTTCTAATGCAGTACCAACGCTGGAATCGCTGGAAGCTGCTGCGAATGTTTCTAGCTATTTTTCTACGAAGCGGGAGGTGTTCCTGTGTGTCCTGGGTTAACTCTGCGTTCTGGGTCACTGGATCAGGATCCTTTTCAGTTCTTAAATAGTGTTCTGTGTACACCCGATCAAACCAGGTGTCTGTCTGATAAAATAATACACATTCAAAAGTCTTAGTAAATTTTATTTAAGAAAAGTAATAAAACTGTCTTATGATCTTAAATGCATTTCATCTTTAAAGTTACTATCTCGAAAAAAGTGGAAAAATCGCGGCCTCTCTGGCTCTTTTAAGGCATGTCATTTTATTGTCGTACTTTATTATTAGCAAACGTTGGTAGTCTAGTCTACAATAAAATAAACATATCGAACATTTTTGAATATATTAAACTTCTCGTTTATTTATCCACCCCCGCTTACCTTCGATGGAGGTTTGTTGTAGGACTGCAGGAGATATCTCCTTACTACTGGGTCCATTGACGCCAACTCACACACGTTCCTGCCATGGATGCTATGCTCTTCTGTATTTGGACGTGCAGTTGCAAACAATTTGTAACTAAAGTGAACAGACGACATCATTTCATATCTGTTTGCTGGTGCCGTCTCAACATCAGATGTACGAGATTCACTGTTCCATATGTACAAAACAGGAGTCAGCTTAAAACTGTCTGCAGGATATCTAATGGCTGATTGATTGGTATTACCATCATATTCTTCTGCAAATGCTGAGCACACAGAAAATTTGGCCCGGCCTGTTTGTGACCTGTTCCTTTGACTGTTTGTTACGTTATATATTTGGTGTTGATGAGGGATAAAGTCAAAATTGTCTCTCAACGCAAGCGACTGATTTTCGTCACCTTCTTGATTTCTTTCAGAAGAAGTTAAATTCGTTGAATTTAAACATCTCCAAAAGACCGACAAACGAAACACAACTGGTACATTACGCTCAACGTCGCATGGTGCTGGATTAGCCGACTGATTTTTATTGCCCTCCAGTAACTCCATCTCACGCTGCAGAAACGACCTGTAATTGGCGGCTTGTCTTCTGCGACGATTACGTGACCTGTCACTGTGATAGGACATCTAAAGTAAAAAAAGTTTTTTTTTTGTTTTTCCTTTCAGTCATAATTCTATGTGATGATTCTTTTCTTTATTAAGTATTACGTTAAAGTTATAGTTCATGATAACATTTTATTATATGAAGTAAATGTTACAGTATTTCGCTTAATCCATTATACCTGAGTAAACTAGAAAATATAAGAAGTATATTGTTTTGCCAGTTTTGTTTTGTGCGTATGTAATGTTCACAATCTAAATAAAATATTTTTCAACCATTATTTCCTCAATGTATATTTGTATGTATCTATTTTCGTGTGTGATGTGTGTGTGTATGTGTGTAAAATATGATAAGATGAGTTTTCTTTAAGTATGTTTTTCATATGGTTACCTCAATAATAGATGCCGCATCGTCTTGTATGTGCTGCAAAACAAAATCGACTCTCAAACTAGCTCTTCTGTGACCTGCAAATATGGCTACAGGACCAAACTCGTAATCACCATGACGACTGTGTGCGCTGTCTGGATATTCCGGATATTTTTTTGGAGATGTGATGTTACTTTTCCGATGCTTCAGACGACAAAGCGACAACATGATACACAAAGTTGGTTCAACACATTCGAGCCAGACAGTAGCCGGCAGTCCATCAATTATAGGGTCGTCAGGGTAGTTCTGACTCGCTATCAAAGCGAACTCCGACTGAAGAAGAGCTTTGTCCCAGTTAGATTTTTTATAGGTGTAAGAGTAATAGAATAGTTGCTTGTTTGCCCTGAGTTCGTGATCCTGAAAACCAAGACAGACTTTTAACACAGGACAGGTCATACCTGGACGAACCGGAACCTCAACTGCAAAATCCTCTTCCCATAGAGCTTCTTCTAAATCGTTGAATGGCAAACGGGTTTTTCCATGGAGCATAAACCAAGAAACTGTGTGGTAAATGCGAAACGAGTCAAAATTTCCGTCGCCTGAATTTCATCTTGTTCGGTTCTTTCATTCGGCTGCGTGAATTTGAAGTCTTCGATGTCATACTCGCCCCACTTAGTGCATGACAAACAGAATCTAAACGTTTTGCCAGCGTGACGTATTTTCTTTCCGAGCTTTTTCTTCAACGACATATTGCTTCATGTCTTAGCTGGAAGTAAAATTAAAATAAAATATTAGGGTAACTTCAAGTAGTTGTTTGTTTTGGTTTCGTAAATGGCATGCGTAGAACAGCATCTTTAATATTATAACATTAATTTTCAATAGTCTTGTATATGATACCAAATTATTGATGCTACTTCTACTCTATTAATACTACTTCTAAAATGTTTACATACTAGTTTAGTGTTAATTTTGTTTTCAAGATAATAGCAACTGTGTGTGTGTGTGTGTATGCATGAATGCATGTATGTATGTATGTATGAATGTATCTATGTGTGTATATATGTGTGTGTGTGTGTATATACATTATAATTAATATGAGTATTCAAAAAAATAACTTGAAACATTAAGATAATTTATATTTTTTTTCATATACTATTTATATTAATTTTAATTACCGAGCTTAAATCGACTTGAAACCTTTATCACTGTGTACAGTACAGGTATGAAATAATAAGAAAATGCACTTATCGCACATTACCCATTTGGTATGGACCAGTTTTATCTTTGTTTTATTTAACAAACAAAAGTAGAGAAAAAAATTATAACAACCCAGAAATAACAGCACAAAAAAATTAGAATTATTTACTTACGTTTTGTGTCCTCAGAAATATTGGCTGTGTAAAAAAAATTAATAAATATGACTTGATGCTGCAAACAGCGGTGGATGCTGCCACTCAGCAACTTTGCACTGTTGCTACTAATTCCTATTCCATAGGTTGTTAGAGGATATGGCGAGAAAATTATGTAATTTTCTTTTTTTTTCCTCTTTTTTCCCCGAATGTTTATATATTAAAAATAAAGAAAGAAAGAAATAATATATGTAGTATGTATGGGTTTTTGTTTTTAGAGATCTACCGATGCGACACTGTTTTATGGGCAGCTGTGACGTCGTAATAATGACGTGACGTAATGATGTGCTAATGAAATGACACCCAGTTTGTACATGGATCTGGACTATTAAATGTAAATAAAATAGTGACAATATTTATGAAACTGAAGAAAAAAGAAAAGAAAAATATGTAGATACTGAAAACACATTTATTTTTAATTTCAGGCCTAAATACTGAGTATATGAAAACATAAGTTGTAGTTTCATTATTACTAAATAAAACTTAATATTACATTATAAAATTTTAATCCCGTGACTATTCTTAGTCTTCTTCTTCTTCTTCTTCTTCTTCTTCTTATTATTATTATTATTATTATTATTATTAGAAAAATACACCTTTTCTTTCTATTTTAACTTTAATTTAATTTAAATTCTATCGTAGTGCTACAGAATAAGTATAATCTATATAGTTACTATTTCACTCTTTTAAAAATCACCAGTTTTATTATCACACAAATTTGTCAGGTCTAACAGTGATGAAATATGGACTTTTATTCTGTTGTTGTAAATCATAATGTAACAAATTACTTCCAAAGGTACAGTGCTCTGAATATGAAAAAAAAAGAGAAGATATACATGTGTTTATGTCAGAGAGAGAGAGAGAGAGAGAGAGAGAGAGAGAGAGAGAGAGAGAGAGAGAGAGAGAGAGAGAGAGAGAGAGAGAGAGAGAGAGAGTTTTAAAAAAGGAAGAATAAAACACATTCTGGTAAGCAATTATTTTAATAATCACGATATTGTTGATAACACAATTCGCTGCTCTTCCGCCTGCGGGTAAAAAGATGATCCCTTGGTAGAACTTAGGCAAACTCGCCCACATGACGTTTCACAACACATAGCGCTCTCGAAACAATCAGCGTCTGAAGAACATGGATTCCAGCAGTCTGACGCTACCATGGTGTCGCGAGGGCACTGGCTGTTTGAACTTGTACTGGTAATTACTCCCTCTGGTGTCTGACAGGATGTTCCACATGCACTTTCACAACATTTTTCGAAATGTGGACAGTCGGTGTCGGCGGTGCATAGCGTGGAACAGTGGTCTATGAACGTAGGACAGAAGCCTGGTTTGTTCGTGACTGGTCTAACGTCCACGCAGGTCATGCTACAGCCTTTGACGCAACATTTCAGAGAACCGGTGCAGTCGTAATCTGTCTTGCACGTAGATCTGCAGTTAGCTGTTCAAAAACGAAAGATACAAACTAATATGTTTTACTCTAAGTGTAAAAAAAAAAAAAAAAAAACACACACACACACACACACACACACACACACACAAAAACATCAACATCATATTAGTATCTATTCTTTAAAATAATAAAATATATATATTATCTTCCGCCCATCACGGAAGGAAAGAATACTGTATAAATAAGTTTTTTTTATTTTTTTTGTTGATCACTGATTATATTTTGAATAGTATTATTTTATCAAAAAGATCATTGTAAAATATTAGTTATTCGAAGCACATTCCTAAAACTAAAATGGTCCAAGAATTAAATAATAACGGTAAATATAATAATAGCAATAAACAAAATATAAAATAATTAATTTAATTAATTAATTAATTAATTAATAACAAAAAAATGAATAAATAATAAAACTTCTGTTAAATCAGCAAGATTCATCAAATGACTTAGATAATAAAACATTTTAATTTAATGATTAAAAACCCTTACTGTTACTGTACCTAAAATCGAGCGTTTAAACTGTGGACATGATCCATCTTTCGGCGGCAACAGTGGACGACTGCATGACATGCCGCATCCATTGCTACAACATTTTTGCAACCCAGGGCAGTCGTTGTCCATAGTACATTCGTGTGTACAGTCAGCAAACACACTGGGTTTCCCACAAAAACCAGGCTTTTCCATTCCAGATGTTGGTCCTTCAGTTCAATATTTTATTGGTTGTACAAAATGTTTTATGAAAAAGAAGTGTCACTACTATTTTTTTTTTTTTTTTTTATATATTGTTGAACAGTTGAAGAAAAGACATTTATATTTTATTCCGTTTAGGAAAAAATATCTCGAGGTATTCAATTTTCTTAAATAACATTCAAATAGCTCATGGTAAACACAACTTTAATTTTATTATAGTGGTATATACGTTTGTGGTTTTGAGATCAAGTTGCTAGTTGTAGAAATTAATTTGAAGAAACAAAATGATAATTTTAAATATAATAAATAAATTAATTAATTAATTAATTAATTAATTAATAGAAACAAATAATACTAACTGGTACAAACAGGTATTTCATTGCAAGGAATCACTGCACAGTTTCGCTCCATCATCACGCAGATGTCACCTTTAGGGCAGATCTCAGAAGAACAAAATCAGAGTTTAAAAATTTACCTTCCGCATGCTTTAGCAGTGAGAGGTTATCACTCGCTATCTTCTACAGCTACAGGCTTTTAGTGCAATATTTACAAGCTTTCCGTTTAGGATAAAGCTCATGTATGAAAATGACATAAAATGTTTTATTGGGTTTTTTTTTTTATGTTTTATGATATTTTTATATATATATATATAAAATGTTGATTTCATAGGACATTTGATTCAGTTAGTCTTTGATAATTCACAATTTTTAAAAGTATTCTCTCTCAAATGATTTAAAATAGAATAATTATTTCTTTGCTGTTCAGTATTTTCAGTTAAAGAATAGAAACAGATCGGTAATTAATAATATTTACAAACATAATTTATCTGGATGGATATTTTATTATCGCTGGTGATCACACAACTATGCTATTGAAAACGACCTGTTGTCTGTAATTCTTATCTTTAAAATGTGTAATGAATTGTGTTTGTTTCAAATGTTACCTTACTGCAGCTGTACATCGAAGCTAAAGCGCTGGTTTGAAGTCGAAACAATCCGCTGAACATCTGAGATCATAGAGTTTTTTTTATGTAAATGTCATAAACACACACTTACATACAAACATACGTACATACACACACATACAAATGCGTACGTATTCACACATACAAACATGTAAACATACATACATATACATACATATTTATTTTGTGAAATTTAAGGTGAAAACCATCATTACTATAACTGACTGAAACTATAATTTTTTTGTGTGCGTACGTGTGCGTGTGTGTTTATAATAAAAATAATAATTATTATTATGTTGTTATTGTATTATATATATTTTTTTTTTTTTTTTTTTTCGTTTTTCATATATGAATTACCATAATTTATTAAAAACACCCTATAAAACTATGTGTACATAAAACAAAATTAATACGAACCGCCAGGATGAACAAACATAGTGAATGGTCCATACTTCTGACTCAGATGGAAGATTTCGTTTTGTGTAATACTACTGTCATACCTGAACGCAGCTTGCGCAAGACAAATGTGTTGACAAAACACTGAACCAGTGACCGCTGTATTCTTGTCTTGGATATGATTTATAACATTTTTATGTACGTCTAAACCGACGATGTAGTCATTCTGTCAGTTATGCAACAAATTATACAACAGTCATATATATATATATAGCTATCATTGAATTTCATGATACACGTATGTACTTGAATACATAGAGCACGTGCACAGAAACAAACGGCCATTACTTCTACATTACTTCGCGATATCTCTGTGTATACAGACACGTTCTTACTGTTACATTAGTTCATCACTGTAGACAGGCAATGTATTGTACCATGTCACCGCAAGTACTTACACACACACACACACACACACACACACACACACACACACACACACACACACACAGAGGAAGAAAACTGAAAAAAAAAAACGCCTGATAAAGACCTTTAAAAGCCAAAAGAAAGCAATTACAATATGCGAATAGATCATTCCAAATAACATGAACCAGATTTATGGTGATGTTTTTTGTTTGTTTGTTGTTGTTTTTTTTTTTTTTTTTGTTGTTGTTGTTGTTGTTTTTTTGTTTTTTTGGGTTTTTTTTTTTTTGTTGCTTTTTTGTATTTTTTCCCCAGTACTTTTAAACGTAATTTATGGAAATCTGGCTAGGATGAAAAATAAGCTGGCAGGAACTAATAATTAATGCGACCCATCATGCCTTAAACCTATTTAATTATGGAACAGAAATACAAGTTATTTAAATTTGTTTTACTCGTATATTTCATTGTATCTGATTGATCTGTTTTCTCAGACAAACAGTAACAGAAATGTGTTGCCAACGGATACAGAGCAATTTCGCTTAAACTATGAGCTACCAAACAACTTTTTTAATACTGAATCATTACCTACTGACCTAGTAACATTGTCTTCAAAAATGTCAAGCTCAGTAAATCTACAATTTACTTTAATTGTAAATTACTTACACTAGAAATCTGTGGAAATAAATTATTTTAAGAAAATAATATTAATTATAAGTATTATTTTTTTTTACTGAATTAAATCAAATAACATATTAAAATAAAACAAATCCAGTGAGTAAAATATAAATAAATATTAAAATTTTGTTTAGCGAAGTCCTATTATTAGGTGTCAAGACAATTATAAATTATTATAAGACAGGAAATTTAGCAGACGTCAGGCAGTGGAAATCAGGGCAACAAGGATAAATATTTGCTGTTGCTGCTTTTTCTATTTTTGCTATCTCCTTCTTATTATTAAATTTGTTGTTGTTGTTGTTGTTGCTGTTGTTGTTATCGTAACATATTCGCCTTTTGTGTCCTCAACTACTTGAAATAATTGGTATTGTTTCTATAACTTTCAGTTAATTAATTTATCTCAGTATGCTTTCTTTCATTAATTCATTAGTTTATTACTATTATTATTATCATCATTATCGTCATAATCATTATTATAAATGTAGTTTTTACTCTTATTATTGTTATTGTTGTTGTTTTTGTTGTCGTCGTCGTCGTCATCATCATCACCAGCAGCACATAATTAAGATGAAATATCAAACGATTTTGAAGATGATTGTTTTTTTTTTTTTTTCTTCTTCTTTTTTCTCGGAAGCACCTTTCAATGCATATCGATTCACTTTCCATGTTACATAATTGTTTAAAACATAAAACAATGAAACACCGACACTTTGACATCACACATAATTTTTTTTTTTTTTTTTTAAATCGCACTCGTTGCTATTTATCAGTTTCCATAACGAATTACATCACTTCAAAGTCTGTTAAAACATTTATTCGTCATAAAATCAACAATGAACAAACCACGTATCGGTGATAATCCATATTAATGTTTGAAGAATACGGTTCAGCTAGGCCGAATGTATGGATTCTGATCAGCTTGTTTCTTTGTGCTCGAAATAACCGAGCTTTTTGTTTCGTGTGAATTATTTATCTCATTGTTTTGACGACGACGACGTATGTACCCGACTCATCGTCGGAGTCTTTGAGTTCCGGTGCTTACCCTAAGTCGTTCAGTACTCCGCAAGGACAGCGTATTAAACGGTAAACGACAGGTGAGTTCTTTTTTTGTTTCACTTTTTTTTTTTTTTCTTTCTTTTTAAATTTAGCTCTTTACATAACCACTTACGTTTTTCACTGTATATTCTTTAAGAGTGTGTGCGTGTGCGTGTGCGTGGGCGTATGCATGCGTGTGTGCGTGTGTATGTAACCACGTACTGAGTCAAAAAGAAGAGAGTAAAAAAGGAAGCATATGCAGAGAGACATATCTTTGTAACTTTTGTGTGTGTGTGTGTGTGATTTTTTTTTTTTTTTTTTGTTTTTTTCTATATTTTTAGGAACAAGATGGGATCACGAGCTAATGAACGTTATCTAACACAACTGTTGACGTTTCTGAACAGCGATTATTTTAAACAACCAATATTACAATTTCTGGAGCGTCACTGTCTTAGTAAGTGAACTATCTGATTTTTTAAAATGTATTTGATCTCTTCGGCGTAGATATCTCTCGTTTATTGCAGCTCTTCTTATAGTCACTGCAATAAAAATAAATGCATTATTAGTGCAATATTTCTAAAACAAAGAAATAAATAAGTAAAAAATGAAGATGAAGAGCTCCCTGTACTCGTGAAGAAAACTGATCCCACTATACAGCATGTCTCAGGGAGTCTCTCCAGTTAGCGCTTTGAACTCTTTCTGGAAGAAATGCAAGATCTTGAAGCAAGAGACATGGAGAAAACGGAAGCACAAAACACTTCTAATAATTAGCATAGCTTTAAACTTAACTAATCCAGGATACTTAGTCAAACGATTGTCACATTTCCGAACAATTTTCTAGAATTCCAGCTGGAATTTTGGGCGCTTCTTCTTTTTCTTCTTCTTCTTCTTCTTCTTCTTAGTATTATTATTATTATTATTATAGTTGTTACTGTTGCTGATTAAATTAAATTGGATTTTAATATATTTTTCTTAATACAGAACGAGAACAAAATGCGTATTTCTAACAATTCTGATTAATTTCTTACATACAACTATCCATAATTCATATAGAGGAAAAACAAAAACAAAAAACTGAAATTGCATTAGCTATGAAATTACTAATAATACATAGGTATTGCAATATAATGTGATACTAACATTGTTATTTATTTATTTGTTTGTTAATTAATTAATTAATTAATTAATTAATTATTTTATTTATTTATTCAATCGTTCATTCATTCCATCATTTTAATGTTATTATTATTATTATTATTATTTTAATTTTAAACATATTATAATCAAATAACATCCAAAAAGATAGTTTTCAAAATCAGCACCTAAACAAGTCATATTCCATAAATATAAACGTTTGGAGAGAGAAAAACAAAAGGTTTCCTTGCACGCATCAGTGTTTCATAAATATATTTTTTTTATGTCGTCTATTTTTCATGATAATGTACATAATTTCATGAATGGTTAAGCAGTATTATAAATGATAATTCAAAAACGTTATATTCAACAAAACGGTATGTTTTATTTATGCTCTTACGTCTGTTGAATGTCTGTTATTGGCAGTTGCTAACAACAGTTGACAAAAACGGAAGTAACATGATTATTCGCAGTTTTCATTTTTCGTTTTAGAAAGTAGTCCATTCGATGTTAGATTCACTTAACAAACACAAATCGATCTAACGTCTATTTTTGTTAGTACAGTCGAACCATTTATTTTCTACCCGTTTTTATTTTGCAGCAGCTTCTTTTCAGTTAGATAACTTTTTCCTCTATAAAAAAAAATAAAAAATAATAACATAAATTTTTTTTTTAAATAATTGAATATAAATAAGTATGTAAGTAAATGAATGAATGAATGAATATGTTAAAACTTTCAAAACTGTTTTGCTAACTAAAGAAAGAAGCTTTTTATTTATTTATTTATTTATTTATTTATTTATTATTATTATCATCATTATTATTATTATTATTATTATTATTATTATTATTATTATTATTATTATTATTATTTTATGAACAGTATGAACTAGAATAAATACTTAAATGATTGTGAAGTGTCTGTATAGTAATTTTATATTTGTTTTTAGCTTTTGATACGTCAGACCTGGAAAATCCTGACAATGTACGTCTTCACGAGAAGTACAGACTACTGGTAAGACACGTATCTGGGTTTTCATCCCTCGGAGAAATGTTAAGTAACAAATAAAATACCGAATGCAACTTGCTCGAACTCTTAGTGTATGTTCTAAATAGTGCATGACTAACTAAGTAAAATACTGACGAACATACAAGCTCAAACATGCAAGATTTCAAATTACAAATAATAGCCTCACTAAACAATAGTATGCATCTTTCCAAGCAAATGTTTAATACACTGCTAACCTATTTAACGCAGATTGCTTGAATCTTCGGTGGATGTTTTAAATAGTGGTTTAAATGGTTGAGTGATTAAAATATAACAGAAAATACCGGCTCAAACATGCGAGATTTCAAATGATCCTAGTACAGATAATGTCAATCCGAATGTAACTCTACCAAACATTCGTACATTTTACAAATCTTTTTTTTTTTTTTTTTTTTTTTATTCATTACAGCTAACAGAATGTACACGTTATGTTAAAACTAGATTCTGGTATTGGCATGTATGTGTATTTAGATCAACATGCTATATTACTACCAAATAATGTATATTTGTATTAATTATATAAATCTGACTTTTAAACACGTTATAATCAATAAAACCGAATCTTGAAATATATTTAACTATTTATTATTATTATTATTATTATTATTATTATTATTATCATTATTATTATTATTCCACTTTCTCTTTATGCTACAAAGTGTGGAGATGACAATGAATCAACTACAAATTCGTACAATTTCGATCAGATTGTATAAACATAAAATCGGCATAATGAGAACTTTCCTATAGTGTACGTAGCTGTTTGGTATTTTATAAATCGAATTTATTATTTTATGTTCAGATAGACAAGCTGCTGGACGGACATGAAGACGAGTTTGGACTGATGGATGAACAGATAATTGGGGCAGTGAAAGACATGAATGCACGATTAACAGGTGAAGAAATAAACAAGGTATCACATGACAAAAAAATACTAGCTTTTGTTTTAATAGTTTACTGTTAGGAAAAACTGTGATTTCAATAATAATTAATAATAATAGAACAAAATAATCATGATGATGATGATTATATAATAT
The DNA here is from genome assembly GCA_012295275.1 of Chrysomallon squamiferum. Classification (NCBI taxonomy): domain Eukaryota; kingdom Metazoa; phylum Mollusca; class Gastropoda; order Neomphalida; family Peltospiridae; genus Chrysomallon; species Chrysomallon squamiferum. The sequence goes on along the minus strand of CM022665.1, from coordinate 3,294,134 downwards.
ATACATGTGTGTGTGTGTCGGTATATACAATGCGATTTCAGTTTGATTAAATGATACTGATGATGATGATGATGATAGTAATTTATTTTAACTGTAGGAGCTGTACAGGTATATACAGGCGGCGGATGACAGAGCTCAGTTTACACAGTTGATGTTGAACACTAACGTGGCGTTTAGAGAAGACATGCTCTCTTTTTTGCTGAAATATGACTCAGATCTGCCCAAAAATATACAGCCTCTGCTCACAAACCAAGAAAAACCATTCCCAGTCAACAAAGATGAACTCCTTAAAAGGCTAGCAGCGATTACAACAAAAGAGGTTGGTTAAGACTTTTTTTTTCTTTTCCTTATCAACAAAAACTTTACTTTTAGCTTGTGAAAAAGGATTTAGGTGTTACATTTATAATAACAGTATTTCTACTGAGTTTGTTAACATGCAATATTTGTTATCTAGGAATTCCGATAAGCGATTCCGTTTCTTTCTCCTTTTTTACTTTTTTTAATCAAATATATTTTTTCTATGCAATACTTTTATGCAGTTATGTATGGATGTGCTTTTGTTGAGTCAATTAGTCAGCCTTATTAATACGCCTATTATCATCTTTCGAATTCAAAAATGTCGTCCATCCAAGCATTATTGAAACTTTTTTTTTTTTTTATAGCAGTGTAATACTATCATTTTTAGTGTATTTAATGATTTCTTAACGTTTTGGGGTGGGGTTTTTTTGTTGTTTTTTTGGGGGTGGTGGTGGTGGTGGTGGTTGTTTTGATTTATTTATTATTATTACCGTCATATCATCATTATCATCATTATTTGCATAATACAGAGCAACTACATTCTGGAAGGAGGAGATGACAAAGAGAAGCAGAGAAGCAATCTCTTAAAACAGCTCCAAGAAAAGATGTTGGTTCTAAACAGTAAAGAGCGCAAGGAACTGCTGGCGAAGAATCAGGAAACGCTCCACAGACCAAGAACCATGAAAGCAGCCGCTGCAACGATGGACGAAAACTGGCAGGGCATCCCAGATGAAAAGGAACCTCCTAAATTAAACTTGAGAAGAGCCATCGCAAAGCGTCTACAAACAGAAGTTCTAGGTAAGGGACCTTCTTTTACAACGCTCCTTTGTTTAAATACTTGTAACTGACCAAAAATACGAACCAGAATCATGAGTGTATGTGCGCGCGTGTGTGAACAAACATTTGTAATTAAAGAAAAGCAAGAAATTCATCGCGAGTACATTTAACTTTAAATCGCAAGTAGATTTTTACGTGCACAGACGATACAAGATAATTATGTTAATAACGAATACAAATATATTTTTAGACAACTTCATAGATATCTCTTTGCACTAATGAACTGAATTTTGGCATTTTTATCTTTACAGAGCTTTTTCTAAAACTTTTAACATATCGTTTTGTCTCGTTACAGTTCGGACAACGTAATTGCAATGGATCACAATTCATCCCAACTGGATACAAGGAAAACTGAAATTACGACTGGACTAATGAACTGAATTTTAAGCATGTTAATCTTTACAGAACATGGAAGTAAAGATGTAATTGTTACTTCTTTTTTGAAGCAAATATATAAAAATTGTAACAGTTTATTTTTGTCTACAAGAGAATTTGCACTTACAAAAACGTATAGTTAGCCCAGTATTCTACATCCAACTTCTGAATTTCATTTTCTCGCACTTTTTTAAATCTGAATACTTACCAAGTATAAACAAATTCAAATTTTCTCAAAAAAAAAAAAAAAAAAAAAAAAAGAGAAGAAAATAAGTGATTAAGCTGTCTTTACTGTATTAAAATTTAGTTAGCTATATTACATGTTCAATCAGAAATGAAATTGCTTAACTGCATGTTGTCAATTCAATTTCGATATCAATTATCTGTCTGCAAGTTAATGTAACTCAAAAAAAAAATGCACTGCTTATTTTGATGTCACCATTATTAGTACATTTATGCAAGTAAAATAAATATACTAGATCATTTTTTTTTTTTTTTTTTTTTTTTTTTTTAACTGTTTGTACAAACCTTCTTGAAACATTGGAATTTTATAAAAAGCTGTGACGTGTCACTTTCTACTAATGGAAAGATGCAATAATTATATTTTGAATAAATATATGAATACTGAATGCAGAATTAATTGAAAATAATTGGATATACATCTGTTTTAATTATTTTTAAAAGATCATGGCTATCCATAGAATAGCTGTAACAACATTAGAACAATGTTTAAATAAAATACAAAAGCTTTTTATTATTACTGTTTTTAATAGGCTATTACTATACAATACTAATGAATACAGTAAGATTTTAAAATATGAAATATGAAAACAGTACTTAAAAAAATTTAAACCAGCCATATTTTTTACACTGCAACAGGCCAGAATCATTTTTCTACAGTAACCTTGTCTGTCAAACTTAACAAAATTAAACTAAAAACTAACTTTGATTATCATCATGTATGCGAAGGTTACATGCATAATAAAAATTAAAATACTGTTGACCCTGAATTTCTTGGACTTTTTATCCAAATTTTGGGAAATCCAGAATGACAAATTTTTAACTTACTTCCCACTTTAAACCTTATCTCTAGTACCACTAAGTTATTTGGAGTCTCAATGCACTTTCCATCAAGGTGATAATAGATTTTATAATTGCATCTGTAACCATAAAAACAAACAAACTTCACCTACCTAGCCTAAAGTTTTCTTTACATATACTGTATTACATTTGCTTTTTTTTTTTTTACATTTATATATTGTTCTTACATTATTATATTACAGTTATGAAGACCAAAGTTTAATGTTTTGATAAATTTTTTGGGTTAATCTTTACATTTGCAATTTCCCAGACTGGTGCTTCCCTGCGAATCCATGATCGAGGGTCAACAGCATTCAGAACATTTTTCACAGAACTTGAAAATGTCTATTGTATCTGGGTATACTGAAGCTAATTCTAACAAAACACACAGAATATTGATACAACAGTTTCATCAACTAAAAATAAAACTAGAGTGAAGATGAATACTAAAATAATGATTCGTTTTTAAAATGTGGCATTCTGTAACTCATGTGGCAAAATTAAAATAACCAACAGTCACAACAATTATTTCATAGAAATATACAATTGATGTTGTAAGTAACAAAATGACACAAAGCATGGTAACAGAACAACAAATACATACTTGAACTTTTAGGAGAAAAAAAAAAGAAAATGCTGTAACAGACTGCAAAATTACTTTTTCCATACACAAAATATATGTGTGAGCACAATTAACAACAATGAAAACTACTACAGGTCTGACCATAACCATGTTAGATATAAACACTTGATTAAAATGAGAACACTTCTCGTGTTCAAAAAAGCAGAATTTCTGTACAGCTCTCGTGAAATTTCATTTTTTTTTTTGTTATTTCTGGAATACAGATGCTCTTAATCAAGAAGCAAGTCTAATTATTATTTTCTTCTTCACATCTACACACTTTCATTCAGTTCTTGGAATAAACTTGCACTCAGTCATCTTTCTCATTTTCTTGACCATCTTCACCATTCGCAATGGCTTCTTTTTCTGGTGAGTGTGACTTGGAACGGGAGTAGGATCTGGATCTGGATCGTGATCTGGACCTGGACTTTGAGTTTTGGTTGGCCGGCGATTTGCTTTTTGACCGATCCTTTGCCTCTTTCTTATCTCTGGACAGACTTCGGCTTCTACTGCGACTGCGGCTGCGACTGCTCCTGCTTCGACTTCTGGACTGACTTCTGGATCTAGATCTTCGAGAACGCGACAAACTACGGCTCCGACTGCGAGAATACGATCGGCTGCAAATAATAAATGAAAAATTGTAACACCAATAATTAACAGAATAAAATAATTTCAAACCATAAAGTTCAGATATGATATAAAATAGTAAAATACTTATAGCTTCATATCTGAAAAAAGCAAACACCCCCGGGAAAAAAAAAAAAAACTAGAAGATTATATCAACAAAATCTCCCTCCTGTCACCCTAAAATAGACAGTATTATCCATTAAACAAAGCAGTCGCTGACATTCTTCAAGACATTTAAAAGGCAGCAGAAATAAAGCAATACCTTTTTTTTGGTCTATCTTCAATTAATTTGATTTTCCTTCCATTTATCTCAGTGCCATCCAATTTTTCATAAGCATTCTTCATGTCAGTGTACGTGGCAAATTCAACTACTCTGAAATTCCAAAATATAAAACTTTACCATAAGAACACCGAATTTCATAAATTAATTTAGTATCAAAACATTACTGATAAAAAAAAATAAAAAATTAATTACTGTAGCAAACTGCTGCAGTATTAATATTTATTTAAGGAGTCATAGAATCTTTATTATTTTAAGAAACAACTTTAGTATAAAAGCAGGATAGCCTTAGTTTCCATGGCTATGGAATAAATAATCATCACATGGGTTTTTGGCTAATGTATATTTCTTTAAATGGTGCTCAGAACACATTGGGAAAAGTTCTTCAAGATCTGTCAGTCCCGAAAGATGTTACTCATCACCACACCATTGTTTAATTTCATGTTTATATTGGATACTGTAACAACTTTGTCAAATTAATCAAGTTTATACATCTAGGTGTTTATATCATAAATGATACTAAATTTTGTCCATTATGAAATAACATCTAACCCAAGAAAATATCAACACAAGTGAATGGTATTTATATTGAAAACTGGTGATCAACTGCATTATGTCTAAAATAAATTATTTTGAATAAGTCAATAAAGAAAATTTGTTCCCTGTAAAATAAATAGGTAAATAAACATTTTACACAGATTACATAATTTGCAACAGATTTTACATATAAATTCAGAACTCTTTTTTAAAATTTGGTAAATAACTACAGTACTTTCAAATATTTTGTTTATTTCACTTTGAGCACTGCAGAATCAATAATTTACAGTCCTGAATATAAAATCAGTCATTAAGCCACCACCATGTATTAAAAACTTTACAAATATTAAGATTTTCAGTAGCTAAAATTACACAGGTCTATATATAAAAACAACAGATCAGCATAATTTTATTAACTGTAAAATCTTAATATTTATGTGGTGCTCAGAACACGTTGGGAAAAGTTCTTCAAGATCTGTCAGTCCCGAAAGATGTTACTCATCACCACACCATTTTGTTTTATACTCTTATAAACAGGTTTTCTCTTGTGCTTACTGACAAGAAATAAATGATCTGAAGTACATTTTCCTACTGAAGTGTAATGTTTTATATGCCCTGAGGGACATGGATTAAAAGTTTAACAGTTAATATCTACTAAAAAAAAGAAAAGAAAAAAAGAATAATAATGAGAGAAAGATGTACTCATCACCACACCATTTTTTCCCTCATTTTTATGACCACTACTTACATTGAACTGAAATATATCATTCACCAACATTTTCCTACTGAATATAACGTTTTACATCTGATTAAGAATTTAACAGTATTTTACAGCAGCAACTAATTTCTAAAAAACAATAAAAACATATAAATAAATATCACAGCTAAGTTCAATAAAATAGTATGAAATAAAATATTTTTCCAAAAACAGGTAAATAAAATTATTCGTGGTGCTCAGAACACGTTGGGAAAAATTCTTCAAGATATGTCAGTCCCGAAAGATGTTACTCATCACCACACCATTTTGTTTTATACTCTTATAAACAAGTTTTGTTTTCTCTTGTGTACTGACAAAAAATGAATGATCTGAAGTACATTTTCCTACTGAAGTGTAATGTTTTATATGCCTGCAGGACACATGGATTAAAAGTTTAACAATTAATGTCTACTTAAAAAAAATAAGAAAAATAAAAAAAATAATAATGATAGAAAGATGTACTCATCACACCATTTTTTCCCCTCATTTTTATGACCACTACTAACATTAAACTGAAATATTTCATTCACCAACATTTTCCTACCGAATATATAGTTTTACAACTGATTAAGAATTTGACAGTATTTTATAGTAGCAACCATTTTCTAAAAAACAATAAAAACGAATAAATAAATATCACAGCTAATAGTATGAAATATATTTTTTCCAAAAACAGGTAAATAAAATTATTTGTCTGCAATTTCAGGTCCCATAAAATTTGTTAATTTTTCGTGGTGCTCAGAACACGTTGGGAAAGGTTCTTCAAGATATGTCAGTTCCGAAAGATGTTACTCATCACCACACCATTGTTTAATTTCATGTTTATATTGGATACTGTAACAACTTTGTGGAATTAATCAAGTTTACACGTCTAGGTGTTTATATCATAAATGATACAAAATCTTGTCCATTATGAAATAACATCAAACCTAAGAAAATATCAACACAAGTGAATGGTATTTATATTGAAAACTGGCGATCAACTGCATTGTCTAAAACAAATTACTTTGAATAACAGTGTCAATAAAGCAGAAGGAATTTTAAGGTAAATGTATTCCCTGTAAATTAAATTGATAAATAAACATTTTATATAGTTTACATAATTTGTGACATATTACAGATAAATTTTGTTTTTTATTTTTTTATTTTTTTAAATAAATCTGATTAATAACTACAGTACTTTCAAATATTTTATGTATTTCCCATTGGGCACTGAAGCAGCAATAATTTACAGACCTGAATATAAAATCAGTATTAGAAACTTTACAAATATTAAGATTTTCAGTAGCTAAAATTACACACATCCATATACAAAAACAACAGATCAGCATAATTTTATTAACTGCAAAATCTTAGTATTTAATTGGTGCTCAGAACACGTTGGGAAAAATTCTTCAAGATCTGTCAGTCCCGAAAGATGTTACTCATCACCACACCATTTTGTTTTATACTCTTATAAACAGGTTTTCTCTTGTGCTTACTGACAAGAAGTGAATGATCTGAAGTACATTTTCCTACTGAAGTGTAATGTTTTATATGCCCTGAGGACACATGGATTAAAAGTTTAAGTTAATGTCTACTTAAAAAAAAAAAAAAATAATAATGTGAAGAAAGTGGAGAAAACTCCCAAAACATAAAACCGCTGTTAAAGCAAATAATATATATATATATATATATATATATATACAGAACCAGATATGATTAATTCTCTATTTACAAATTCCATAAAGTCCAGTAGCTTTAATATTTGTTTTAAACTAATCAATCATTAATAGATGTAATAGACTGAAATTACTCAAACAATGAATGAAAACAATTTTAATGCTTAGTTCTTATGAAAACTTATCATTATTTATGTTAACTCTTGTTTTTCCCATAATAAAATAAGCAGAAAATTCGCATTTATTTCATTTTTATGACCACTACTTACCAAAATTAAACCAAAATACTTCATTCACCTGTATTTTCCTACAGAATATATAGTTTTACAACTAATCAGAAATTTAACAACAGTATTTTACACTAACAACTATTTTCAAAAAAAAAATAAAATAAAATAAAATAAAATAAAAAGTTAAATTTAAATATCAGTTAAATTTAATAAAATAGTATGAAATATAATTTTTCCAAAAACAGGTAAATAAAATTATTTGTCTGCAATTTCAGGTCCCATAAAATTTGTTAATTTTTTGTGGCGCTCAGAACACGTTGGGAAAATTCTTCAATGTCAGTTTCATCACCACACCATTGTTTTTTTCATGTTTATATTGGATACTGTAACAACTTTGTGGAATTAATCAAGTTTACACATCTACGTGTTTATATCATAAATGATACTATCAATCTTGTCCATTATGAAATAACATCAAACCTAAGAAAATATCAACACAAGTGAATGGTATTTATATTGAAAACTGGTGATCAACTGCATTATGTCTAAAATAAATTACTTTGAATAAGTCAATAAAGCACAATGTTCCCTGTAAAATAAATAGGTAAATAAACATTTTACACAGATTACATAATTTGCAACAGATTTTACATGTAAATTCAAAAAACTTTTTAAGAATTTGGTAAATAATTACAGTACTTTCAAATATTGTTTATTTCACATAAATAAATAATTTACAGTCCTGAATATAAAATCAGTCATTAATAAAACAATGTATTACAAACTTTACAAATATTAAGATTTTCAGTAGCTAAAATGACACAGGTCTATATATAAAAACAACAGATCAGCATTATTTTATTAACTGCAAAATCTTAGTATTTATGTGGTGCTCAGAACACGTTGGGAAAAATTCTTCAAGATCTGTCAGTCCCGAAAGATGTTACTCATCACCACACCATTTTGTTTTATACTCTTATAAACAGGTTTTCTCTTGTGCTTACTGACAAGAAGTGAATGATCTGAAGTACATTTTCCTACTGAAGTGTAATGTTTTATATGCCCTGAGGACACATGGATTAAAAGTTTAACAGTTAATGTCTACTTTAAAAAAAAAGAAAATAAAGAAATCAAAGATGGAGAAAACAAATAAAACAGCTGTTAAAGCAAATAATATGCATACAGAACCAGATTTGACTAATTCTCCATTCACAAATTCTGTAAAGTCCAGTAACTTTAATATTAAACTGGCATTCACTAAATGTTGGGAAATGTTTTTCAAGAGTTGTCAGTTTCAAAAGATGTTACTCATCACCACACCACTCCATTTTATATACAATTAATCATTAATACATATACTAGACTGAAATTACTCCATGATGAATGAAATTTTTAATGAAAACGTACCAATGTATTTATGCTCCATTCACAAATTCTGTAAAGTCCAGTAACTTTAATTTAAACTGGCATTTTAAATGTTGGGAAAATTTTTTTCAATTAGTTAAAGTTTCAAAAGATGTTAAAATCACCACACCACTTACTTTTATTACAATTAATCATTAATACATATACTAGACCAAAATTACTCCATGATGAATGAAATTTTTTAATGAAAAATATTTCCAATGTATTTATGCTTTTTCCCCATTTTTCCGTTATAAACTGAAAATATATACTTCTTATTTCATCTACATGACCACTACTTACCAACATTAAATCAAAATATTTCATTCACCTACGTTTTCCTACTGAATATATAGTTTTACAACTGATTAGTATTTTACACTAGCAACTATTTTCTAAAAAACAAAATAAAAAACATGTAGATTTTCCAAAAGCTAAAATTACACACATCTATATATATATATAAAAACAACAGATCAGCATAATTTTATTAACTGTAAAATCTTAATATTTATGTGGTGCTCAGAACACGTTGGGAAAAATTCTTCAAGATCTGTCAGTCCCGAAAGATGTTACTCATCACCACACCACAGGTTTATAAGTGATTTATGCTTGTGTTGAAAATATATGATAAACTAATCATGAACAGTTTGTGAAACTATTAAAAAAAAAAAAAAAAAAAAACACTAAGTTACCAATCGGGAAGGAGGAGGTTTACAAGAAAATTAGAATCATCTGTAGGTGTATATAAATAAAAATGTTTTAAACTTCCTAGGTAAGTGAAAGAGGAAGTTTTTGTAGAAGTTTTGAAGAGCTCCGTGTGAACTGATGGCAAACATTTAATTGTTCATCTTCCTTTCTGGTCTTTTTTTTTGTAATCACATATACCAGAGAAATACATTAAAACTATTATATTAAAATTAAACAGACCACTGTTCTTTTAAAAACTATACATTATCAAAATTAATGCAGCTAAGTTTGAATGGGACACTAGTTAAATCCAAAATAAAATACTTCAAGGAAAACATACTAAGAAAAATGGTGAAAAATTTAACACACAACAAACTATATAATTTCCCCAAGTCAAAACGGTGTTCAGAACAAACAGGGAATGATTCTTCAGTTTTATGTCCTGAAAGATGTTACCATTAAACCTGTTTTCAAGTTTATGGAGAACAATTATATATTCTGTTTGTGGCAATACTTGTATTGATCATGAATTCATTAGATGTCTTAAATGATAATCTTTATTTTAATGCTTGAAGTGTTCATAAGTTTCCAATTACTTCAATTACTGAAAAATAAATGTACTGAATTTAAACTATTGACAAACCCTTCATTCCTGTGCTTCTTATGAGCATCAGCATATGTAACTTCACCAGCTTGTCGCATGTAGTCTTTCAAATCCTTTAAAAGCAAAAAAAGTTTTTTTTTTAAATGAATTTCATTAAAAACATTCAGTAAAAATATTTACAATTTATATTAAAACAAATTCACAAAGCAAGCCAGTAATCCATCTGCATCCTAATGCTGATCTGGCAAAAATCAAGGTTAAAAAAAATCAAGTAAATCATTTGTGTTCCTCATTTCAAAATAGTATTCACAATACATAATACATTTTTTTTTTTTTTTTTTTTTTTTTTTTTTAAATACACCAACTTCATTTTAAATGTTCAAGACTTAAAATCAGAACAACACAAAAACTGTTTAACAGCCTTACCAATATACAAAAATTAATAAATACTAAAAGTAATTATTCTCAAATTATTTGTCATTCTACACATGTATGAATTTTCTGAGTACTTTTTTCACAATGACTTTCATAAAAGAGTGTGTGAACCACTGTGCATTAAACAGAGGACATTATTCCTTCACACTGAGAGGCGAGGCAAGATCCACTAAAATAAGCCATCTATAGATTGTTTATACTGGCTGTCTGCTTCCTTTTTAACACAAAAAAACACTGGCACTACTCATTTTCCATTAAAGTTAAATTTTGCTTTACATCTGAATACAGACAGCTACTTGGAAAACAATATTAAAATATTTATGACAAGGCCCAAGTAAAAAGCCATTCAATTTCCTGAAATTATAATATCCTGTACTAGTTTGCTTATTCAAAACAGCACAAACCCATTATGCAACTATCAGGAAAAGGCACCTTCTTTTATCAACTCTTTCCTGGAAATAGTATTTCAGATACATGATTTCCAAAACCATAACTCTGCAACATTCAGTGAAGATCACAATTCAATCCATCAGAACAATGACCACACCATATAAACAAATACTTGAAACCACATGCAAGAAAAATACCATAGTATAATTGTGTCTTACTTATAAATGAAATGTGAAGGGCTATTCCAGAAGAATTTTTTTTTTTTTTTTAAATTTATTTTAATTACTTCAAATATTCCATTCTCACATTATAGTGAGACAATAATAAAACTGTAAATAAATAACCAAAGGGAGTAAATACATTTTTTTCTCTTCAAATAATCATTTTTTATAAACTTTAAAAATAAAATAATCACATGTCAAGGATACCCTTCAGATGTTTAATTTATGTCTTCATTTTTTTTTTTTAAAGGAATTAAGTAATTTCAAATATATACAATTTTCAAGTTTTTACAATAAATAACATAACATTTTAGTGGAAAACTACCCATTAACTCCAGATTTTAGGCTGTTAACAATGATACGGATTTACTGATTAAACTAATTGTTCTTTTGCTCCAGTGAACAGAAAATAAAGACAAATTATTAATGCATACACAGTCTTCTGGAACAACCCTGTATTTTTTTTTTTTTTTTTGTACTTATTTTTAAATTCAGAATTAACAGAATTCTATAATATTACCTTGCTTTAAATGTGAAAACTGAAAGGTCAAAGCAGTTATATACCTATCAAAGCTTGTTTAATGCCTCGGGCTGAATGTGCCAGAGTGCCGTACATCTGGTATGATCTCGCTTCCTTCGAGTTCGATGTAAGATTACATCAGTAAACCCGCAAAGCCTAGCCTGCAGCTTGGTAGGAAGGACACTAGAAGAAGCCAAACAGTAATCAACCAGACCTTTTCTTTTTTAAGGGAAGAAGCCAGCCAGAGAGACTCCTGACAATTATCTGAAATTCAAATTTTCCCAACACAAGCCACTACAGCTTGAACTGGGCATAGAACTATAGACTGGTTCAGGGGTGCAACTGACATGCCTCAGTGGTTCAGGGACGCAAGTGGCATGCCTCAAATACAGACATCGGTGGATGGTTATAGGACCCAGTCGACCAAAGACACCCCATCAGCAGAGGGTTGATCAGTTCATACAATTCTGGTCTCCTGAAAGGTGGTCACTAGCTGAAGTGTGCAAGTGGATACCTCCCCTCAGAGACTGGCCTTCATTTCAGAGCATCTGACCCAGTCATGATTAGCTGTCAGGGAAATAATGGCTTTTTATAATTAGTGATAGCCAAATCATAAGTACAGAAAAGCAATACATTTGATCATTATTACATTTAATACAATTTTCATTTTTAAGGAAACGTAGATATCTTTTTGACAAGAAACCTGAAGCACTTTTCTCACTCATATTTTAAGTCTTTTAAAAAGAATAAGATTTATATACAAGGAGCTAAATCCAAAATCACTTTTGATGGGGAAATATAATCTAAGGAAAAAATTGTTTCATGGCCAGACATTTATATAAATCAGTCATTAAGAGATGTGCAAATAAAAACAGTAAATGCTGCTTAGTATCATTTGCATTTACCACATTTTGCATCAAGGTTTTGTCAAAAAGATCAAACTTACTGGAAAGGCATTTATTGTGGTGAACCTCGTCTATTGAGAGCCATGTGAAAAATACAGAATTGCAATATCTTTAGTAGAAACAGCTTCCCCCTTCCCTAAACAGTGCAACACATACCTGCCAGCTGACTCGAGATGATAGATTTTCAACAATAATTCTATATTCTGTTCGAGTCGGTGGACCGTATCTGAAACAAAAACTTCATTATATAATGTAGCACACAGAAACAAACATTTACATTCACTGCTAATGTGTTTTATTATACACAAGTAAAACTGGATATAGATGTGACATAATTTTTTTTTTTTTAAATAAAAATTCTGAGCATTTCAAGATGGATTGAGTGGATTTTGACAGATAATTCTCAGACAAAATAAACAGACCGTGTTACTTTCAGAATGACAGGAAATATTTACTTACTTGTCTCGTCTGGATGCGGAACCAATACCTCGTCGTCGTCCGTATCCCCTATCTCTGTCTCGCCACGAATCTTCCCCTCTCGGTCCACGAGCATGTTCAACTATCACTCTGCAGTAACAAATATTTCACACATCAAAACTTTGCACAATATTTATGATCATTTCAAGCCATATCAAAAAAATAGTTTTATTAGTTATTGTGCAAATATACATTAAAAGGAAATTCACTCAATTTTAAATGTACTGATTTTCTGGTTAATAAATTCCTTCACTTTCAATATTTTCTGGGATCTGTATGTACATTATTTTTACATTCACTAAGTATGAATCAGTTCCTCCTCACTTAACCTACCTATTTAACAACCTGGTGGACTTAACCAAATCTCTGACCAGTCAGCATTGTACACTACAAGAAACACTGGTCATGGAAACTGCAGGGTAGTATATTGGCATCAAACAATTTGTCTCACATTAACCTTTCTCAGTCTCAGTTTCATCCGAGCAGTCAGTCAGTATTCATTATACTAGCATTCACACTCAATCTCAAAAACAAACATCTCATATATTAATTTGTACTTTGTGATCCACATGGGACTGATTTTATTTTTATGTTGTGTAACACACAAGAATTATGCAAATTATCAAGTTGGGAGTTTTCTTTAGACCTTTTTATCCAGAATAAATAAAATTACTGGTATTTACAACAACCAATCCAGGTAATGTATATTAGTGTTGATTTCTTCTATTCTCTTTATTACACTACACAATACACTACTGTAAAAATGTTTGAAGAACACTAAAAATGTTATAAATGTTGCAAAAGTGACATTAAAACAATACCTAAAGATGGTTGACACAAACCCACTTCCAATATAGCATGCATGAAATATCAATAAGGAGCAACTTCTCACTTATTGACCAATTTGTTCAATGACAAAGATGTAGGAACAGGACTTGTTAAGTGAGGAGTGCCTGTACTCTAAAAATCACAATCTTCTCAATATTGTTACACTGAATACCTTTCACCACAAAGCTCTTTGCCGTTCAGTTCATACACTGCATCATCAGCATCTCTGTGATCATCAAATTCCTGGAAACAAGAAAATTGCTGTGCAAACAGGAATCATCACAAAGAGCTTATTAATAACATTTCAAAACTGATTATAAAATATATATGCATTTTGGTCTCTGAAGACATTACATAATTACTAAAGATTATTTGACCACATTTATAGAATGAATTTAATTCCCTGGATACTATAGCCCTATATACTAATGAATCATAGCTGGTACTAATTGAAATAATATTAACTGGATCAATTTCCATTCTCCAAACACCCAAATAAAATAAAAAAAATTCCCATTTCAATTATTATTACTTCTCAAAACCAGACAAAAGTAACTTTTCCAACAGATGGATACTGACAAACTTATTTTTTAACATGTACACAAATTTTCACATTAGCATGGATTATTGTGTTAACACTGGAATGGCCAATGTTTTGGGTTGTTTATCCTAGTAAAGTAAAAACAAGACCAAATACAAACCACAAATCCATATCCATTCTTCAGCATTACATCTCTTATTCTACCATAGCCTCTAAAAAATCGTTCCACATCTTTTTCTCTGGCATGGTAGGAAAGTCTTCCAATGTACACTCGCGTGCCCATGTTACTGCATATAAGTAAATACAAGAATTATTAATTGCAAAAGAAATGTCCCCAATGTTTTGGTAATTCTTGTGTAATTGAGATTATCCTATCCTATTCAAGTATATTCAGGCTACATATGAGGCACAAACAAACTTTCAAAGGTATGTAATTCATAATTATAATATCTTGTTAACTAAATTGTGATTTCATTTAATTAGAGACACAAACATTAGAGACTCGTTTTCACTGTAGTTTACCTACTTAAGAATTGCTGAAATGGCGTGTTTAAGGCCAGATCTTGGCAGAAGTATGAAATGGACTATTTTATATATACAGATTCAATGACACAAGCTTTTAGAGTGACCCTTTATCCGTCTATCATGACTGCTTGAAATTATTCTCATTCATAAGACGTTTTATCGGATTACGTGCCGCACTAATAATCAATCTTTTTTTTATTTTTGGCCTTTTGTCTAACGTGGGTTTGCCAAGACAATGTAACTATTAATGTATAGAATATAAACTTTGAAAGATATTACATAATTTCATGCGATAAAAAGAAAGTAAACTCTACTTAAAGTTTTTATTTATTTACTTTAAAACTTACAAAATATAGCCACCAACTACCTCTTGTCTATTTGTGCCAAAACGTGACAAAATGGCGCTGATAACCTTTAGACTGATAAACTTCGAAGTTACGCCAAAACGTTTTGAATTTGTAAATGAACAACAAACTGTGTCACGCATTAACGGTCTATTCATATTTTCATGGGGTAGCGCATGAAGTACGTGTAATTAACATAAGTAAAGAAAATTAATTATAATTGAATATTTATTCATATGCTATAAATTTGTTTTAAACAGTGAACTAATAATTAAATAATATTTTATTCTTAATCATAAGTAATTCGTATATTCTCGTACAATTCCGTCATGTTAAAAATAGCTTTTACTCTCAAAACACAGTATTTATAATATCAATATTTCTGTTAACTCATAACATTATACCCAAGTTATGCTTTCTGCATTGAGCTGTTTAATGAAATAAGAGCAAATATTGCATGTATTGAAAGGATGGTATTGCATTTCAATTAAAAGATTATTTTCATTTTGGTATCGAGATGTGACCGAATAATGGCGGGAGACCCCCAGCGTAGCGAGAGGAAAGTCATGGTTTTATTTGCGGCAACCAGCCATAGCCCGATAGTTGCCGCAGTGCTCAGAAATCGCCATTTTGGTATCTGGCGTTTGCAGGGCTTTGATCCGGATGTTATTAGACTTTGTATTCGAAAATTCTGTTTTGAGGTATGAAAGAAGTTGCTTTAACATCGTCCTCGAATATTTTTCGTCTGCTATCGCTTTAGTCAAGGGTTTATATCGTTCAAATTCTCATTAAAACAACTGTAAACTCAATTTACAATCGGTACAAAAAAACAAACAAAAAAACCCGCATTAGGCCAATATATATTGCATCTTCCAAATGGATTAACAATTGGTAACACAGAATATTTTGTCGTGTATATTCTTGTAATAAACAGTGTTTTGTGTCGAGATATACTGGACTTTTTAAGTCAGTGTTGAAATATTTATAAATTCTGCAGGAAATAATTTCGAAATATTCAAACGTGAAACACGTGGTATATAACGTTAATAATGTAGAAAGAAAAAGGTATACTGTGAAAAAAGATCACTTAGTAAGTCTAGAAGATTAATTATAAATGATTACATGTAGGCACAATTATAGCTGCATAAATGTCAACTTTCATCCATTCTATGAACATGATTAACCTCAGTTATTATAATTAAAATATACATTGTGACAATGCGGTTATATATATTTTTTTGACAGTAAGAACAAATATATATAAATCTTTCTGACATAAAGAATACTTAAAACAGATTTTTTAATTATTATTTTTTTAAATTATATTTATTACCTATTTCATTACATTTAAGGTCACACTAAAACAGATCCAGATTGGTTGTATAAAAATAAATCTATTTTGCAGTACTAAAGTATCAGGATGTCAATTAAAAAAAAAAAAAAAATGACAGCATTAAGCAAATGAATTTACATTTAATTATTCTAAAACCTCATTTTTTAAAATTATTTCCTATTTGTTCTAACAGTTATTTATTATGTACATTTTTTCTGAAGAAACACCAATAAGAAATATATACTTTTTAAGTAGATATTTAACATTACTGAATCAAACGAATGTTGATCTTGTTTCATTATGCATTGAATTTTCACTAACTGTAGTCATAATGCAGAAATGTGACGTTTAATGTTGATAGTTTGGGATTCTATAGGCTTCAGAAACTGTATTTTAAATTATTAGATCTGATGAATAATAATAATGTTTATGTGAAAACTTAATTACACAGAGAATGTGTTTAATGAGTTTAAATAGAAAAGAAAATATGTTAATAAATTATTAGATTATTATATCTTTAACTGACAAAAATTATTATTTGAACAGTGCATTTAGACCTGATGACCATTTGTATCAGTATGATTTCTCTGTAATTTTGTTTGTTGTTTTAGATACAGCACAAATATATGCACACACATATACACATTTTCTTGTTGAAATTGTTAACTGTATCAAATTCAGTAAAGCAGAGGAAGATCATTTGCTTGTTTGTGTTTTTAAAAAAAATCTTTTAAATGCAGTCAAACATGTCACTGTGTAGAATGCAAAGTTCAATAATATTATAGACTGAAAGCAAAATATGAAGTACTTGGTTAAAGACTAATCTAGAGTAAAGACAGATGTTAATGAGTTCCTAAATATCTTGTGCGTATATACCAGATGTTAATCTTTTTCTTAATAACAGCAAGTTTCATATATTTTAGACAGTTTTGTTTTTAATTATTGCTATTCTTTTTTTTTATATACATCAACAGATCTTGATCTGTATTAATATTTTGTCAAAAATACAATGTCAAGTATTTGTATACAGTACATCACACATATGCATAGCCAAATAATATAGTTAACCACTGACATGAAATCAAGTTAATCAACACACTCATTCTGATTAAATTAGCTGATGAGTTTTTAAAAGTCATAATCTGTTGAAAGGTACCAATAAAGAATCATAAATAAAAGAACAGATTATGATTATTTTGGAATAGATTTACAGCTTATATTGAAGTTCTGTAGATTCCTGTGATTTGTTGCACTGATTGGGGTTGCATAATAATAATAATAATACTGATAATTATTAAATTAATTCATTTAATTATATATTGTCCATAAAAAGAGGCATATGACCAAAAAAATTCCATATCTAATTTTCAGTTTATTTTATTTTTTAAAAGAGACTTGCAGACACTAAATATTTGACGATCTACATCTTTCTTAGTTTTAGTACATTTATTTCATGAAGTTTAATCAGTTTGGAAAATGACAGTATACTCAGAATATATAGAATATTTCATAACTGTTTTCAGATACAAATTGTATTATTTTCACAGGTCCTTTTCAGACAGTTTCACAGTAGAAAAATTTATATAAAATAAATTGTTTTGCTCATAATGATATTTATTTGGTCTTTGCTTGTTCTGTTTATGTTTAATTATTGGTATTGCTAGCCGTAAAATTTAATAATACTGATGGCACAGAAGTCATTAGAAAGAAAAACACTGTGAATAAAATATATTTTTATTTTATTGTTATTTATTTTTCTTTGTTCTAGTAATATTTTTTAGTAAATACTGTTTTAGGAGAAGAATGCACAATGTCTGCAGAGACAAACTTGGAACATAATTATGGGCAGCAGTTAGCAAGGCCACTACATGTTCAGTCACTGGAGCGAGCATTAGCGTTGGAACCTCTCTTGGGCTATGTAGAAAATCTTTTGACTGAACCAGTTAAAGAGAGGTAAATACTATAGAGCAGATAATAAATGGAAAGTCTGCAACATTTTATACACTAATTTCTGTAATATTTAAATTGTTTGTTGCAAAATATTGTAAAATCTGCTATCATGATAAGAAGAACAAGTATATTTCTCTTTTTAAAATCATTTTGAATTTTTTAAATGTATTTAAATGTTTATTTTATTATTGTTGTTATTTTTTAAAATTACACTGCAATTAATTGATTTTAGTGATGTTGAAAGCACTGATACTGAAGCAGATATTTTGAGACCATGTTTGAAAGACGAAGAAGGAAACAAAATTCTCAATGGAATAACAATCACTAAAGATGGTTAGTTTTGGGTTTTTTTGTTGTTATTTTGTTGGGTTTTTTAATCAGTAATAAATGTGTTAATATTGAAAGTCATGTTTCATATCTGAAAGAATAGTAAAACTATTTTTGACATTGAATTCACATTTTATGAAATTATAAAACAAAGTCAAGTGCTAATTCAGAATAATGTATTCTCAGAAAATGTTTATCATGATTATGTTCTTTTCTGTTTTGTTTGATTATTTTATTGACATTTTTTATTTCAGAGAGAAAAGCTGACAAGACAAGGCTGTTTAATTTCAGTAGAGTGAAGAAAAGTAGAAAATGGCTAAAGGTATTGAATTGTTATATTATCATCTAATTTGAAACTTTATTCTTTGAAAGCTAATTCATTAAATAAGTAAAATGTTGTAAGTCCAGACTAGATCTAATTTCATTATTCTCATTAGATACTAAAACATTCTCTACATTTTGAAAATTAATCTGAAATTATTTGTATTGTTTTTGTTAGAACATTTTGCTCAGTGATAGTTCATCAGATGATGATGATGAAAAACCAATCACAAATGAAGATTTCCAGATGATGCTACAGATTCATGAATTTCAAAGAAAACATCAGAAAATCTTTTATCAAGATCCTGTGGTATATTTTCAATTCATATTTTATCACTTTCTCTGAGTGTATTTCATACAAGCTTAAAAGCCTTAGAAACATGTATATAGATTTCCAATATTTTTTTAAAGACATAAATAAAATATTTTTACAAAATAAATCAAATTTAATGTAAATAAAATACATAAAAAATTAACAATAAGAGGTAAAAGAATTTAAAAAAAACAACAACAACCAAGTTTAAAGTACAGTAAAAACAGAATATAAACATATATACAACAAAATATTTACATAAAAAAATTGTGAAATTTTTTTAATGTCCATTGTTGTGTAGTTCTACCATCTAGCATATCAGAAGATGTCAGGTTTACAGTAAACAACGTAATTTTATTAATTTTTATTTATTCTTTACAAATTAAAACTACAATATTCTTTAAATTCTTTAACATCTTAATGAGAATTACATTATTCTGTATGTTTATGCTAATTGTGATATATTTGTTATCATATTTAAGACATTTTTAAGGGCAAAAGAAAGTAAGTAATGTAATTTTATTAACTGTTCATTATTTAAAAATGTGACTAAAATGTGTTTTTAGAATTCTTTAAGGTTTAGTGATAGATACATTCTTTTTTGTGAGTTATTTATGGTAGGTTTATGATGTTTGTCACTATTTCAAGGCATTTTTAAAGACTTATGCCTGGTTTACATCAAAAACCAGGTTACATCATAGCTTTTGGAACCAATTAATGGTGTTGGGTGGGATGTGACTATTGTTTCCAGTTATTTCTGAGTCAAAGGATTCAATAAAAACAGGCTACTGTTTTTCTTATTGTTCTTAGTCACATTTCTTTATCCAATAAAATGATTCCATCTTTGGCCTTAATAGATTAAAATGCACACAGCTGCAATAAAATTCTTTTCACATGATATCATGTAAAAAAATTGACAAAAGAATCTTCAGCAGTGATGAATATCACTTTATAAGCGTTGATTGCTTATAAGAACATACAATTTTTAATAAGCATGAGCTATAAATTCTCTATTGTATTGTTAACATATGTACAATGTACACTTCTGGAAAAAAAACTTGATAAAGTAGCATGGTTGGATGATGTATATAGTTAAACAAAAGAAATACAAAAGTTTTATGAATTTCTTTGTGAATTTTTAGTTTTTGTCCATGTTGAGCAGTTCAGTATATTTTACACACACACACACACACACAAGAGATTTTGCTTTGGTAGAATATATTTTTTATATATATTTTATTTCATTTTTAATTAAAAAAAATATGTATATTTTTTGTGGTTATTTAATTATTTCTGTGGGTGTGGGTATGTATGTGTATGTTTTTTAATACTAAACTATTTTAATTATTTTAATTATTGTCTGTCATTTTGCTAACCATCAGTTTTTAATACTTAGCCGAAAAAGTGATGATACTGAAACAGTAATATTAAATGAGAACTAATTAATTTGTTTAATGTTAATTTTTTAAATTAACTGTTTCAGCTCCACCAATATCAGTACTACAGTACAGGTCTTTTGTCAAACTATGACAGATATCCAGAACATTTCAAATCTATTTCTGGTCCCAGGAAAAAGATTTCTAAAGAACAAAAGAAGTTGGAAAAGAAAGTAAAAGGTATGAGAAAATTGTTTAAAATTAGTTAAAGAAAACATTCCTCTATTCATTTTTAAATTAAATTTGATTTTATCTGGATTCTCATTTATAGTGATGCTTGATATGTCAAATAAATGTAATTTTCATGCTTTCACATTTTAGCAAAACTGAAGAAATTGAAGAAAGAGAAGCTTTCTGAAAACGGGGATGATGAGGTTTTGAATAAATTTCCATTTCCAATTCATTTATTATTTAAACTGTCAAGTAATATTTCAGCTAATTTTTATAACTGTAATTTGAATCTTTAATGCTGGAATATTTTAAGATAACAAGCTTTAAACATAAAATAGCATATGTTCTGAAGAAAATGTAATGGTAGTACTCAGTGTATAATACTTAATTATATAACAACATTTATTTATTATAGTTTTTAAGTTTACCTCTCATTTTCTTTTTGATCTTTCTTAATTCCACTGAAATTCTATTTTAGAGTGCTGGGGAAATTGATCCAGTGTTACTGGAAGCCATCATACAACGTCAGCATCTCCTGGGTAAAGGAGGGAAACCAAGAAAGCTGACACCAGAACAGGCTGATGCTAAACGAAAACGCCTGTGGATTAATATTGCAAAGAAAGAAATACCTAAGGTATACACGTTATCATGCTTATTTACTGAACCTGTTCTTGATGAACCTTCATATTTATCATATTTATTCTTGACTGTTAATACAGGAACCCCACACTTTATATAGTTTCATCATTTAATATGTTGTGCAGAATAATTTCCTTTTTTTTACATTTTCTTCCTTTTTTTTTTTTTTTCCTGCTCTATTTTAATGTTTTATTAATTAAACAGCAGATTAAAAACAAAATAATAAATAAAAAAATAATTTTGAAAAAGAATGTCTTATTAATGTTATTTTTATTTTCAATTAACACAGAAATTTATTGGTTGAATCCATTAGCTGTGTAAAGCAGGAGATTGGTGTGCTGATATTGGAGCAGAACAAAATAATCATATCTAAAAACTAATTTGAATTGCAATTCTCTGACAGTTCTTAGTGTAAAAATTTGTGATTGATATATCTTTTTTAAAAGAAATTCATTTAAAAATTTTTTATTCATTCAATTTTAGGCTCAGAAACAAAAGGTGTCTGCTAGAAAAGAAGCAATGACTTCATTAAAAAAGGTAAATATATTTTGTATGCCTTTAGGAAAATTAATTACACCTTTGACTGAAAGTCGTATAGGTTCTACTGAAAAGTGACAACAACTTAATGGTAATTTGTTGGGTTTTAACATTGATCCAAATATTTAAAGCATCAAAATAACGTGTAATTCATAATTTTAGCATTGCAGTCTGTTTGTTCTACTTCAGGGTTTTCTTGGACCGTAAATGTAAATGTTTTAAACTTCTTAGGTAGCAACCCAGTGTATGAAAGAATGCCGCCGTGCTGCTCTTCAGTCACAGAAAGTAATGAAAGAAATTCCTTCAAGAGCCAGAAGACTGACAAGAGAAATGCTTTTATACTGGAAGAGATTTGAAAAGGTGGAGAAGGAACATCGTCGAAAAGTAGAAAAGGAAGCACTTGAACAAAGGAAAATGGATCTGGAATTAAGAGAGGTGTGTGTATTTCAGAACAGTCAGAAGTAACCTGATGACAAAATATCATTGTTTGTGAAAAAAAAGTCTGAAAAAAATTTAAAATGATTTTGAAAATGTTTAGATATTATTTCACTGATCTTTTTTAGCAGACAAATCTATAAACAGGTAAAGTATTTAAAGCAAAATTTTCAAACAACAAGATGTATAGTATAACTGAAAAAACAAAACCCCCCAAAACAGCAACTGGAAAGTCAATGAATTTTTTATTGTTAATTTTAGGCTCGAAGACAACAGCGAAAAATCAATTTCTTGATAACTCAGACTGAAGTATATGCTCACTTTATGGCACGAAAATTAACTGGTGAAGGTGACATGATGCGGGACAAGATTCTCAGTAATCTGGATGAAGACGCATTGTCAGAGATTCCTGGTGATGACTATGGTATGTGTTACATTTACATGCTTATTACCTTTTAAGGCAATGTGTGGCAGAAGAAAATGCAAAATTTGAGTCAGTTCAACGATTTTTTGTTTTTTGCAGATTGACATTCCTGAACATGTCTACTTTCAGATCCCATACTTCAATTTTATTAAAAATGTCATTTCTAACCCTTTGACATTTGTGCTTGTTTGCTCTGAAAAGTGTGTGAAAAAGTGAAGTTTTAGGCCCTAGCAGCAGCCATTTTCTTTATACTAATGATCAAGTATTGCATGTGAAAGTATCTAGATTATCTCCCCTGTACTATTTTGGAGAGTTTTGTCATGATAACTAAGTCACATTCATATAACAACTCATTTTCTAAGCCTACCATTCAACAGAATGTTCAGTTATGGAATGTGAAGTGGAAAGTGCTTATCTGATTCAGAATGATCAGAAAAATGGCTCTTGTGAAGAACTCGTCGTAGAAATTGGCTCTAAAAGGCAAGTTATCATGCAGAAAACATTTAGCTTATGCAAGGCAGTGCAAAGCACATAAGCAAAGTGACACAGTGGCAAGAATCGACAATGAAACTGATTGAATGTCATTTGCCTTCAATGAGTACTTCATCTTTTTTTGCTTTGGCACTGTTGACAGCAGAACATTTTGTTTTGGGCAATAAAACTGTAACATAGTTTAAACAGGAAACATACTGTATACTTTTTGCTGAGTGAGTGGCTAAATTTTCAAGCAAGACTGAGAAATAAATAATAGGATCTAACGTTTTTCTCAGTTTCCATTTTTCAGTCAAAAGGCGACTCTAAAATCAAAATTTCTCAGGAACTATCTATTCATTTCTAATAAACTTTGCATATTTTTACAATAATGTCTTGTTGACATTACAGTAGAAAGATTTTGATGATATTTTTGATAGTTTTCACTTTATAAAGGTTAATTGCTTAAAGCAGCACACATTTTATAACATTTAACAAAAAAGTAACATGAGCAAAAACATATCTTTATAGTACTGTCAACATGTACACAAAGTTAAACTGTTCTTCTGATATATTTTGTAGCTGAAAAATCAGTTCTTAAAAACCTAATGATCTGGCTGTTTATTTTGGTTTCCATGGCAACAGCAAGAGATAAACTGCAACAGATTGCATTTTTGTATATAGGGTTCATAGTATTATCATTTACTGTCCATTAAATTTGTTTATGTTAGCCCTTCTCAAATATAAACTTTACTGTCTCACATTGCCTTAAGTTATAACTTAATTAATAACCCTTTAAACAGAAACCTCTGATTATTATCTTCTAGATTTTGAAGTGAGTATTTTTCTTTTTCAGACAGTGAAGAAAGTAAAAAACTGGCATTACAAAATGCTGAAAAAGCATACATATCACATAAGAAAAAGGTCAGTTTCTTTTATTATTTAAAAAAAAAATGCATGTAATAGAAAGATAAATTTACAAAAGGTTTTCATCATGTGTTTGTGTCAGACAAAATCACAATTGCATTTATTGTACGTTATCAAAAGATAAAGACATGCAACTTGCTATCTGAGTGTAATTTGTATCTTTTACCAAATCAAAATACTTTGTTGTTCATATATAGTGACACTTACATATGATTACACTGTGTCAGGTATGTTTTTCAGAAATAGGAGTAGTCAGTTGTTTTGATCAGTGGGTAATTTTAAACTTTATTTGAAATAAAACAGCTGCTCTCAAAACACATGCACAAAACTGAACCTCATTGCATGTATCTGTAACATAATTAAATACAAAGGTTTCTGAGGGTGGAAAAATATTCCCATTATGAAAGAATGGTGTCAGTTAAATTAATAACAAGTGATTATGAGGTCACAAAAGATAAAAGGAGTGACAGTAAATCGAACTTAAGAAAAGAGGTGATATGGGGTTGGATTACCAAGCAAATGGTAGCCAATTTCCAGATGTTTTGACTTTTTAGTTTAAAAAGTCATACATCTAACAAAATGTATGTGAGATTTTGAAACATTTTCAGTAAGTGTTTTTACTTTATCTATTAAAGATCATAATGAAGTCCAAAATGACTGCAAATTCTAGATAATTTTGCAAACTTGACATTAGTAAATTCATTCAAGGGATTATATCTGTCTTTAAAAAATTTTAGTTTTCTCTTTGAACTTGATTTCTATGCTCATCATGGGCAATTTCTGGCATTTGTAATGTATCCATTAACTGTTCATCACAGGTTTTTTAACGAAGAGTTGATTACCTGAACTTCAAACAATTCTTTTAAGTATGTCAGTGTATTAAAATGCATGTGTTTAACTTAGAGAACTTCTTTATGTATGTGTTGTGTCTAATTTTGATGTTGTTATTCTTCCTCTTTTTAAATTTCCTTTATACATTTTCAGACAAATGCATTTGATGGCAGCCAGTCTAGTAATTATAATGGTAAGTTTAGATATTTTATATTTTATACATGTTAACATGTAATAGATAGACACAAGTATTTCTTTTAAAATATTTAACTTTTAACATAAAATCCATTGTTTGATGTTTAACTGTCTATGTTAAAATATGATGTCAGTTTGATGTGTAATGTTTTGTATTTAATCAGCCTGTACTGATGATGGTCTTGAAGTTACTAGTGAAGAAAGACCACAGCCTAGTATCTTTCAGGGAACACTGAAAGGCTACCAGTTAAAGGTAATTTTTGTAAATCATAATTTAAAAAATAAAAAAAATACAAAAAGAAACAATTGCACAGGAAATACTTTATAGTTTCAGTATTATAATAAAAACATCTTGACAGTGTAAAAGAATCACATACATAATTGAGATGCAAGATTTTGATAACTTTAATTTAGTTTTATTGTGATACTTATTGTTGTGTGTATAAAACTATTTATAAATTGTTTGTTTCACTTAATGTTATTTAAAATCAATTTTTCATTAACATTAATTAAATATAACAGTGTTTTATATATCTTGCCAACCATTTTTGCTGTTGTTGACAATTTTAGGGTATGAATTGGCTGGCAAATCTCTACAATCAAGGTATAAACGGCATCCTAGCAGATGAGATGGGTCTTGGAAAAACAATTCAGAGCCTGGCATTTCTTGCCCATTTAGCAGAGGTATGTTTTTCATGTTATATGTACATTAATTTCATGCCGATTAAGGCAGACACCTCATTAAAAGTAAAAAGAAAAAGAAATGTAAAACTGGCTGCTCACTATTATTTTTTTAATTTCTGTATATATAATTTTTAACAGTTATAATTTTGGTAGAAAAACATTAAGCTTTTTATGAGTACATCTTATACTTAAATAAAAACATAACAGATTGTTATCAACAGAAAATAAATGACTTTTAGGGCTAAAATTGATGTTCAACAATATTTTTTATGTCTGGTGAACAAAAACACAATTAATAGTAATGTAATGATCATATTTTGTTGTTTAAATGAAAGGCTCAAAGCATTTGGGGTCCATTTCTGGTGATTGCTCCAGCATCCACTCTCCACAACTGGCAGCAAGAATGTGCAAGATTTGTCTCCAAGTTCAAGGTGAACATTTTTTTTAATTAATCATCCTAAAAGAAATGAAATACTTAAGTTGAAATGTAAATAGTGTTCTTCTTAATATATTTGTTTAATATAATATGGAAAATTTAAATTTTTAATTTATTGTTTTTGTTTTTTATAATGATAATGTATATTTATAATTTTATTATACTTCCTGATTTATTTATAAAGTTCAAACTTGAATAAGTAAAAGGGTATAACCTGTGTACATAGAAAATAGCATTTAATATCAAAATTATTAAATTAATATTACCTAACCCGTCAATTTATTTGTTGTGTTCAGATTGTTCCATACTGGGGTAATGCTCAGGATCGAAGAATCTTGAGAAAGTTTTGGGACCAGCATTGCATTCACACAGAAGCGGCTTCATTTCACATTGTTATCACAAGCTATCAGCTTGTTATCCAGGATGTCAAGTATTTTCAGCGCATCAAATGGCAGTACATGATACTGGATGAGGCACAGGCTTTGAAAAGTAGTTCCAGGTTTGGCCATTAATCACATTTTGAAAAATATTTATGTTTTAACCTGCAGAATTCTTTTTGGAGTTATTTCCCTTCTATCCTGAGAATTCACTAGTTTAAACAAATTTTGAAACTGTTTTTGGTAATATTGTATATGCATTATTATGCTATGTGTACAAGAATTTATGCAGGCTGATTGTCAATCATTACAGTAGTTACTAATAGAGACCATGAGCACTGTTTTATTTTTACTTTTAAATAATTGTGTCATCATTATTAACAATTCATTCATTTAAATTGTTCACTGCTATCATTGTGAATATCATTTTACTGTTAACTGATTGATCATAAATTCACAGTTTTGTATTATTTCAAAAGCAAACCAAATAACAGAAGTAAAAAATATATATGTATATATATATATTAAGATGTAATAACATCTGAAAGTGATTTAGTAATTTTGTCTTATGTAATTATATTGTTTCTAAAAAAATCATATATTTTATATTTAGTGTTCGCTGGAAAATCCTTCTTGGGTTCAACTGCAGAAACAGATTGCTCCTGACAGGAACACCTATTCAAAACAGCATGGCTGAGGTATTGTGAATATATTAATTACATTTGTAGTTACCCATTGTGAGTGAGTGTGTGCGTGTGTGTGTTTTCATTTATTGGTTTACCTTTCTTGGCTGTAAATTTGTTTTTTCTTCATACAGTTTCATTTATCTGAACTGTTGTTTTAGAATACAAGTTATTTCCAGTTGTCATTGTTTAACTGTGTTTTAAAAATTCATTATTTCAATGTTTCAGCTGTGGGCTCTTCTTCATTTTATAATGCCAACACTTTTTGATTCTCATGATGAATTCAATGAATGGTTTTCAAAAGATATTGAAAGTCATGCCGAGAAGCAGTCTGGAATTGATGAAAGTCAGTTTTTTTATTATAATTTCTTTCAATTAGTTTGATGTAGAATATATACAGTGAAACCTGTCTATATTGAATTGTGTTGTTTATTTAAAATTTAACGTTAACTCCCTTAAGTGCAAATGATTTGTTTGTCTAGTTTTTCTGATTTATAAACAGACATTAAAACATACTATAAAGTAAGCAACATTTTCTTTGTCAGCAAAATAATTAGATAATATCCTGTAGATTTTAACCTAAACTTAATTTTATTTCAAATGGGACATTAATTTCAAAAGACTAATGTGTTATTTTACATTGTTGAATAAAAAAAAATATATTAAAAAATCATTTCAGATCAACTGTCTCGACTTCATATGATTTTGAAACCTTTCATGTTACGCAGAATCAAAAAGGATGTGGAAAATGAGCTTTCAGACAAGGTAATTAACAAATATTCAACAAAATATTTTTATAATTCCATTATTCTTCATTTATTAACCTTATCAGACTATATTTTGTATAATCTTATCTGACTGATATTTATATAACATAGTACTTTTTTCTGATTTAGTATTCTTTTGTTTATTTCAATTAAAAAGTGACAAGTCATTTTACTAATTACAGTTTTTACTCTTATAAAGGTACCAGAAGTGCAAGTTATTTTGCATGTGAAAAATCTGAGTTATTATTTTATTACTAAAAAGTATAAAATACACATTTGTATGGAGTGAGCTGCCTGTTTTTACTGCATACTAATTTTTAAAGTGCAAACAAAGAGTGTTGAAGTAACTCTCATAATGTTATTAATATTTTTTCTTGATCTTCAGTTTCAAAATAATACATTAAAAAAATTTAAATTATTTCCAGATTGAGATTCTAGTTTACTGTCCACTTACAACAAGACAGAAGCTTCTTTATCAAGCAGTAAAGAACAAAATTTCAATAGAAGATTTGCTTCAGACAGCCCTTGCCAATAACTCACAATCTCAAACCACAACGAGTAGCCTCATGAACCTTGTAATGCAATTTAGAAAGGTTTGTTTTCAGTGATTTCTGAATGTTCCCTTGTTGATTTACTGCACAGAATTATTCAAGAAAAAGACTAATTCAGAAAAGCACTGTACTTCAGTTATTTTATTAAATTTAACATGAAATTGCTCTGTAAATCTTTATTAGCAATACTTATTATTTTTGTAACTCATCAGCTTCCTGTAACCTTTTAATAGCATAAACACAAAACATAATAAATATTTAAATTTTTAGAAAAGAATCTAGTTTTTTTATGAAATTTTCTTTGATTAATCATTAGTAAGTTAAATTACAATTTCACAATTGTACATTTGTTGATTTAGTAAATAGAATGAGTAATAATGATAGATCTTCACAGATTTCACATGCCGGAAATGTACCTAACAATGAAGTAAGCAAAATGATTTTGTTTAAGAGTGTATAAAAAAGATCTTTAATTATTTTTTAAATGACAATTATTGATTATTTATCAGGTGTGTAACCATCCTGATTTGTTTGAAAGAAGAGAACCTTCATCTGCTTTCTTCATGACCCTTGAACCATATATTGTGCCAAAGCACATTTTCCGAAATGGTAAGTATTCCAATTTGATTAAATAATAATAACCTAATTATTGCTGTTTATAGTTATTTATAAAAGTAAAAATAAAGAATTTAAGTAATTAAATTATTTAGATTAAAGAATTAGTTGTTTCACCAGAAATTAATTATTTTATTAAGTAAATAGAACAGGAATTGCCTTCACCTTATTTTTTTTTTGTTCTTGTTACAGATTTTATTAGAGTTACATTACTTTCATTAAATTTCAATCTCTGATACAACTGAAATTTGTTATTTATCAGTATTTCTGTTCTTTGTTTAGGATGATCCAGAGTAATGGTTGCATTTTTATTATTATTATTTTTTTTTTTTTAACAAAAACAGGTTTACTCAATAGTGCTATGCCAAGCAAGGCAAAAGTTTTGTATAGTTTGCTGTATATTCATTCTCCAGAGCATATTCATTATTCATTGTTCCCTCAGAATCATTCTGGTAAGTGTTATTTTGTTACAGTTTGGGATAACTTTAAAATTATGTAGATAAAAAACTTTATGTGTATCTTAGTA
Source organism: Chrysomallon squamiferum (assembly GCA_012295275.1). Classification (NCBI taxonomy): domain Eukaryota; kingdom Metazoa; phylum Mollusca; class Gastropoda; order Neomphalida; family Peltospiridae; genus Chrysomallon; species Chrysomallon squamiferum. The sequence continues at coordinate 3,263,998 of CM022665.1, read as the reverse complement.
TGTATTGCATAGGTTTCATTTAACCTATTTATAAAATTAGATTACAGGTAAATGATTACAATAAATGACCGTTCTAGATTATGATTATTGCAAAAGATTATACTGAAACAGAAATTCCTTTCTAGAACAGATTATTTTAACTGGAACAGTAATAAAAACACATTTGTGCATCTCCATTTTCAGGATCATATATAGATAGTTGTTTCTCATTTCTTCGATTCATCAACATATCACCAGCTGAGCTACATTCATACATGGGAGGTCTTCTTGCCAGGTAAGGGACTCAAGAACTTTCTTAAATATGTAGACTTAATTGTTTTCAAAGGTTTTCTGACACATTTTACTTTGTATTAGTATAAGGTGAAAAACAATACCTCTGATTGTTGTTTAATCATTAACATGTTATTTTTCTCTACCCACATTTAGATGGTTGGCTGTTTTTCTGTGGTTAAAAGAAGCTTACAGAATACATCACAGCAAATTCTGGCATGGAAATTTGAATAGGTTTGTTTAATATTTCATTTACAATTATTTCATTTTTAAATAATCTTTACTAAATTAACATCAGTATGAAGACTGAATTTTCAGAAATATGTTTTCGAAAACTAACTGTTTGAGATAACATGTTTTTAATTTTAATGATAATTTTGTTTTCTTTTATAACATTGAAATGACGATTGTTTTTCAAAATTGTCTAATTAATTTCTAAATTAAACAGAAGGTGGTCAACGTGCAAACAACTACTTCTACAGACAGAACAAGTTACCTCATTCCCAAATATCCACACTTCACCCAATCTGAGCAGCCTTGTTTTCGCAAGTAACACTTCAGATGTTGTATCACATGAAGATCATGTGATACATTGCATGAAGGAGACCACTAGTCACCGACTTAACCGACTGAAACACCTGCGACAGGCAGCTGCAGTTAAAAAAGCTCAAATGAGTCCACCACGATCACCAACAAAGGTGAGCTTGCTTTTGTATTTTATCATGAAGTTGACCTCTGCATATACACTGGAGTATGATTAGTTTGAGTGATAATGTATATATTTATTCACGTCTAAGTGTTGAATATCATAAGGAAAATTATGATAAAATAAAGAATCCCTCATTGTAAAACATAACTGGAAACATGAGTAGTTTTTCTTTTAAATAAATAATAGATTTTTTTCAGATTTATTTATATTACACTGAATCTGATTCAAGTTATAAATATTTTTATTTTTGTCTGATTAATTTATATTTTGTATTTTTCTGAATTAACTTAGTATTTAATAATAATTCTTTCCAATACAGATTTCTCCTAAGAAAATTTCATCAGGGGAAGACATTGTTTTACCCATTTTTCCACACAACAGACGACCACCACACGTTCTCAAACTACAACCTACCAGTTTGCCATCCTTTGTCAGCAATTTATATCATGGGGTAAGTGTATAGAGCTTTATTTAAATATTGGTTTCAGACATTAAATAATGCTTATTTCTCTTTCTGTATTACTGTGAATTAAACATACAAACACTGGTCACTTGTACATTAATTTTATTTTTAAATTTTTAATTTTTTTTTTTTTTTTTATTATTATTTTTTTATTTTTTTGTCCTTATTTTTTGTGTGCATGTTGTGCAACATTGTATCTGAAAGTGCTAATTAATTTTAATTAAAATGTTTTCAGGTACGTAGTGCACCTCTGAAAAAATATACTTGTGACCGAAGTGCTGCATGGATAAGTGTTAAAGAAGAATTATGTGGGACTATTGAAGCAAGGAATTCTCTTCTCTATGGTACTCCAGAGTTAGCTATTCAAGCACGCTGGTCATCCCTGACATTCACAACTCCCTCTTTAGGTGGACTTGCAGCTGTTTGTCCTAAACATGGATTTTCAAATGTTTCCATCCCAGGTGAGGATTTATGCAAATGTTCTTTGGTTCAGATATTAAGATAATGAATAAATTTATAGTTGTGGTTGTTTCCTTTGAAAATTTGTTATTATAAATGTTTTGATTCAGGTGGGGTTTTTTTTTTTTTTTTTTTGTTTCTTGTGGAAGAAGTAATAAAATGTTATATAAATCTGTAATATTTATCAGAAAATAAAACTTCTTTCCTGAAATGTTGGATTAATTAAAACAAAAAATTAAAAATACAATTTCAATGTTGTGTTCTACCCATTTTCCTGTTTTGCTTTTATCCAATTCATTTTGCTTACATAGAGCAATTGCTGAAATGACTAAAACAACAAAAATTCCCAAAGTGATGGGTCTTTATTTTTCTACAAATTTTGTTAAACTGTAGAAGGTAACGAAATTTATATGACTTCAGTTTCTACACAGTCAAATCATATTGCATGTTAGGTATCTTTATTTGTGAGTTATCTCCCCTGGATTATGCTGTTTAAAAATAAAGATGTTTTGAAACAGTTTTCTATAATAGACAGGGTTTTATTTTTGTTATTGTTTTTGTTGTTTCTTTATATATATAACTTTAATGTCATATTTCAAATATTGGTTTTATTATTAATATAAAAATTATAAAACATTTAAGACAGTATAAAAATTAATTATTATTAGAGATAAATATTTTGAGTCCCGGTTTATTTTTTTAGATCTATTTCTGTTGATGATAGATTATATCAGTGAAATAACATTTTCTGGGGTTTTTTAAAGACATTTCACAGGAAAAACATTTAAAATAAAGATTACTGAATAAACTTCTGAGGAAGTTATCTATGTAAAAAGTTGGGATTTTTAGGTGGGGAGGTTCTGCATTACATTTATTGGTCAAAAAAATAGATACATATATGTCACATACATACATTGACAAAAACTAAACAGAGCAACAAATAACTAGTTATTTATTTATTACTTCTTTTCTTCTTTTTGTTTTTTGTCCTTTTCTAATAAGACTATTTATCATGATCTTTCTCCTGTTTAAAAATTTGTACAAATCTCTGAATCCAATTCACAACAGGATTCAAAACACTGTGTTTAATTGAAACTAGTCTGGCCTGAAGCCACGCATTGGGGGACCCACTTCTATGAACCAAATTGTCTACAGAGAGAACCAAAAAGAACATGTTTGTTCAGTTCTTACATAGTAACAAGATATAGTAATTCAATGTGCCAAATTTGGTATTGTATCACACATTACTATGTTAGTTTGTTGATATTATGTTCCTAACCTTAAATGCCCTGCTCTTTTTAATCCATACATTTTGTTTTTGTCAGTTGCGGAAATGCAAATCCAATTACAAATATTTATTTCATTTACGGTGTGTTGAGCACATTCAGTAGAAAGAAATGCTTAAAATAAAAACACATCTAATTATAGATAGTTCATTTTATTTCTTGTGTTGATCATATTAAATTAAAGGAAAACAAAGCTTTCACGTTGTTGTTTTTTTTTAATTTGGATATACTGTTGCTGACAAATTGGTTATTCTTTCCAATAAATAGTAAGGGTGGTTTTATATACACTAATCTGTGTACAGTTCATCACATTTGACACAGAATTCTATGTAACTAACACTATTGATAAAGTTGTTCTCTGAAACTGTTGAGAATTGGAGGATACTCGTGGTCTGCTTCCAGGAGAATCTACATAGGTTCTCGTGAAAAAAGCTGAATTTTTGTAAAGTATATAAATGAAGAAATAGAGTAAACTTATGTTAATGTTTATTACTGTTTTAAAAGGAATGGTGGAATGCTAAATTTAATATTGTTTTGGATGAGTGGTCTGAATAGTTGTGATCCTGAGGTTTAATACATATTAATTTTTTCTTTTAATTTTGTAAAAATTGTTTTAACATTTATTACTATTTTGGTAATAGGTTTATTAACGTTAATATATTTGGTAGTTTTATTGATTTTGTCAGTTGTATTAGATTGTTTTAGAAAATTACTTTCCGCAGTGGATTTGTTTAATTTTCAAGATACCTCTTTGATATCTGATAACAATAAACCAGTTTTCCAGTACTGTATTTGGATTCCTGGATCTCTCTGTGTTAGTCCTATTAAAACTAATTGTTAGCTATCCTGTTAATTACTTGCTGACAGCCTGTATCAATAACAGTTCACTTGCTGCAGGCCAGCAAACATGGCACAGATTGTAAAGATGTGAGATTATTAAATTCTTTATCATAATACTGACATCATTATCTTTGTTTTCTTTCTATAAAAATGGCAGTTTATGGATTTTTTCAAGGACTAGTAAATTTAAAATAAAGTATATTTAAAAAATCCCAAAAGAATTATAATATAGAATGGACCATAATTTTTTTTACTAAAAATGAAATAATAAAAAAAATTACATTAGTACATTCATATTATGAGCTAATGATAGTAATATTATAGCTGGTCTGTTTAAAATGAGATTTAAGATTTAACACTCACGTATGACAGTGAATTCTTAAATACGTCAAAATTCATTTATCTAAGAACTGCGGATTATAATTATGCTTAAATATAAATTTTGAAAATAAAAATATAACAAAATTTTAATAAATATGTATTTCCACACTTGTATGTAAAAAAAATAAAAAAATAAATAAAAAAAAATAAAAATATGGGAGAGATAAAAACTAAGAACTATTTTACTGATTTGTTATTTTCAGATAAAGAAAGTCTAGTGTCTGATGCAGGAAAACTCTTTGTTTTGGATAGCCTTCTTCAAAGACTGAAAAATGAAGGTCATCGTATACTGATTTATTCACAGATGACAAGGATGATCGACCTGCTAGAGGCAAGCATTATACACATTTATTTTTCTGATACATACATATGTATATATGTATATATGCATGTATGTATGTATTATTATTGTTAATTAACTGTTTTCATAGCATGAATGGATATCTTAATTTTTTGGTTAAACAAGGGATAATAGACAAGAACCATGTTAAAAACAGTCTGATAAGTCTCCATTCCAACTCCCATCTTTCAGAGAAGAATTTTATTATTTGTATTGAACAAAACTGATTTCCATGAAAAGAAACAAAACAATAACAGTAAGTAAAAGAATATGGTTTTCTTTCAGTGTAAATTAATTATCTGTATCCTGACCTGAAAATAATTTTTTGTTTTTTTAAAATCATTTAAAAAAGTATTTAATTTATAGGTGGCACAGTATGATAGTTTTGAAAGGTCTTAAGGTACAGAATTTTCTTGATCTGAACTTTTTATGATTGTTTTCCCTTTGTTCATTTTATTTGCAAATAATTTATGAAAATAATCTGACAGAGATACTTTAAAAAAAAAATTGTTAAAAACAATTCAATTATAAAAAAAGTTAGATTTGATTATGCTTAGTTTTAATGATAAGTGTGACTGCTTGCTTGACAACCCCACCCACAGAGAAATAATAATACTTTTCAGACATATCATGGGTGTACACTTGTGCTGGGTTATCACCATTCCTAGGTAATAAATCTTCTCACTGCGACACATTCACACAAACTCAGTCTCATTCTCCAGCAGCATGCTGGACAGGAAAATTCTTTGTTTTTTGCAGAGCAAAGCAACTTTAAAAAAGAAAAACAAACTAAAAAAACCACTTCATTTAATTAACATTACATACAAATATGTTGATTTTGAGATGAACTTGGAAGCCAGTAAATTGTGATTGTTTTATAAATAAAACTTTGCTAATAGCATTTATAAATTAAATGTACAAAACATTTTTTTGCAAAAATATTAATGTGTGTGTGTTGAAGAAAAAACAAAAAGGTTTTAAGAAAACAAAACAAAACCTCATTATTTGATAAGGAAATATTACTGTAATTGTCAGTAACATGTTATTAATATTATTTTTTATATTTTTTTATTTGTTTATTTATATTTTTTATTTTTAAATGTGTGTATTTAAACTGTTTATTTTTAATTTAAAATAGGCCTACTGTTTTATTTCATTGACTAAAGGACCACAAATTTTCATCACATTGAAAAGGTTAATCTCTATTAAATTTGATTTTTGTACAGTTAGTACTCAAGTGACAGATACAATTTCTTTGAGGTAGTGTTTACAGTTGAACGACTGGATCAAGTGATTATAGACATGTCACATATCTTTCTTTATCCCCTTTGTGTTTCTTGTCTGCAGTCACTGCATATGATTACAGATGGGGACATGGTCCATATGGAGGTTGGGTAGCTATTCAGGTTAATGGAGTTTTAAGCATGGGGTTTTAATTTGTTTTGTTGAAAGATAAAAATCATTAAGTAGAGTGTATTTTGATATGGTTTTTTTGGTTCACCAGTAATTATAATAAACTACATGTTTGTAAGTTAATGAACTTCTCAAAAAATTTGAATAAATTATTCCTTGCTCACAATGCAAATGTAACCAAGCTTCCCAGTTTTTGTTGCTATGGTTAATTATTTGTTTTTAAGACACAAATTAAAATAAAAAGATTATAATACAATTATTAAAAACATAATCTGTTTTTGTTGGACAAATTATCAAATTGCAACTGAAACATAAATTTTTATAATGCACCCAGTGTACTGGTTTTATAGTCTACATTCAGTAAAATAAACTTCGCATTTTAACTTGGTATCAGATGTGGGATTTATTTGTTTGTTTATTGTTTCAGTGCATTTAGAAGGCATGCTTGTCAAGGGCTGTCTGTGATAAAGCATTTAAAAATTTTGACTTTTGTAAAACAGTATTAACATTTCATCCCTTTGTTCATGATCTCTAACTAATGGTTCTGTGGTCTTGAATTTTCTGTACAAAATATTTTGAATCACTGACAAAAACATGTTTTTATCCAATAGTTACACATTGTAAAAATGTAAGTCAGCCAGGTGTTGTTTTAAAAAAATGAAATAAAAAATAAACACAAAAATACCCCCATCAGTGCACCCACAACATAATTACATTTTAAAAAACCTCATCTTCATTAAAAGTAATGTAATTTTTCTCTAAGACATCAACTTTACGTGATATATTAGTATTTAAAAAGGTTGTTAAATGTTAATGGCAGGTCAGCTGTCAAATCATTCTTTTCTTAGAATGTAAATTTATTCCTGTATTAAAAAGTTCAATTTTGTTATGTGATATGTTTTAACAGTGATATCTTTTTTTAAATTTGTTCTGATATATTGTCCTAGCTTTAAAATTTATTAACTTTTTCTTTAAAGTGTTTTAGCAATAAATCCTTTTACAGTGTTTTGTGTTTGCAAATTATCTGGTAGCAAAATGTTCAGTAATATATTTGTAAAATATTTTAATATTAGTAAATTCAGGGTGGAGTTTGTTGAGCAATCTTTTAAACAAAATTTTCAGTGTTAATTGGGTGATCTTAATATTTGGAATGAATATTACAGTTATAAAAATAAAAATGTTCTTAACTAAGTCAGTACTCTGCTAAAAATCTTCACAATAAAGTCTTATATCAAATTACATTTTAATGTTGAAAAATAAAGCTGATCTTGCAAGAAACTCTGAAGAAATTCATTAAAGCCTTTTTCTTATGATGTTACCTTTATATGCTGTTTTGTTATTTCAGTTTTAAAATTTAAAGATTTTTAAAATGTTTTTTAAATATATACCCTTTAAAAAAAAAAATGGTATGGTCCCTCTTTGTTCATGTTCCAACATTCACAATTGCTGTCTTCCAGTATTGTGGTTTGATATAAACTAATAAAAAATCTTAAAATATCTTAAAGAATTAAATAAAATTTTAAATTCACAGTTTGGAAAATGATTCTGTAACCAGTCTTTTTAATTATTTATTGGTTGTTATTTTGTCAGGAATATATGTGGCACAGAAAACACACATACATGAGACTTGATGGATCATCAAAGATTTCAGATCGGAGAGATATGGTTGCTGATTTTCAAACAAGATCAGATATTTTTGTGTTCCTTCTAAGTACACGAGCTGGTGGTCTTGGGATAAATTTGACAGCAGCAGACACAGTAAGTTTTCTTGTTTTTTTAAATCTTTTTTTCTTTATTTTTTTTTATTTTGTTAATTGTTTTTTTTTTTTTTTTTTTTTTTTAAGACAAAAGTTTTCTTTTAGAAATATAAAATACCTCACACATTTTTTGTTTATAATCTTTTAGTTTTTAGTAGGGTTTTTATCACATAATTTTTCCTTTTTTATTTTTTATTTTTTTTAATTGATTGATTGATTAATAATTATTATTTTTGTAATAATTAATATTTTATTCTATTTATTTTTTTAATAGATTAAATAGATTTTTTTCTTCTAACAAATGAGTCTTCAAAATAATACCAAAAATGGCAAATAGAGGAAATTTGTTTTAAAAAGAACTGTTTATAGGCTTATTATACAAAAGTGCTTTAATGTTTTATTTTGTAGGTTATCTTCTATGACAGTGATTGGAATCCAACTGTAGATCAGCAAGCTATGGATCGTGCCCATCGTCTTGGTCAGACCAAGCAGGTTACTGTGTACAGACTCATCTGCAAAGGAACCATTGAGGAAAGAATTCTTCAGCGAGCTAAGGAAAAGAGTGAGGTACTGTCATGTAATTTTAATATTAAGTATATGTTATCCTATTTTCATATATTTTTACTGTTACATCATTTTAATATTTTATGTATATCCTATTCTACCTTTTGTCAGTTATGTAATTTTAATATATACATGTATTTCCTATTCTCTGTCTTTGTCTTTTTTTCTCTCTATCAGTTATTTTTTATGGATGTTATTTTTGTAAATATTTAGAAATGGTACATTAAAATTGATGGATTAATATTTTATGTAAACCCTACTCTTATGTTTTATTTTTCATTATAGATTTATTTTTATTTCAGTTTCATTTCATTTTGTTTTAGTTGTTGTTTTTTTATCTTTCCAATCTGAGACAGTAAACTTTTAATTATGCTGTACTCAAATTTCTCTTAAATTATTGCCAGATTAAACAGTCTTTCTTTAGATAATTAATTTTTTCATAACTTATCCAGTTTCATTGGCTAAATAAATCCATGACACTAAACACTGAATTAATTTTTTCAAATAGTAAAATTCAAAGTATTTATCCCCTTATTTTTTTAATTTATGGCACAAACTACAATTAATTTTAATTCCATTAATTCTGAAGATATGTGTGTTTTTGCTTGGAAAATTAACAGAATTAAAACCCTTTCTTTTAGATCCAGAGAATGGTGATATCAGGAGGAAACTTTCGCCCTGACACTCTCAAACCAAAGGAAGTGGTTTCGCTTCTTATTGATGATGATGAAATGGAAACAAAATGTATGCTCTTATTTCTGACAAATATATTTTTAAAAAAGTGAATATAAAAAAAAAATCCATAAGGAGATATTTATATTTAATGTTTTCTACATTTGGATCACTAATAATTTATTTAAAGAAAATGTTTTGTTTGTTGTAAATGTTTTATACTGGCTTAAAATCCAGCTCTGGAAGGTTCTATATTTTTTTTCTGATTATTTTGAACAATCTTTAAATTGCTAACATTTCTTTTTTCATTAAACTCCGTTTTAAACATTTTTGCTTTAACCTCTTGACATCCCTGTTTGATTTATGTTGCAATGCTTCTAAAAAAAACCTCTGCAATTGATTACAGTAAAATTCAGGCAAGATGAAAAACGAAAAGATGGAAACAAAGAAGAAAGAAAACGAAAACGGGAATATAAGGTATTAATAATTTGGGGAGGGCTGTGTACCATAAATAATGCTCATAGTATTAGTTTTTACCAATATAGAAATATTTAGCTAGCAGATATTGTCATAAGTATTACTGCTGTTTTGGGGTTTGAAAGAAAGGTAATATTCTATTAATTCCTGTTTCTTAAATTTTCATCGTCTTCTCTTTGTGGAGGTTTTTCGTGCACCTGCACATAACAACTTTATTTTAATTTTATGTTAAACATTAATTGCTATTTGGGGGGTATTTTTCTTCCATTTTGTAAATGGTGTGTCATCTTTTTTATTATTTTTTGGGGTCAGAAACGGGACGGAAAGAAGTCTAAAACTGATGAATCAAATGTAACCATACCTGCACCTGACACTGAGTCTGTAGCAAGCCATGACTCTTATTCTGTTCCAGCCAGTCCTCAAAGTGTGGTAAGAAACATTAACATTTGACCTTGTGTATAATTTATCTTTTTTTCAATGTTTTCCTTTTATTTCTAGTCTTTCTCCAGTTTTTTTTTATTTTTATTTTCCTATTTTTTTTTTCTTTTCTTTGTCTTGCATTTACATGCATATATATATGTGTGTGTGTTTTATTCATTTTTATTATTATTATTATTTTAATCAGTAAAAACTGTGGACTTCAGTACACTATTATTGTGTAACTAAATCATGAGATAAATTTGGCAGATTTCTGCACCTTTTATTTCTAATCATCTACTCATTAAACAAAACAAAAAAATTTCTTTGTTGTTAGTCCCTTTTTAAAACATTATCCTCTTCTTTTATTCCAAATGAATAATACCAGTATCAGTTTGTAAATCTGGTGCAACATCATTTAAACTAGAGAATAAAGATGAATTTCTTGCTCTGAAATTGGATATTTTCTTCTTTTTTCTCTCTTTTTCAAGTTTTTCTTAATTATTATTATTTAGTAATTTTATTAAAATATTTACAGATTTGAATTTTAAACGTTAAAAAAAAAAAAAAAAAAGTGTTTTCATGTACAGACATAGGATGATATTTTTTTTTTTTTTTTTTTTTTCAATGTATATTTTATTTTCCTTTGTGTAACTTATTCTTCTTTGTTAGTGATTTCTTTGTGTAATGTTTAGCCGGGCTCAGCATATGCAAAATAACCTTTATGTGACCTGGTGTAAATTGCCTGAAATTACAGGGCTTTCTATAAACATGAACGGTTCATTGACAAAACAAAATACTTTCAATCAGAGACTTCAGCAGAACATTATGGTGATTGCTTATGATCAGCTTTTCTATTGTATTTACCAAACGTTACAAGCAATTTAATTCCTATAGTTTAGGACAAAATCAATTATTATCTTTACTTTTTATATTTTTGATAAGAATATGATTAGCAATGTATTCATTCAAGTAAAGAAAATCACTGCTTTCTTTTGTTGGTATTTTAAATTGATAATATTTTGAAATGTTTGGCTAAGTAACTGTGAAAATGAGAATTATTTCTGTTTGTTATTTATTTATTAAAGTATTTTATTTTTCATTCTTAATTTAATAATATTTTTGTATGTTTTTTTTGTTTTGTTTTTTTCTTCCAAAAAGAGATGTTATTTTCTGTAACAAGTTTAGCACTCAGTTAGTTTTAATAGTAAAATGCTTTATGCCAGCAGACTGTAGGCTTGTTTCATGTTCACAACAGGTCATAACATTTCATAGCTGACAGGTCAAAAGTTTTGGAAAGTTCATATTAATAATTCTATTGTGCTGAAAGAACATTAAACAGAACAAACTCTTGAAATCGTTTTTAAATGCAGTAAAATTTGTTATGCATTCCATCTTTTATGTGATTTAATGCACTTTTCTAATGAAAATCTACAGACAGCTAAAATGGACACAGCAGACTAATTCTTTTTTTCTGAATACATATACAATAGGGTGATAAATGAAAGATATATACAGACAGAATTTGGAAAGTTATCATTAAAGTTAAATTCAATTTGATGACAGTTGGATAATCCATTTTAATAATATACTTAAGTAATGTATTTGTAAATAAATAAATAAAAGTAGCTTCATAATAATTTTTTAATATGGCATTCTTATTTGCAGTTGAAATTCAGATTTATCTGACAATTATTGGACATCTTTTGTTTTCCATTACAAAGAAAAAGAGAACTTTTTAGATTGAAATCTTGTGTACAGCAGTTTCTAGTATAGGATTTCTTACACTCTGCATAAAGAAACATCCTGTTGTTATTATTTCTTCTCTAATGAGTTTGTTTTTCTAGTCATCTGTCTTTTGTAAAGATAGCTAAATGTTTAAACCTGGATGTAGTATGGTTCAGTTAACCAGTTAGTGTTTGTGTTGTTGTCATTATTACAATTAGCCATTTCTGATATTTGTTACAGATGGGTTGTGGACTGCATTAAGCAAATTACACTTTGTTTTACAGATGTCTTTTGGAAGTGAGGCTGTGGTTCTTGGAATCCATGAAGACAGTAGCAATGATGGTGGACTTGTTATTGTGGATGATGCTCACATCGCATTCCCACCTGGTAACCATTAAAATTTCACAATCAGTGTTGGTCCGAAATCATTTAATCTTACAGTCACAGTGTGACTGGCTTAGACAGTATATTGCAGTTATAAATTTCTTCAGCAAATGTCTGTATAAAAATTAAAAGTTATATTTTGTTCTGTAAGTAGTGTTAAAAATAATTCAGATGGTCAGTACATCAGTGTAATTGTTCTGCATAAAATCTTCTGTATATTTTTTAATCTTAGATTGTCTAAATGTTATTTTTAGTCACAAGCAGTAAACAACTGTTTCAAAAAAAGTAAAATGAAGGGTTTTTTTTGTATTATGTCATTGTTATTATTGACTGTGTTTTAAGTTACATCCACCCCAAAATCTCAGGGGAAAAGAGGCCGAAGTCGAGGCCGTCCACGTGGGACAGGAATTGGGAGACGTCCTAGGGGGAGGGGATCCAAGAAATTGTTGAGTGCTGCCGAAATACATGGAGCACAGGCTGGAATGCATGCAGCATATGCAGCATATGGATACAGTTTGCCTTCAGGTACATTGTTTAACACACACACACACACACACACACACACACACACACACACACACACACACACATATATATATATTAATAAATATTTGTTTATCTCTTTGTGGTCATTAAATAGCAGTGGTAGTTGTGTTTGAAAGTTAAATTTTTCTTGTATATGATTTAACATCCGTAGAAGAATCTTTAAAAAACCCAGAAGAAATATTTAGACATTAATGTTCTGAGATTTCTAAAAGTGTTCACAGCTCAAGTGTAACAATGGCAGTTTATACTACTAGAATAACTAATTTTAAAAAAAATCATAATAGCTAGATAAATTTCAAGAGGTGTTTATAAATTTTACTTCTCAATTTAAAAAATAGAAATAAAAAATATGAAAAAAAAAGAAAAGCTGGTGATCATCACTTGATTCTAATTGTTTTACATTTTCTTATTGTTACTTTTATTTTCATTGTAGGATCTGCTGATTCTCCATGCCAGTCTGGTTCCTTGCCTACTTCTGGCAGAAACACACCAACATAAAACAATGAAATTTTCACCAAAAACTGTCTTTCAAGATTAACAAAGCCTATATGGAAATAAACTGGTTTTATTAAGATTATGTGATGTTTGGATTAGTGATTTCACAAACAAACCCATTACAAAGAACTAAGGATTGACTATAATGATACAGCAGCATGCCTGTTCTTGGAAAGTTTTGTTCTTCGGCATAATATGTAAACAGACATAACAAATTTATTTAACTGAATTACTGTATTTGCAAATTATTATTATTATTATTATTATTATATATATATATATTTTTTTTTTGTCTTAGACAAACTATATGTTTAATGTGTATGTGTGCGCATGTGTTTTGATACATTGTAGTTCCAGTTAACAGAATTGGTTCTGTGTATTAATCAGCTATTTTAAAACTAAAACAATGCACCTATTGTGTAAATTTTCAATACTGAGTGAAGATAATAAGAAGTTATTATGTTTACTTCAGTTTTAGGATTTAATATATAAAATACAAATGTCTTTTGTCATTTGGTAATTTACAGTCAGAATGTAAACTTTATGACAGAAATGGCATTTTATGTGGAATTTTTTTTATCTACATTTTACATCTTTGAGTCATTGCAGTCACACTTTGGATTTGCATTTGCAAAAATGAAACATATTTTAGGTTCACAAAGCGAATACAAACAGCATGTCCTTATTATTGCATTTCATGTTTTAAAAATTATTTAAAAACAAAATGAAATAAAATATGCATACACAGACTAAATTTTAAAGAAAAAGTTATTAAGCAATAAAATTTCAGAAATAACTTTTTGATTGTCTAAATCCTCCATTTTTTTGAATATTTTAAATATGTATATAAATTTGTAAATCTCGGATTGTAATGTGTCATTAATATTGTTTAAAGAAAATGTACAAGTGCTATGTTAGTGATTTGATCACTGAACTCAAAAAGATGGTGATTATGGCAGGAATATCAAACTTTTTTTTTTTTTTTTTTTAGAGGGTGGGTAGTTGCTTTTTACTGCTTAAGATTTGTTTATGACATTTTTTTTTTTTTTTTGTCCAAAATAAACATTTAGTGTTCAATTCAGTAGTCTTCTAACCATTTAAACTACTATTGTTTGTTACTGATGACATTTTATTTATTTAATTCTTTTTTTCAGTGTATTGGAAATTTGTGTAAATAAATTCAAATGTAATGTTTTTTAAAAGATAATTCACTTAGTTCATTGCAGTGAGAATGAAATAATACATATACAAAATAGTAATAAAATCAATGTTACTAATAAATTATTACAAGTGTGATCATGAAAGTGATTGTATGTAAATGTCAGTACATTTTCAAGTTTATTATGTACATAGCAGTACAGGTACATTGTTTTTATTATTTAATGAATTTTAGCAACAATTGAAAAACATTGCTAAACCACTTTTTACATTTTTAAAAATTTATTTAGATGCATTTGAAGTGTGATAGTAAGTCTTCGAATGAATACTGTTGTGGTTGAAGGGAAAAAAAATTACTGAAACTATAAAATGTATTATATGTCTAGATTTTACTAGATTTTGGCTTTCTGCATCAGTATAAGTAATACTATCTTAAAAACATTACTAATCTTTGTTTTTATATGGTGCTTTTTATTCATTTGAAATGAGATCTGTGTTAACAAAGATTACAGTAGTACTGTTAAATCCCCGTTATTTTGTAAATGACTGGTAAAGAATATTTTTGGTAATAGTAGCTTTTGCTGTGATGATAAATTTGTATCAAATATTGATGTGAATATTTATCATTAAAAATATAATTAATGTATTTGTCGTTAATAAATCTAACTTTTGAATTATAATAAAAATTGTTATAAAATAAGAGGAAATGCTTGAAAATTAATTTTGTAGATTTAATATACAAATGTATTTAACTGAAGTTATTATTAATATGATCATGGTACTTCAGTGATAAGAATACAGTAAAGACAAGAGTAAGCTAACCATTTTTGAGGCGGGTTATTTCAACATACAGAAATATAATTTTAACTACATTTCTGTTGGTTTGTCTTCTTTTTTTAATTTCACAAGTAGACCTTTTACATAGAATGTTTTTTTTGTTGTTTTTTTTTGTCTTAAAGAGTAGCTTAATATTTTAAACGGTTTGTTAACTTTCAATGCATTTAGAATGTTTCAAGTTCTAATGCTTATTTTAATTTTTGCACGACAGTAGCATTGTATCATAAGTATGAAATCAATATTTTTGATTAGTGTGTACATATTAATATTATTCTGTTATCATGTGTCTGTAAAGAGAGAGATTTCATTGACAATGAATAAATATTTTATATTTATAGTGTCTTGGTATTATCTTGTAAAAATGAAATTTTATATTAATACTGACATGAATAATATGTAAGTGCGTATGTGTGTATTAATGTGTGTGTGTCTTTTATTAAATTCATTGTTTTAATAGTAACCAGTTATTTTCAGTCTGTGAAAACAATTATTAATTATGAATTTTGTAGAAAATTTGGGTAATGTATATGTTTTCAACTGTTTGTGTGGACGTGAAACACATGGAAGCAATTATATCGACAGCTGGACAGCATTTTCAGTCTTCAAAGAAAAAGATAGACAGTTAAAGTTTCACTGTAAATTTCTTCTCCGCAAGACATCGTTGTAAGAAGCAAAAAGATATTGCAGTTACTGTTTTTTTTTTGTTTTTTTTAAACAAACAAAAAAAATGTTAAAAAGTAAAGAATGTGATAGTAATGTTACTACAGCAGATTTATTCATTATATTATGATTATTTTGTATTTTATTTTATTTTATTTTGTATTTTATTCTTTTTATTTATTTATTTTTTTAATTTTTAATTTATTTAATAAGCAGGTCCTTTTTGCTATTTTTGTTGTTTTCTTTTTCGGGGGTTTTGGGTTTTTTTCTTACCACACATGCCAGTAATATTCTTTCCTATTAATTTATAGAATATATTTTATGTATGTTCAAACTCCTAAAATATGTGAGATAATAAATAAAAAAACAACACAAAATTTTCATATTTTTAAGCTAGAACCACATGGACAGGTAATAAACATATCAAAAATAGCAATTTGGTCCATCATGCCTTTGAGAAGAGGTTCTGAATTAAAAGCACATGTTCTTTATAAAAGTTAATGAATGTCAGCAAATGTACAATATTGGGTTTTTTCCACCCAACTACGTTATTTCACATTGAAATGAATTTTGTATCGAAATAAAACTTTATCTTTGTGTTGACCTTTTAATGTTGTTGTTGTTGTTTTTGTTTATGGGAGTAACAAAATCAAAAGCCTGTATTTTATTTACTAAATAACCTGTCATTTTCTTCATAATGCAGACTACATAAATTGAATAGTAAGTTACTAAATGCTGCTAATTTTCTGGTGTTGCAGGTTGGGGGAAACAAATTGTTAAAAATACTGGATCAAATTTTTGCTTTTTGTCCAGGTTATTCAGATTATAACAGTTAAACAATAAAGAAATCATTATTGCTTTTTTTTTTCATCAAGAAATGATGAAATGCTCTACTTTCTTAACCTTCTATTATATGTGCCATCTGGTCATTTTACCACTAGGTTTGTTGAGTAAATTAAAAAAAATGCTAATGTAAATGTCATGTCTGTCTCCAAGAGGATTAGCTATCTTTTCGAAACTATTTCATTCCCACAGGCTCGTGAATTGTGTTTTTACTATCTATATAAAATATGACAACACTTCTCCATTTTTTTTAAAAACAATTTTAAATGGGTTTTTTAAAAAGAAGTAAGAGTAAGAAAAATGAGAAACTGAAGTGATGTCTTAAATGACAGGAATGGATTTTAATGCACATTTTTCTGATTATTTAAATTTTGGAAAAATGATTGCTTCAGAGAATGCCCTGTATTTCTAAGTTACATGTGTTGCCAATCATAATGTTAACAACACTGATGACTTACTAAAAAGATACGTATTTTAATGAAATATAAAACCAAATGTCAACATATCTTTTATTTATAGTTAAACAGTAATGACATTTTTGTAGAGAAGATTTAGAAAACTGGAGACCGAGTATGAAAAAATATTAAACTTGCTTTTTAAAGTATATTGTTGTATCACACACTATACTGTAATTTGGATAAGCAAACCAAAAGAACAAAGAAGAGTTACGATTGGAAAAAAAACCTGACAGGCACCAAGTTTTGTTGTAGTCTGTTAAAACCTTGAATGTCTGAAATGTGTCTTCAAATGCAACAAGATTCACAATATTGTATGAGTTACTTCTGAAAATGTATTTATTTATTTCCTAATACTATGGGTTTATTTTTATAAATTCAGTTTTAATTAATCTGTTATAAACCACGAGTTCCTATTGCTGGATCAAACACAAGATACTGAAATCAAAGTCTTAAGCAATCCTTCACTGCACTGGACTGTAAGTTTGAAGGGCTGCAACAAATAGTTTTACTAACGATATAATAAATTAAAACACGAAGCAGTAATCAAAGTCTTCCTCTGTTGTGAATATATTATCTGCACCAATAAAACAGAATTGGATCCTGACATTATTACAGTGACCCTTAAATACAGCTTATTATAAGGTTATGTGAATAGTGACCCTTAAATATAGCTTATTATAAGGTCATGTGAATAGTACTTTATTTTGATCTGAAGACATTTTTTTTTTTTTTTTTTTGTACTTATGTTATAAAAAAGTATTTTGAAATAAATAAGAACAAAAAAGGTTTTCTTTCTTTTCTTTACTAAAAGAAAAAGAAAAGAAAATTAAAAAAAGGAAAGAGAAAAAAATGAAAAGTGAAAAAAATCATGGGAAAAAAAAACCTTTATAAAAAAAAAAAAAAATTGAAATAAACATACAAGGGAGAAATAAATCTTAGCGTTTTCTGTTTTTCAGTACAGTTGACATTTGCTAAGGATATCAGATCTCGAAAGGTATTTAACTCAAATCTGTTAAGAAGGGCAGACAAAAAAGAAAAAAAAAGTTTGCTCTTAGAAAAACGTTAAGTGATGTAGCAAAAGTTGTCACATGCTTCTTTTTTTTTTCCCCAAATTATTTTTTTTTTTTTTTTTTTTTCTTTCTTTCTTTTTTTATTTACTTGAATTCATTTTGCTGGCCCAAATATAATTTTAACTAAATTAACCAGAATTTTTGAAAATGTTCTTAACTAAATTATATATAAAATACTGACCAAAGTAATTCTTAAAAGGAAGACAAAGGTGCTTAAGGTGCACCAAGACCAAGTGTCCACAGACATGAACGGAAGTGTTTGCTTTATTTCATTTTAAGGCAACATCCAGGATGTTTCTGAATCGAATTAAAAAGAGCTTACTTTTAGGAACATTTGTGCTTGTCTCGTTAGAACATTTGCGCGTCTGTGATGACTTCCGTTCGCGTGCAACAAAGATCACACGTCGCAAATTGCTTAATTTTATTTTCGGCCTCCCAGTCTGTCTTTTCTTTCTTTGATGGATGCTAGGTACATCAGGATAGAACTGGGGAGGGTATTTGATACTGTTTGGTAGATAAATGGCAAACAATGAATTGGTGCTTTCATAACAACACTGTAGTTTACTTTAGTATTTAGATGTCAAAACATGTCTGATTTGTTATTTTTGGTTGTACATGATTATATTATGATCATTAATAATTGATTTGTACTGAAAACGATAGTTATTGTTTCCTGCAAACATTCTGATGTATTGAAAGACACCAGACGACTACTGGGCTGTTCCCAGTTCAAACCGATATGCCTTAAATAAGCAAGTTACACGTCTGCACTCCACACCACATCTTACTTTTTAGAAACGTGTTCGAATAATAAAATAAGACATCAAAACAGAATGAAAGGATCACTTTATATATAATGTATCTTTAAAACCATTTAAATTTGGTTATTGCATTGGTTATTTCATTGGTTATTTTGTAAGCTTCTTCTTTCTTACAATAATTGCTGCTTCTGCCACTAATAACTGTACAGTCTACTGCTTCTGTTACTGTTTCTATAGTTTATTTACTTATCTTTTAAAACTTTATAATTGTCTTTATCTTTGTGTTCAGTCAAGATGTGAATTTTGATGTGATTTCCAGCTGCACATCTACATCTTACAACACAGTAGTTACGCCCTCCCCTGTAGTTAGATTTGGCATTCTCCTTGTTACTCTTTTTTGTCAGATGTTTCTGCCTCGTAATTTCCCCCTTAATGAGTCGGACTGGAGTTGACATTACATTCGTGTGCCATATGGAGCTGCTCGCGAGCGGGAGCGTGGGAAAGTGGCGCTCCGGCAGTAAAATATGCCAGAATACGTAAACGTAGTAAGTGAAAAAATAAATGTCACGTGTTTCGCTCGAGAGCTGAACACAGCGGAAAGAAGAGCGTACTCTCTCACAAAGCCAGATGTACAGGCACACGCCAAAAGAGTCATCCCATCAACTTACTCCAACATCTGTTTCGTGTTACGTCATAAAAATGCATAAAACACTTAACACGAAAATGACCTTTTAGCAAAACTTTCCATTCTTTCTTGACTTTTTTCTTCTTAAGGAAACAAAACTGAAAATTTCTGAATAATTTGAGAATCTTATTTCATGCATCTTGCATTGCAGGATGAGTTAAAAACAACATAAGAAAATGCTTGACATTTTCAAAACTGTCAGCACCAACAAAGACTGCATTTCGTTTCGCAAATATGCTAGTCACAGTGACATACTAATTGTAACCTTTTTTTTTTTTTAATCAAAAATACGTAAAACCAGATTTATATAACTGAGAGTATCGATAACCAATGTAATAATGAATAAACAAAATTACTATAAAAAAAATATATAAAAAAAACCCCAACAAACAATAGCAACAAAAGAAATAAATAAAAATAGATATTGAAACACTTATAGCTAAACGATAGAGGAATTTCTTTGGACGAAATAATGTCACGAAAGTTTGAAAAATACAGCTGTCTCTATCCTAAACATTTTTTATTTTCTTATTTATTTATTTATTATTTTATTTTGTTGTCTATCATTGTAGAAAAGTTGGTATATTCTATCATTTGTTGTAAACGCCTTACCGGGATGTACGCAACACGCATTTTAAGATATTGAGGACCACATGCTATACCGTCCAGTGAAATATAACTATCGTATCGGCCATCTGATCTGTAACCTGCTGTTAGTAGCAATCTCGTCCTTGTCATTATTTATTCGACTTGTTTGTTTATCAAAGCAAACACCAAGACGATCAAGTTTAAACGAAACGGTTCTACACACCATATGTTACTATATCCTTGGTCAGTTTATTTAGATTTTTAAACATAATAACATAATTCATCACAAACTTTGAGATCTCGGCGTATGTCAACGGGATGGTATTTGGTAAAAAAAGATATGTTTCTGCCAAAGGAGATTACAAGCATCCCTGGAGATCTAAGCATTGTTCCAGCTGACAGATATAAAACATTAGTTGAGATTTCCCGACAGACTGCCGGTGTTTGCGTGTGTGTGTGTGTGTGTGTGTGTGTGTGTGTGTGTGTGTGTGTGTGTGTGTGTGTGTGTGTGTGTGTGTGTGTGTGTGTGTGTGTGTGCGCGCATGCGTGCGCGGGCATATGTGTGTGTATGTGCTGTATTTTTTAATTACTACTACAAAGCAAAAGATACCTCCCCTTTTTCTTTCTTCTTCTTCTTCTTCTTCTTCTTCTTCATCTTTGTTTTGAAATAACTGTGCAATAAAGTACAGCTGGCTAAAAGACAAGTTTGATTCTGTTTTCATAAGAAACACATTTTATTGTCAAAAATATACCACTATATTAAAGTGAACCAGAAGTATTTTTGTAAACAAAGGGCAGAGAGAGAGAGAGAGAGAGAGAGAGAGAGAGAGAGAGAGAGAGAGAGAGAGAGAGAGAGAGAGAGAGAAAATAAACCTGAACCATATAATAAACAATAAGACGGAAATATTCTGATACATTTAAAAAAAATATATATATATATTGAGACGTTTAAAATATGACATTGCAGAACAACTGAATCATTTAATAACACAAAATTACGTTTGAGGTCAGTGTTCTGAAATGGCTATAGAATATAGCTGAGATAGATAAATTTGTCTTTCTGCTACCCCAAGGGATTTAATACCAATTTACTGAAATTCGCTCCAGTCCCGTTTTGTCTGGAAGGGAAATTAAAGTTAATTTGGAGAACCATTTTAGGAACGTCTTAAATCCACTTGTCTCATTTTCGTTGAATGTTTCTTGGAGATGTCTGGTATTTCCTAGCTCGAAGAGCTTTGCTATCGTCACAAAGAAGTGACGCGGCAGTTGAGGTCGCGTCTAGCCAATCTGATCATTTCCTCCGCTGATTTTCAGGGTGGCTTTAAACGGAAATAAGCATTTACATCAGCAAACGAACATGTAATTTCATCGTTTAATTTCCGACACGTCTGTTTCTTGAATTAGCTGCGCCAATCTATCAAACCCTCAGCCACACTGACCCAAAAACATCCGTCATCGTTTGAAGGAAGAATTTTGTGACATGTAACAGATAATTTAACATTTGTCAGTCACCTTAGAAGTGACATGGGTGCCGCTTGAAACACTTATATGCGCTGTCGTCCAACTAATATAGATGATTCCGGGTCAGAGTTCAACTTGCAGGGCTTTTTCTGATTAGCTGTTTCTTTATATATATATACACGGTTTTGAAAGTTTAAAGGAACTGTACATCAAAAGGAAGGCATAAATCGTTGAATACATTTATTAGTAATGAAGAAGATAAATTAATGACATTTTTAATAATCTAACCTGGAACGCGTGAAAGTATTTCCTTACAAAGAATTAAAAAGGTCACATTTAATCATTCTTATGTCTCCGGAGAGGAAAGAGACAGACAGACAGAGATAATTAACGATATCGTTATTAGACTGCCATTAAGTAACGCACGTATAGATATAATAATTTTAGAAGAAATTAAAATTAAAAAATAATAATAATAATAATAATAATAATAATAATGCAGTGAAAGGACGCAGTTATTTTTAATTTCTGCTAATCCATCTGACTGTTTTCATTTTATTTTTATTATTTGTTTACTTTTTATTTTTTAATTAATTAATTTCTTTTTGTTTTTAATTAAACTCTTGAAAGATATATCGATCATAACCATTTTTTTTCACACTTTTTTGTCCAGTCAGAAAACTTGCATTAATAGTCTCAGTAGAAGCAAGCCATAATAACGGTGACAGGAAAAAAACTCATAATTTAGTACAGGAAAAATGTCACAAAATGTATGGGTTTGTAGAGTATTGAATGTGGCATTAGAGTATGCATGGGGTAATTGTTAAGCTTATTGATTAGTCTAGATTAAAGAAAGGGGCTTCATATTGGGTCTAGCTTGGGTTTAGCTTACTGATTAGGACTAAGGTTTTCCTATTGTAAACTAAGGGCTTCCTATTGTAAATGATTTATAAAATGTCCCAGGTTAACATGTTTCACCATATATTCTCCAGCTTGCTCTAGTATCAGATGCTTCACAACAGCTTGCTCTGATTAGCACGTTAATTTTTTTCACTTCACTTCAGTATCAGAAGTATGTTTAATATGGAAGTTATTCATAGCAATAAGGGTGGTAACAAAATCTGTTGTGAGGGGTTCATGTATACCAAACATACAATTCGCAAAACACAGGTATGGTGGAATTGTGTAAAAAATATAGTTGTAATTGTCGAGGTTCAATGAAAACAGACTTACAGAGAGAACCTTGAGGACCGCAATTTGCGACTGTGGCAGAATTTCTTCGTGGTATTGGGTGGAACATCCGCCTAAACCACCAACATTAAAATCAAATGTGTTTCACCTATCTTTCATTTCTAATATATTTCTTAATTTTAATTAAAAAATTGTGACTTTTTTTTCTGAGAATTTTTTCAGTGACTTTTTTCCTTGAATCATAATAACAATACTAATAACAGTAACAGAAATAGTAACAGTAATTGTCAGTGTTCTGTCAGAATGTTGCCGCTCATTTTATGTTACAAAATATGATCGTTTTGGCCAATGTATAGTCCCGTTGGTAGTAATAATAGCACTTCAGACGTAGTAGTTGGAATAATAACAGCAGAAGTAATAGTAGCAGCAGTTGTTGTAGAAACAGTAGTAGTAGTAATAGTAGAAAAAGAAGAAGACGAAGCATCAGTAACGTAACGAGTAATGGCACGGTGGTCCCGCAGTTCGGAGCGCTACTGAATAATCTGCAGAGTTGAACTTTTTGTTTACTATTGTCAAATGAGAGAAAAATTAAACATGGAAATCGTTTCAGCAGGCGCGTGTCAAGTACCTCCGACTTCACACACCACAGCAGGTGTCGCGGCAAGGAAACACACAAATCCCATCAGATTCGCCGTGTTATACGAAGTGTCAAACAAAACCAGACAGCATATGTGCGAGACCGGGCGAGCGAGCGGGCGAGCGAGCGAGCAGCCAAACAGAACAGGATACCTGGTAGAAAACTCACTGCCAGGAACAGGATTTTTTTTAGCACTTTCTTAAGTCGAACCCCAAAAATGTACCGAGTTTTGTTTGTATTTTTTGTTTGTTTTAATTTAATTTCGGGTTGTTGTTTTTTTGTGTGTGTATGTGTGTGAAAAGAGAAAAGCGGAAAGAATGAGAAATTGAGATAATCAGATAGAAAGAAGAAAGAAAGAACACGAGACAGATAGCCAGAGAGAGAGAGAGAGAGAGAGAGAGAGAGAGAGAGAGAGAGAGAGAGAGAGAGAGAGAGAGAGAGAGAGAGAGAGAGAGAGAGAGAGAGAGAGAGAGAGAGAATCTATATGTGGCAAAAAGAAGAAGAAATTAATAAATCATTTTATTTCTCAAAATTTGTTTATTCAAAAGCTTTATAAATATTTCATTTTGTTCGAGAGATAAAGATTGTATCGCTGTAGCGTCTTTTCTTATCACAGAATACAGAGAAAAAAAAGAAAAAGAAAAAAAAGTTATTGAATCTTCAGAATCGCGGTTCACGTCTCATCTTGACTAAACACTGTGTTTCAGTAACCATTAGAAAATTGGCTTTTCGGGTATCGTCCAAGGTCTATGGTTAATCCCCTGGGATGTTCCACTGGCAAACAATAGGCTAGGACAAACACCTTTTAAAAACTGTGTAAACAGCCCCGGGAAAGACCCGTGGACGTTCGACTCACAAAGAGTAAAGTTTTATTATAGCAAGCTCACCGCGCCTAATTAGCTCGTCTTTCTCACCTAAAAGTACAAACAAGTCACTTGTCTGTTTAGTGTTGTTGTGAAAACAGATACGACGTCCAGCGGTTTCAGTGCTTGGTGGGAGTGATTGTGTTTAGTTCTTGTAGCTGTTGACTGTGTTAAAATATCCTATACTTGACGCTAAGTCTGGGGATTGAGAACATAAAATATTAAAAATATTAGCTTGTTTACACTTAAACTTCTGTTTTCCCTCTGGACCAGACCAGATGTTTCTAAATATCAATAAACGTCGTATAATAAATGTTGCCATTTAAAACTCTATTCTGTTATATAAAGTGTGGCTTTGCGAAATTTCTTGATAAATGCATATTAAACCATTCCTGTAATTGAAAAAAGGGGTGGCTTTAATAAATGCATAGAATCAATTACTGACACATATGTTTAGATTAAAACTGAGATTTCAAGTTCATGAGTGATTATATCTAAGCCGAGATTTAAAATATATAAATTATTAAAACAGAGATTTACTATACGAATAAAAGCCGCAGACTATAACTACAAGGATTTTTAAATATGTATTCAGCGATGACTTCCAATATGGAGCATCAGTAGGTGGGAACACAGTCGTTTCGTTTTCAAGTCGTCACGAACTTTGGTGTCCAGGTCAAAAAGATGTTCATCGTTGTCTTCAGGAATGTAATTTCGGACGTAATCTGCGAGTTTCGTCACGTATTCCACATTGCTGCCGGCATGTCCTTTCGCCGTTACAATCTGTTTGGACATCTGAGGTATGTCGGCATCCCCAAGGTAGTACTGGTTATCTTCAGTAGCTGTGAAAACCAGGACTGGCACGCACTTGTTTTTATCCCGGGGATAGAAAGTCGTCTGTAATGTTGTATAGCCGCCATTTTTCATTTCCCTGTTAGTAAGGTGATCCAGTGCTTTGGCGACCTGCTCTTTCCCGTTCACTCTGAAGGCAACTCCCCAAACAACTCCCTACAATAAATGTATAAATAGTTTAAATAACATATCTGTTTATGAATCAAAATCTGACCTTGCCCTAAACTGTTAAATGTTATGACTTGTTTGTTTACAAATTTGGTTGTAAGATCCACGTCCTGTTCTCATATAATTATAGTCAGTCCCACTTTATCCGCGAACGTATGGTTCCAGGAATCTTGTGTATGTGCCAAAATGGCGAATAGTCAGTACATTTATATAAACTGACAATTTTTTTATCCTGTACATGTTTAACTCGGAACTCCACCTACAGCTAACAACATCTAAACATCTTTGTAAACCATCCTGGTCACAGTATTCAAGCGTACTGTAAGCCGTCACAACAGTACCATTTATTTGCACGGTTGTTTATTTCAAAAGAGCAAAAGAAAACAACCTACCCCTTTGCATTCGACTAGATTTGCCACTCGTCCAGGCTGAAAAATAGAAATAAAACAGGAAATATTTCAAGTCTGAATAAAGAAAGAATACGTTTCATGCTTTCATGTCTAGCTATTATCTCACGTGTCATCGTCACCTAGTGGTTTGATATCAGTGTATAACACTAGTGCAATCACAGTGCGTATCTGCCATGAAGAATAGTTTCTGAAAGTATTTGAATGCAGCATGCACTAAGTGTATTTTTAGAAAGTACAAACTGTATTTTATGCAGGTCATGTTGGTCAAACAGCTGTTACATATAGACTGTAAGTAGATTATTTCCGTCCATAGCAGTGTGGAATGTTTCCTTTGAAAAACAAGTTAATGTGTGTTATAATAATAATATTATAATTCAGCTTGTACAGTTACACACACATACACCCACAGCCACACACACACATACATACATACATACATACATACACACACACACACACATTTACATACATATTTTTTCCTTACTATTTTTCTTACTTTCACTGTAATAATGTGTAGTAGTTTACCTTGCTGGGGGTTCCTCTGTAAGTTGTGTTTCCCTGCCAGAAACGTCTAACGAAACCTTTGATGTGGCCTACCCGTCTAGATTTATACTCGAAGTTCGGTTTCCAAAGCAGAGACCCATAGCCGAACACCCATATTGTAGGATTTCCTTTTAAAAGTTCATTCATCAGATCATCCGAACTCATCATGAAATTATCAGCGAAGCCAAACAACAACAACAACAACAATACAGTTATACCAAATAATATAGCAGCGTTAACGTTTTCTCTGCACTATTCAACCAACCATACTGCTCGTTAGAAAATTATTAACATGCGATTGGTCGGAGTATGTCAGGTAATTGCATCAGCTCGTGACAAATCTGTTGACAGTAACTGGAAAGTACATCTATTTACAAGCAGATAAATTTACTATTATCTAAACATTATTTATGCGTATGGCAATAAAGATATACATTCCGACGATATTTATAGCTGGAAACAGACCTAAGACAGATGGGAAATGTAGGATCATTAAGTACATTTCTAAATCAGCGCCAACTTTTATGATTTATTTACGGGTATATGCATGCACGTGCAGTGTAACATGATGTAATTGCAAGTAACAGAACAGAATAATAATTTAAAAAAAAAACCCACCCTAAAACAATAATAGTGATTAACAAAGAGTTCCTCCGTGCCTCAAAGGGGGGCAGTAGCCCCACGCGAGGTCGGTTTCCACTGGCCTCACCTGGTCCCACCCACTGTTCTACCCTGATTTTACACGATTACAATAAGTACCTATTTTATACTCTTTTTTTTCAATATTTTTTATTTTTTTATTTTTTCACGCTTTTATCAGTATATTTCTTTACTGTTTATGATATTATTATATCCCAATGATGGAAAGCACTGATAATATATTTTGAAAATAACTGAAAATATAAATTACACAAAGACTCGCACAGACACGCACAGACACGCACACAAATTCATGCGCATATCTAAATACCAACATAATTTATTTATTTTCAGTGCAGCTGTTCGGTCATGTAGTTAAGCCAGTAATGAACTTACTCTTATAAATATTTATGATGTCTAATAGCAACAGCAAACACAATAATAAACAAATAAATAAACAAATAAATAAAATATAATGTCGACTGAACATATTAAACGTATTACGAGAAAATTAAAGTATTAAATATATCACTTTTTTTCTTCTCTCGTTACAACGAATCTTTATTTATTTACTTGCTTACTTCAGTTATTTATATTTAAATAAAAAGAAATGTAATATAAAGCAGATACCACATTCTTTTCTTTTTTTTTTTTTTTTTTTTTTTTTGTTTTGTTTGTTTGTTGTTGTTCTGTTTATTTATTTATTTATTTTTTATTTATTATTATTTATTATATTATATTATATTATTTTTTTATTATTATTATTATTCAACCAAAGAAGTGGGACAATTGACTAGAATGCCATATCGTATTAACTTTTGCATATAATGCGTTTATATTTCCTTTAGGGATATTTATAGATCACATTAAGCCGATACATACAATAAAATGCATCATGTTACTGTTGTTAATTCAGAGCTTTATAACAGACGCCGCCATTTCATAAATATATACGCGCTCGAGCGCGCGCGCATACACACACACACACACCAAATAACTCCAAAACGACTAAATATAATATTCCAGATCTGACCTAGTTCTTTACTCAGACGCGTCAAATGTATCTTGCCGGGAGGGGAGGTTAAAGGTGAAGGACAAATCGTTAATGAAAATGTGCCGTCTGTCGCGTGGCCCTTACGTACGCCACGTACCATTACTGCGGTTTGTTATTTCCACGTTTTCAATCAAAACCGCGGTCGCCGCTTAATAGAACGTGTGTTGATGAGAGAACAGATGGCAGAAATAAACTCACCCGTGTAAATCAGAAAATTCAAGGTTAGAGGCCAGATTGTGAAGGTTAAAGTTGACCAGTTGCTCCACTGTCACTGGCAAAAGCAGGTCACTTTTTTCTCTCTCAATCCCTCCCCGTTTCTTATTAATAAAACACCGCTTGCATATCCCCGACAAAGGATTAACGCTAGGTCATCGTGCCATAGTTTAATAATAATACAAACAGATTCTTAATTAGACTTTTTTTGTACTTTCGACAGGAAATTCGGTCAAAAGAACTATACGGACCACTTACTGGCACAATTTACATCGTCTCGCAAGAGTGACTAATTAACATATTTTTGACATGAGATGCCAGCACATTAGATAGTCCTGGTTGTCATGTGGCGTTTATACATTTATACGATGTACTTATATATATATATATATATATATATATATATATATATATATATATATATATAAATACTTCGTATAAATATATATATATATATATGAATTTATGTTTCGTTGTATTTTGATTATCATACACACATACGCATGTGTGCTTGTGTTAATATAATGAAATAAATACAAAATGAATAGATACAAATTCACTTTCAGATTTGAAGTTAATTTATGTATATATGTATTTGTGTGTGTGTGTGTGTGTGTGTGTGTGTGTGTTTGTGTTTCAGCGTACCTGAATATACATGTGTGTGTGGTGTGTAGGTGTGGATGTGTGTTTTTCTATATATATACATACACACACACACATATATGTATGAGTAGTTGCAGACGTTCATATGTATGAATAACAATATATTTAAACATTTATTAGTATGTATGTGTGTGCTTGACTGCGAGCATATGTGTTTATGATCTGGTTGTAAGTAATCACTATACGTTTATCAATAACATATTCTATTACGAGTGAAATTCTTTCAGTATTATATGCACAATAATAAATACTAACTGTATTAAACTGAAAATATAAACTTGGAGTTATTCCCCTTCGATAATGACCACCCAAGTTGCAGACGTTTGAGGTTGGTATGCTCTTCCGGAACTAATTCATTAGGAACAGTTAGTGCCATCTGAAAACAAAAACAAAAACAGTAAATATGATAGTAGAAGTGCTCACTTTCACTTGATTATTAGCAGAGTTTCTCTAATGGGTTTTTTGTCGTCCGAATTTTCTCCGACACATCAATCTGTTGATTTTCACGATCAGATACAATAAAAAAAAAAAAAAAAATCTACTTTAAACTAAAGACTGGTACTTCCACGTGCTCTTCCTGATTTTTTCATCGTTCAAACATTTTGAAAGAAGGAAATATTCTGGAGGTTATTGCCTGTTATGTAGTGATTCCAGTGGTGAGATGACAATGGTCCAGCAAGAAGACCGAGAAGACTAAACAACACCTACACATCGTACATTCTCTCTTCTTTCTGTGGAATGTATCTTTTTATCGTTATCATTTAAATAAATTGGATGCTGTGAAAACATTTATTTACTTCTGGAATATGTATTTTAAGATTTTGTTTTACTGCAAATAACAACAAAAACAAAATAATAATATTAATAATAAAAAAAATTAAAAAAAATAAAAATATTTATAAAAGCATCATCATCGTAAGAGTCGGCACTACCATTAGACCAGCTAGGCAGCTAGGGCGTTGATTTCAGAGGGTTCATTACTGACCTTTATACGTCACATTTTTATACAAATTATTGTTTTCAAGAAAGAAAAAATAACATGATAAAAGCAAACTATACCAGTATAGTTCATTGTTCAATATTAATTCATAACCATGTTAATTTTTTCAATACTGGCAGTACTGTTACTTAAATTATTTAAGGAGGGGTGAGTGCACGTAGCTGGCTTTGCCTACAATGTACGTAGCCAGCACCTACCCTCGTCGCAGTTAGTAGTATTAGTGGTAATCTGCATGTTACGTTAAAATGAATGTTTTCGGGAAGATATAGTCGGTTTGATCATTTGTTTCCTTAAACTTCATAGGCCAACAACATTTTTTTAATTTTTAATTTAATTTTATTTTAATTAATTTATTTATTATTCATATTATATATATATTTTTTTTACTATTGGCATTTCGTCATCCATTTATTACGTTATCATTAATGTTGTAACCAAGTGTCATCGGAGAACTTCAAAAAAATAATCGAAAAGAATCTTATTCTGAACACTTTATAAGAAGTGTTTTCTAGCACCAGTTTCAACGCCTGCGTAAACAGGATTTCCCCCCGACTGTTCAACAACATTAAAACACAAACAGAAGACACGTTATAAAATATTTTCGCGCGATTTTCAACCGCACAAAAGATAACTCACTGCCGATGTTGTGGAATGATAATTAGATCTGAAATGTGCTTGACAAACCCTAATATCTTCAGAATAGAAATCTGTTGTCTGAGAGGCGGAGACCCGGAGAGCCTTGTTTTAGCCCATTTCATTCGTTCGTCATCGACAGATGCAGATATGCCCTAAATTCTGTAACCTTCACCTTCACCCATATTATGGCACAGGATGATGTAATCTCCTGGTGACGACTGCGGTCGCTACAACAATGCAAGACGTGCGCGTGCTCCATTCCTATTGTCATTTTCTTTAACGTGCACCTGATATGGGTCCCAGAATCTTTGCAAGGATGTCACGGTGACCTTTCAGCCGGCTCGTTAAGATCCTTGATGCAGATGTCAGGTTAACATCAACTGTTGTTCCTCAAACAGTTCCCTCTGGACACATGTCTATTGTTTTAGCATGCCACCAAAATAATAATAATAATAATAATAATAATAATAATAAATAATAATAATAATAATAATTTCACAGTGAACGCTTTTGCCTGATTAAAAACAAAATAATAATAATAATAATAAATAATAATCAGTAAATGATAACAACAACATAATGAAAAGCAAGAACAAGCATATCATATTATGGTCCAAACATTGCATTTTATGTTAACAAGTGCATTTACAGATGAAAAGCTAACTATCAAAATGTGTATGTTTTAGCATCAGCAATTTAATATTAGAAGCTTAATCTAAGAGACGATTTCACCCAAGATAATCTTTTCCATTTTTAAACTTTTTTCTTTTTCTTTTTATTCTTTCTTTGTTTCCTCTCTCTCTCTCTCTCTCTCTCTCTCTCTCTCTCTCTCTCTCTCTCTCTCTCTCTCTCTCTCAAAATTAACATCTGACATCGCAGATGTGATGAATTTTCCAAATAAAAATATGATTTTTTTTTTCTTCATCCTCCTAAACTCTGAAATAAAATCTATCGTGCATGTTTTTTAAACAATAACAGATTTATGATCGTTCTTAAAAATGTATTTTACGACGGCTGTTGTGTCCGGAGCCGCTCGTAAAGCTAACATGATCGATTACACGAAAATAATTGACGAACGAGTGTCCATGAAATGAGCATCATTCTAAAACATAATACGAAAGCACTGAGGGTTTTATATGAAACCGAACCGCGTCGCTTTACGACATTAGGACTACACGATAAATTGATCAACAAAGATACATTGCGGCCATGCGCTGTTTTCTTTTGTTGTTTTTCAAGCCCCCTTCCGAGCAAGTGACTAGTTCTGGTTGAATCTGATTCATTCCCGGTCCAATAAATATGAAATATACGTTCATTGCATGGCTGCCTTTGTGAGAGGTGGGAGTTTGGCGTAATGGACAGATGGGTTAGGCAGATGGACGTGAAGGGCCAGTCGGTGATCCGATACATTCTGCTAGAACCCAGCAGGCGTCATTTTGTTATCATTTCTTTTCTTTAGTTTAATTTTAATTTTTTTTTTTTTTTTTTTTTTTTCATCTGTTTTTGTAATTTTTTTTTTTTTTTTTTCTTTTTGTCTTCCTCACTAGTTTTCTTTTCTTATCCTTTTCTCTTTCTTTCTTTTTTTTTTTTTTTTTTTTTTTTTTTTTTTTTAAAGTTATTTATTATTTTATTTATGATATATTACATTTAAGAAGAAAGAGAAATTTGATTTATTAGATTTAGTTTATATTTTGTGTTTTTAACGAGTAACATTTAAAATTGTCCTAATTTTTTGCATAAA
>CM022665.1:3184166-3229166 GCA_012295275.1 Chrysomallon squamiferum | reverse complement strand
CGGAATAAAGAAACAATAACCATAAAGGGCAGGAAGCATAAAACTGTCAAAATAAGCGGAATTTATCGTGCGTCATAGCGTTTCATGTCAGTAACTTTTTTCTTCATGTTTGCATGGTTCGCGAACCTTTCCGTAGATGATCGTTAAAGATATCGGATTTGTTAAGTGACCATTGCAAGGTTCAGTTCACAGTTTTGAAATAATTTCATAGTTGATACCATCAAGCATAAACATTTTTTTTTTTTAAATTTAAAAAAATACATGATGAAATCTTCACTAAGAATAATATTAATAGAAATAATGATGATGATGATGATGATGATGATGATAATAGTAATAGGAATAATATAATATAATAATAATAATAATAATAATAATAATAATAATAATAATAATAATAATAAACTCATTATGATTAAATTGAATTTTATGAGAAAAGTATAAAGTCGTGTGCACAGTGACCACAAATATTTAATTGTTTTTACATTTTCTCGTTGATTAGAATATCTATCTATTTATTTATTTATTTATTATAGTTATAATAATAAAAAGTAGTAGTGGTGGTGGTAAAAGTAGTAGTACTAGCAGTAATAACAGCCGCAGTAGTAGTAATAATTGTAGGAGTAGTAGCAGTAGCATTGGTGGTTGTAAGATAGAAATATCCAGAATTCAGTGTTAATCGTTTTATTTTATTACTATACATTTAATAATTTAGAAAAAATCAGAATCATAAAAATAATAAGTATTTATCTATCTATCTGTCTATTTATTTGTCTATCTATCTATCTATCTGCCTGACTATCTATCTATCTATCTATCTACCTATCTATTTAAAACAATCTTAAATAAATATATAAGTTACTGAGGTTGTTTTGTCTGGCATAGCGCTATAACACGCCTGTCCAAAACAGCTGATGACAATGGACAATAAAAACTTAACAAAACAAATAAACAGAAAATAAAAACAACATAGACCGATCATAATGGCGTTTGACAAGGATATCGCAAATCACAGAAGGTTTTCATACATCCGTGAACAAGTTAAAACTCTTTTCATCATTTTTCTTTTATTTCAATTCTTTTTCTTTTCTTTTCTTTTCTTTTCTTTTCTTTCTTTCTTTCTTTCATTTTTTCCTTCTTAAATATACTTAATGAAACGTGTTGTTCCATCAATGGTTGAAATCAGAATATACGTGGTGTGAGTGGGGGAGGGGGTGAGGGGAGGGGAGTGTGTCTGGTGTTCTAGTGTTCCTTTAATAAGTTACATTAGGGTAACGAGAAGGACTCAAGCCGTGCGGTAAGGACAGGCTTTGACCAGCGTTTTACGAGACGCGTTTAATCACGAACGCGTCCGCTGAAGCACACTTCTGTCACCACAGGCGTGCATGTGGCCGTTTTACCGAGTAAAACAGAATTCATCTTAATAATTGTGGGCGACTAAGGTTTTTCTTTCAACTATCACGGTAGAGTGTGTTCGATTTTTATTTTATGGTTTTATCTATTTTGTGTGTTTTTTTTTTTGTTCCTGTTTATGTTGGATAGAACAGAGAGAGAGAGAGAGAGAGAGACAGACAGACCTCATGTTGTTCGTGTTAATACACAAATCAGTGCTACTCGTTCAGCGAAACACGGTAAATTTAAATAATGTGTTTGTTTTGTTATCAACGTTTCGTAACTGCTGAATAAAATTACTATTATATCTCATGTTATTATCACACACACACACACACACACACACACACACACACACACACACCGTTTCAAAAGAAGAAATTTAAAATAATCAGTGTCTGCAACGAAAAAGTAACGAACCAAGGATTTGAAAATATCCATTTTATACTGAGATAGTGGTTCAACAAATTAACGAACTGTTTTCATTATAAAAACTACTTTTATGTTCATTAAAATAAATAAATAAATAAATAAATAAACAAGTAAATAAATAAAATAAGAACACTGCTGGTACTAATAGCAGTGACTGCTTCAGATCAGAAGTAGCAGTCGAAGACCATTGCAGTTCTACAAAACTTACGTAAGTGTATCGTTGTTCTTCGAAATCGTTCCACGTAAATCGAACTACATTTGTGTCGCAGTATCCCCTTCACAGAACTAACATGTCACAACGACACAACAACATTAAATGCTCAATTAAATTTTATAATAATAATAATAATAATCTAATAATCCAGGGAACCGCTACGTAAATAGCAATCTGTAATTAAACGAATTAATGTTAAACAAATACATAAACTTAAAAGGAAATGTAAAACATGTCAAAAGCACATTCGGTTGACAGAGAAAAATGAACATGTCGGAAACAGTGAACGACACTGACTGATTAATTCTTAATTATTCATATGTCGGGGATTTCCGACAGGAACACGAGTCGGCTGGTTTCCAGCAGCTTGTCTCCCCCTGAACGGAACACTGGAAGTTGATGGCGCTGCAAACGTTTAACTCCGTCCAGTACGTGGCGGAAGATTTATGTAGCAAGTCTCATACGGTTCACGGACCGTTTTCACCTCACAGTCAGCCGTGTGCGTGTAGGACAGGTTAGCATACATGTCAAGTAAGGTAGAACTAGCAGTGACAATAAACAAAAACACATGTTTGAGATCACCTTGGTGATTGATGAATTCTCAGAAAGCTATCTGACAGTTGTAGATATGTACCAGCATGGTACCGCGATGCTGATGTTCCTTCTACGGACTCTGTTATGCTACTTTGAAAAAAAGATCGGTTTTGGAAAATATGCAAGTGGTTCTGTTCTGGTTTTTATATATATATATATACATATGTTGAACTTTATAAATGGAATGAAATCTCCGCTTTTCTTTGAATTTAAAGGCTGGCTTCAGTTTCACTAACATAGTCTGAGAGTTGTTCGTATTTAACTAACAGTATCTGTTGTAACAATATACATATATTTCATATTTTGTTACTTTTTTCCCCCTTTCATGGAGTTTGTTATAACTAATTTTAAAACATACCACATTTTGAAATTATTCTTATGTCTTTAATACTGTGAATGAACGCCAGACCAAGCGAACGTTTTGAAAGTCATACTTACAACTTGCACAACTTTTTTTTAATATAAACCACTACACAAAATTGAACAAACTCAGTTTCTAT
Source organism: Chrysomallon squamiferum (assembly GCA_012295275.1). Taxonomy (NCBI): domain Eukaryota; kingdom Metazoa; phylum Mollusca; class Gastropoda; order Neomphalida; family Peltospiridae; genus Chrysomallon; species Chrysomallon squamiferum. The sequence goes on along the minus strand of CM022665.1, from coordinate 3,226,034 downwards.
GTGTACAGTAACATTCTGGAAATGATAACAATAACAACAACAACAACAACAACAACAACAATAATAATAATAATAATAATAATAATAATAATAATAATAAAATGTTTTTAAGAGAAAATCGAATTTCAATTTGCAGAGTAAAGCGTTGTGTAAACACGGGAAAAGACTGGAGTGATAAGTGAGGGTAACGATGGTTCTGCGAGAGTGATTGATAGCGTGGCGAGGTGGGTGCTAGATGTGGGGTGTTTAACTTGATATTCTATTTACGTCTGCGCGCTGATAAAGCAGACGTTTACTGCTTGGGAATATTTATGTATGTTATTAATGACGAATCTAGCATGTTTGTTTAATAATGAAGCGATACAGAACAAAATGAATTTGAACAAATGCTGCCCACATCGTTGTGGTGATGATAAAAATAATGATAATGACGACGATGATGATGATGATGAAAGTTGTTTTCTAAACGTAATTATTATCATCATCATCATCCATGATCATCTGATAAATAAATACTTCATTTTTTTTTAAATTAATTAATTTATTTGTTATTTATTTATTTATTTATTTATTTATTGAATAATAAATTCTAATCTGAATTCCCATGTAATCAACCGCACTTCTAAACATGCGGGCAAAAGCGTAGAGCCTATCAGTTCCTGGTAACCATAAACTAGAAATAAATAATCAACCGAGAACGTTTCAAGACTAGGCGGATCTACACTTTTTGGGGGCTCTAAACCTTGAATTTCTCAACCGACAACGAGATCTGGGTAACCACCACTGTTATCTTCTTCAGTGGAATTCTTCACAGATCATCACAAACGTTCGCTTAAGACTTCGTTTCCCAGGCCCCTCCTTGATAAGGAGCACCGAAGCTTAATCTTCTTTTATTTTCATTGTAGATCCGCCCTCGATTCCAAGGAACGGCACAGGTAATGTTTACCAAATTACGTCTATCTCTATCTATTATTTACAAAAACAGTTGGTGCGCGCAGGTCAATACCACTGCACACCAGCGTTTTTTTTTTTTTTTTTTTTTTTTGTAGTCAATGTATAAACCATGTTGGTGCACAATGAACAAAATATGTACATTATTGTCTTCGATTAACACAAAATGGAAGAAATAGAAATTTATCTTGAAAAAGGAAATGCGGGGACACTGACATAACATCACGGCGGAAATTACACAGAAATACCGATAATTGTGCATAGAAAAGTTTTTTTTGTTTGTTTTTTTTCTTCTTTTTTTTTATTGACAAAAGTAGTTTCTTCAAATCCTCGTATTGTCTTCCGTAGAAAAAAAACGGTATCGAGAACAATTCCCAGTTTACTGAAGTAATAACCAACTGAACAATTGAAGAAATTTAAGTAAGCATGACAGTTTCTCAATGAAGTTCATTTAAAACACCGTTTTCTCGTTATGTCGACAAAGGAATGTCGTTATTATATTAAAACATTTTTAAGTTTTCATTTTTTTTTTTTTTAAATACCAACCGCAGCCCTCTCCATGAAACAAACAGCAACCACAATACAAATTCTAAAAGAAAAAAAAAAGGAAAAAAAGAAAGAACGAACGAAAACCCCCCAAAAAACCCCACAATACAATCAGAAAACACACCATGTCCTTTGATAAACCAGTTGTGCATCAGTTGCATACGCGGAAATAAATACAACAACAACAACAACAATGAGGAGGAGGAAGAGGGGGGTGATTTTGGCTGTGGTAGTAACAATAACTTATTAAGTAAACAAGACATAAACAAACGTAACGTAACACAGTACCGGGGTGTATTAATAATTATATATAGTGTTTCTATGCTTTCAGATAAACTGACATCATGTGTTAAGAAATGTGGAAATGTAAGCACGTATGAGAAAACGCTCACAGACTTTTTCTTCTTTCCTACCACATCAAGTGTCATGCAACTTTCTCTACAAATAACTTCACACGCTGAACTTCTAACAAGATCGCCCTCATTAGCTCCAAGCATTAACCGCTAAAAGGCAAACAAACGAAGTCGTATCTAAACGCGAAAGGAAATTTTTTTTCTCTCTCTCTTCTCTTTGTTGACACCATATTGTTTTCTCAACGGGCTCTTCACGAAAACAATGGCTGGAGCCCGAATTACACGACGCAGAATTATTGCTGTCATGCCCACATATTAATTATTAATCCATTTATTGACAAATAATTGGACAGGACGATGTAGTTATAATGAATGTGTTCGATGGGGGCTTATTAGTGTCACGCTCCGCTGGTAATAAGTCACAGATACTTGTAACGGGATCCGCTGTGCGCGTGCCCATCGTGGCTCGTGCTCTGCGATCTTCTTGCACCGTTGGCAGTAATTTCATCAAGTCGGGAGTCAGATGTGAAACGTCAGCTCGTTGTTAATCCTCAACAAGTTTTAATAACTTTCCTGAGAACGTTCTTGTTCTTAGTTTATACAGTTTCATTTAAAATACTCGACAGTTTTGACGTTGTTGAGAATGACACGATTTCTTTACGGTATTTTCAGTCGTGTCTGACAGTTTACCGAAAAGGTTGCTTTGTTATGTAGAAAGTAGTAATTCCACCATTCCATCTTTAAATATTTCTTCTTAAAAAAAAAAAAAAAAAAAAAAAAAAAAAAAAAAAAAAAAAAAAAAAAGAAAGAAAGAAAGAAACGAAAAGAACAAAAATTAAAATAATAATATATACATATAATTATATAATTATAGTATTTAATATACTTAATTCTGTTAAATTTTTAAAAATAAATACAGTATTTATTACACTTTTTTCTTTCATTCTTTGTTTTCTTCTTCTTTTTTTTTTTTTTCTGAAAATCAAAAGGTCACCTAATTACTACTTTATTATAAAACAGCTAAAACCAAAATAACAAATAACTAATAAAATACCCCCAAAAAAAAAAAAAAGATAATAAAAGAAACAAAGTGTAATTTAATATACCTGTACTTTTTATTCTGCTTCTGCTATGAATGACAAGGTTGATGTCTGGTGACATAAATTCATCGTGACTTAATTACAACTCATTACTTCCGGCAATATCTCGGTTCCTTTTTTTTTTTTTTTCTTTACTTTTTTTTTTTTTTTTTTTTTTAAAAAATGTAAAAAAAGAAAAAAGAAGGGAAAAACAATAAAAAAATTAGATAATAAAAATCCAATAAAGAAGCAACAAAATGAAAATTAGAACCCGCATCACAGAAGAACGCTTAGATATCAATACCGTGCATTAAACCAAAGTATAATAATTTGAGGAAATTATTCTCGATCTTTTCATAGCGGTAGGGAAGGAAGGCTGGTTCTGCTGCAGTTGCTCTCTGGTGGTGAACTTTTTTTTTGTTTCTTTTTTTTTGTTTGTTTCATTAAAACACATGTCTGCAAAAGCGTGCCAGGCGTATGACCACGATGAAAAGATACAAGCCACAACAATGCATAAGAGAAGATAATAAATAGGTTTTAGAGTAGGACAGTGAGGCAAATTGGCGGCGTCCTGCCGATAAGAGATTTCATTATACAGTTTAGGCCAATGATAATAAATCCTTGTTTATTGTCTCCTAAAGTTGAACCTTTCACCTCTCTCATAAATTAATCATGAGAAGATATGGTTTTGTGTGCGGCAGATGATATTTTTTGCTTCATCTATTCTTTTTCAAAGAGGAAATAACAATTAATTTTTAACTCTCTTTTTCCCCTACCATGCTATCCTAACTCGAAGCATGCCACGTTCATCTATCTGCCGTTGACAGCTGATGATTAAATGGGCACTAACATGCTAATATCTTAAATTAGCTGTGTGAACAATAGTGCGTGTATCTGTCTGTATGTACGTGAGTGCGTACGCACGCACACACACACGCGCGCACTCACCACACCACAGAACACCACACCACACACATACACACAAACATATATGCCGAAAAGTGATCGATTTAAAAAAATAATAATAATAAAAATTTAAAAATTAATTTCTTTCTTTCTTTTTCAGTTTTGACCCACAGATCTTGATAGTGAAATAAATTCAGTCCTATTTGAGACGTTTTAGAATGAGTGTGTTAACACATTTTATCATATAAAGATTTTACACCCACACACACACACACACACACACACACACACACACACATACACAGACACATAGACAAACCCACACATAGACACACACATACATACGTATACATACACACATACACACACATCACAAACACACACATACACACACATAGAGACATAGACACACATACACAAACAGACAGACACAAACCTGTATAAATAATTATTCGAGCAAACTTGGGAAATCCAAGTCATATCCTGATTTTCAGGTTTTCTTGACCTATTCTTAATAAAATTACAAACTTAAAATATAAAACAAATGAAAACTAAAGAAAGAAACTGTATTTAACAGATACAAATCAATACTTTTCTAAAATCGCTTTTCTTGAATAGACAAATGGCATGATACCTTAAAACACGATACATATATAATATATGAAGGTATCGGAATATTTCTCTCTTCAAGAAAAACGATTTTAGAAAAGTATATGAAGTGTGTGTGTTTGTATAGAAAAAAAAAAAAAAATTATATTTCAAAATCCCTATCTTTTCTAAAAAAAAAATCTGGAACAGGATCGAGTTTATTTTTGTGAACATATATTTTGTCGTCGCAATTATTTTGAATCTGAAGTACCATGTGTCAAAACTGAAAAAAAAAAAAAAAAAAAAGAAAGAAAGAAAGAAAAACGATCTTTTTAAAATTCTGTCACTTTGGGGCTTTTGGCTAAAACGGTAACCTGGGTTCAGAATTTAAGATCTGCAGCTGCCCTGTCGGGGTTATTGGAGGGGGGGTCATCTTCCAGGTGCGCGGAAGGTCCGCGGGTAGGCAACAGATTCTACTTTGATACACGATCATAATACAATCCCAATTAAACGCGCACTGTTTGATTTATTCATGAATCGAATCCGCAAGGTGGTGTTTATCTTGGTTAAGGCTACTGTATCGATTTTATCACACGTGACTGGGCAGGTCATAGGTCAAGGACAAGTTTCAACGATGGCGATACTTTATATCTGTGATACTGTATTTTTCTTTTTTAATTTAATTTAATTTTTTTTTTAAATTATTATTATTATTATTATTTTTTTGTTGTTGTTGTAAAATTTACTATGTTGGAAGCAGATGAAGTATTATAAAGTATTATTCAACGGTTAGTTGATAATCCATCCAATCAAACGTTCAGCGTGTTTCGTCAAAAGATGAAAATCAATCATAAAACAAATTAACAACAAAAAAATAAAGCAACGTGCCCATACACAAAACCAACTAACCAGTCTTGGATACAATTATAACGATCATTTTTTTTTTTTTTTAGAATAATTAATTAAAATAATAATAATAATAATCATAATCATAATAACAAATAAGGATACTTACAAATTTTTTTCATTACAAAAGTTCAAATTTGCGCGCGTTAGCAGAATTAAGAAAAGTAGTAATGTTTGCTTATACGTGCAAACTATTCCTAGTTTAAAATACTTGAGGAAGTCACACTAATCATCCATATTGATATTTGCTACTGCTGTTAATGGGATGACATTCACAAGTCGGTCGTTTTCTGATGAGTTTTATACAAACATTTAAGACTTTGTTTTCAAGTGATTTTTACAATAAATATTCTGGCGCCATTTTGTGCGTGACTGTGATTAATTTTATTACGCAGCATTCCTGTTTTCACTTCTGTGATAATGGATTTTATTTCGATACAATAATGAAAAAATGAAGCGCAGCCCATTACGTTAAAATAAATGAATCAACATACGTTAAAGTACTCCTTCATTCATATTGATTGACGGCTGTATTGTTAAACAGACCGTGTTAGGAGAGAGAGAGAGAGAGAGAGAGAGAGAGAGAGAGAGAGAGAGAGAGAGAGAGAGAGAGAGAGAGAGAGAGAGAGAGAGAGAGAGAGAGAGAGAGAGAGAGAGAGAGATTAACACAATTTTCAGGGACGATCAACAATTAAACGACGTTTGGTCTAAAGGAGTCAAAAAAGACAATATATTCTTATTTACGAAAACTGCATGACAAATATTAATTAATTGGTGACGTTGTTTTGTGGAAATTGTTGGCATCGAACCAAATACATACATGCAAATTTGACATTTATGCTTTCAGAATACGTGTATTAAGGATTCGTAATTACTGTTAAATCATTGTTTGTTATTACATTCAGAATGAAAGTATTCAACTAAATTTCACATTATTTATTAGACGAACGACATGCAGCGAGTATGACGTGTTATTTATAGGATAAAGATAAATTAGTTAAAAAAATTCCGAATCAGAATAAATGGCGATTCGAGTCTACTGCTGCACAAAGGAATAAAATAATTTACTAATGTTTTCGCTTTCTGTGTTCTAAAAAAAAAAAAAAAAAAATCTGTAGTAAAATCAGCTACACATAGCCGCGTGAACCTTCTCTCATTAAATAAAATATAAAATATAAAAAAAAAAGAAGAACAGAACGTATACAGTAATAAGTTCTTACATATTAACGTATTCAACAAGTACTGAGAAGAATCAGTGTAAAGATCAAATAATGGTGTAACTCTACACCTCCTCAGTTGGTCTGAAGATGAAATGATATCACTTTGATTTCGAATTTATTTATTTCTTAATAGCAGCACTTCAGACAAAAACGTATTAATAGTGAATGTTCATAAGACTGTTCCACATTACTTATTTATGAAGTACTGTATTTCTTGTCCCGGCGATCCGCAGTAGACTGTTACTCGATTCCCTCGATGGTGTTTTCGTGACGTCTCAGCTGATTTTTAAATGGGAATGGAGCATACAGAAAAGTTCATCATGTCTGGATGGCGTTAAATTTTAATAAAAATCTTTCTGTCATCAGCTGAATATTAAAATTCTACTTTTTAATTTTGACGTAATCTTTTAAAGATAAAAATCATCTTCATTTCATTAATATTTTGTTACTTTTCACACACACACACACACGCACGCACGCACGCACTCACGCACAGACACGCTGATATCTATCGTTCTCTGAGTTTATAAAAATGTGTGAAAGTTTCCCGATAACTGCTTGTTTTACATCAGAATATTTTCATTAACACAGCAAACGTACACTTCAAATTAATCGTATTTCCCAGATAAACCTGAACAAAACACAAACAAATCTCTTTTTTTTTGTTGTTGAAACCACGACCTCTAAACCATTTCATTTTCATTAAAGGATACTGAAATTTGCGGATATTGTAATTAATTGAAAAATTTGTTGAAGCAGGGGAGAGGCCGCACAGACAAAGAGGTCAAGGACAGCAGCTGTTGAGTGTACTTTACATTTAACCTGGTCACAAAACACAGCCGCCATACTTTGATGTTTTTCCCGTTCTGCAACACGTGCCTTTGTCAAAACAGGAAATAGTTCGTGACTTGTGTTTGTATTAAAATTTTCATTATTTTGCGCTTAGCTATTAAGTCTTGATTTTTTTTTTTTAAATTTAATTTTTTTTTTTTTTTTGTTTTTAGGTATACATTTTAATTATTTCATATTTCTAAGTTCGTATAAATAAACATACGTCACACATATTTATACGGGACACTTTCGTTTTGAATTACAAAACTCAGATATTTCTACAAATATTTGTTTTCTTAATAACTGTTAGTCATTAAAATCAATTACTTCTGATATTAATATTAAAGATATTCAAAACAAAGATTAGGAATATTGGTAAAGGTCAAAGATAGGGTTAATTCAAATGTGTAATGTTGTTGGTAATAAAATGTTCATTACGAAAGAGAGAGAAAGTGGGAATGACATCTGTTGATGTATGATTTGCTTTCATAAAATGTGAATGAAGTTGTTTGTTCTTCAGATTACAAATACAGGGCGTGTTCATGAAGATGCGAACTAAACTTTGATCTGTATCGCTGTCAAAATTACATATTTTTATTACGAAGAACAAACAAAGAGCAAACCACTTTGGCCGTGCAAGATGAAGGCATTCTGATCCATAAGAAATGACATGATCAAAAAAAAAAAAAAAAAAAAAAAAAAAGTTAATAATAAAGTACGACGTGTAGAAAATGTATAAAAATAGCATTGTTAATACTAGTGCTAGTACCACTATTTTTATCGCGAATGACAACAAATATATATGGAACAATTTTACACCTGTTCCTTTCACTGAATTACTTCTTTCAATAAGTTTTGTTAGTATTTAAAATGTACCATTATAATTTGACATTCATGTACAGAAGATACGAATCCATGGCTGTGTGTATACATTACACGAAGCACCCAGAGTAGTCCGCGTGAGACAGGAAGAGTTGAAACTGACTGGTTTCCTTCTTGGTTACGGTGATATAAGAAAGAAATGTCAGTCGTCCAGAAACCGGATTATGTTCCGTGGAAGCCGCCATCTTTGACATTTCACGTGACGAAGCGGAATCCAGATGCATACATACCGTCTATACTATCTAACAAAGAGGTTCAAAGAAAGGTCTCCGTAACCAAAATAACCGCACTAAGTTTTGTTATTTAGCGGACTTCTCATTTGTTTTAATATCAAAGTTACATCCGTGTTTTTGGCTTTGAGATTGTAATATTATATGTTATATTTTAGGAAGCCTCCCTTTTTGCGCAAATAAACAGCGAAGATTCTCGTTTTTAAACGTCATATTTCAGACATTATGATTATGACATAAATGAGTGAACGATATTTTCGCATGAATGGTTTGTAGTTGTCACACTGGGTTAAATAATGACAAGAACTAGGAAACTGCTTCCAACATCTGTATCACACACATGCATGTATGTTTGAATATATGTGTATGTTTGTGTGTGTTTGTGTGTGTGTGTGTGTGTGTGTGTGTGTGTCTACAGCAAATTATCAGAAACCGATCCTTTTGCACAGAGAGTAAAGCACAAACCATGTTCTTTGATAAACCAGTCATGAGAAGATGGAAGATGAGAAATAGTCGAGTGCACACGCTGAACAGAACTGATACTGCGATACATCAGGCCACAGCTGCGGAAACAGTGCTGGGCCACAGTATACGTCGATATAAAACTCACTGTCCGTGAAAAACCCCAACAAAACAACAACACAACAAACATCTTTGAAGCAATTATTAATATATTTAAATATAACGAATAATAATAATAATAATAATAATAATAATAATAATAATAATAATAATAATAGTAATAATAATAAAGCTATCTTTACTCGAACCGGCTTTCCTTTCTGATTAATAGTCACTGATTGCGGACAAGAACAACAGACTTAGGCTTCAGAGAGTAACTGTTGTATGTCGACAAATTCTACAACATACAAGATTCGTGTTCTTTTCTTAGTGCAAACTCTAACTGCTGTGTACATTCAGTGAACTGAGGATGTTTCTAATACAGTTTGTTTTATTTCACCTCAGTGAAATTTTCACGTTAACACTGGAGAAATGAAATGAGTTAAATATTATTTTCAAGGTTTAGACAGGGCAGTATTCTGGCGAAGTTCACACCTGCCTGTGTATACACGTATATACATGTATAATATTTGCAGCTTTTGTAATATCTGAATACAGTTATTCTGTGTATGTTTATTTGTGTGTGTGTGTGTGTGTGTGTGTATATATATACATTATTAAACCTGATTAATTCAGGTACGTATAGCCACTATATATATTAAACATAAACATAAAGATATCCAACAGTTGTCTAAACACCTCTAACAATACTGTGATAATATCTCAGATTGTGATATCAGTGCTGCTGCTAACAATAGTATTAAATTGCCATTTTCTGAAATCTGTGTCATTTCCCCAAGCAGACTACAGTTATTAACGAAGATCGATAATTGCTGAATTACCTGGGGCATTATTCTCGTTGTGTTTGGAGTGTTGATGTTTGGGACAAGGCTGGATGAAAATGTGGAACGGATATAAAGCAGTTTGAATGTTGTTGTGTCATTGTTACAGCTGAAGATGAAAAATGACGTAATATCGCCTCTGTCAAACAGGCTAATAACAACTCTATCACCTGTTAATACAGAATGACTTTGTTGTGAACTCTCTCTCTCTCTCTCTCTCTCTCTCTCTCTCTCTCTCTCTCTCTCTCTCTCTCTCTCTCTCTCTCTCTCTCTCTCTCTCTCTCTCTCTCTCTCTCTCTCTCTCTCTCTCTCTCTCTCTCTCTCTCGCTCGCTCGCTCGCTCCTATGTTACCAATCTTTTTCTCATTCTCATTTATTTTTTTCCCCCATTTTTAAATTTGTTTTTATTATTATTCATTTATCCATTTTTTCTGGCTTCTTTTGATTTTGGTAAGTACAATTTTAATAAGTGCGATATATTGAGTGCTGGCGTTTTATTATTTTTTCTTAATTAGTAGACACACACACACTCAAACAAATGGTGAACTACCCGTCCACCAGTTGATATAAAAGTCACGCTGCCATTATAAAGCTGGATGAAATACAAAATGGAAAAAGGCTGATCAATGGCAATATGCCGATACAAATATTTCCTGCCTTTTCTTTTAGTACATTATCCACTTTAACTGAAATAAAGCCCAAGTTTAAAGCCGTTGGTGCAAAGGAATAAAGAACATAATGGTATAGAAAATAATACAGGGCGTTGATACCGCTATTCAAGATACAGGTTTGTATAGTACTAAGCTGAAGCGAAGTCAAGGCCATGTCGAAGGTCAAGTTTAAAACTCGCAGAAGTTAACTTAACCTTTAGTTTATACAAACTTGACCATTTTACTGAATTAGAGTGAAATGTTTTTGTTTTTGTCACAAGAAATGGTCACATATGGCACTGTTTTTTTTGTCAGATTAACTTTGTCAATAAAACAATCAGACTCATTTATCACATTTACCTTCTTTCGATTCCCTCCAGCTGTAGACAATTTAGCACGCGCTGGGTCAGAATGTCCTGAAGTGACAAATGTCTATATTATGTTAAGTAAATTGTTTTTAAATATAAAATACATTTGTTTCAGGGACAGTTTCCATCAGTCATCAGCAATTATTAAGTAAATATGGCAGTTAGCAAAACTGTTGTTATTGTTGTTGTTGGTGGTGGTGGTAGTAGTGGTTAAATTGTGACTGATAGCGGTGGTAATGGTCATGTTGGATCATATGATGCAGTTGTTACCGGTGTTGTTGTTGTTTGTGTTGGGTTTTTTTTTTTTTTTTTTTTTTTTGTGGGAGAATTTTACGTAAGTGGAGAGCTTATTCTGTTTTATAATTGCTGAATTTGGGTATCTGTTAAATGGATAAAAGCTGTACGCATTTTTAAATCCATCAGTATATGCTGTTTCTTTTGTTTTGTATTAGGTAATTCACAATAACCCAATTATACTGTATCGATTATGACTGAAAAGAGAACAACAAAAAAACCACACAAAAACAAACAACAACAAAAAACTCAAATAAAAATAGTGCAGAATACAAAACATACAAGATGATATAATAACGTGGTAATTATGTTTGAGCCTGTTACGACCAGTTTATCCACAACTAGTTCCTACTACATCGCATATCTATTTGCTTGTACCTACTTGATTTCAGAAAATTGGCACATGCACGGCAATTGCAATTCAGCTGCCAATGCGTAGGTGGCCAGATACATTGTAAAAACGACCGCAGGCATATACATGCATGTTGCATTGATAGCTCCTACGTTCTTTTTTTTTCTCAGCAAAATGTTTAGAAAAATTAGTTGGGATTCATCATCGTCGTAAAAGAGGTAAATACTTACGTGGATTTTATTTTAAATTATTATTATTATTTTTTTTTTTTTTACAGTTTCTTTCTTTCATAAAAATGTACCTTAGATAATGAACTGTGTATATAATTATAGTAATTAAATGTGATAAATACAATAACAGACTACTAATATACGACTTCAGGCTAATAGATGCAGTATCGTGTTCTTGCAGCTGTACGGTGTAAAACAAATGACGAAAATGTCTGGGAATGTCACAAAGTATTTTGATGTTTTGTTTTGGAAGATTCTACTCTTTATCTTTGTACTGATAGAGAGTCGGTGAAGATGTCGACAATTACAGATATATATATCTATATCACTATATGACAGTCCTGGATGTCAGTATTCAGTTTGGTTTGTTTTTTCATTCTGCTTAAACAGTGGAAATGTGTAATAAATATAAAGACACAGTACTGATGTGGAAGTCAATTTTGCACACTTGTCACATTTTCGGACAGTAAAATGATTTAGGAGTGTAGCTTCTAAAGGAAGCTTTAAGCTTTGAAAACGAAGAACAAGGACAATGGTTATTTTCGTATAACAGCTTTAAAACAGAAAATAATGTGAGACAATAAAACATTATATATATATATATATAAAATATATATAAAAAATGATCGTCCTGAAGTGACTGTGATTACGAAACATCAGAAGTTAGTCAATGCTGAGGTTAACTGCAGTTTAATTCTGAACAGCGATCTACACAAATATATATAAACACACATACATATGATTCATTATTAGTTTCTTATATGAATAGAGTGCTGAGGATTTACGTATGTTACATAAATAGTTCAGTGATTTTGCATACGTTACATAATAGAGTTCTTTGGTTTTACGTACGTTACATGAATAGAGTTCTGTGAGTTTACGTACGTTACATGAATAGAATTCTGTGATTTTAGGTACGTTAAATGAATAGAGTTCCTTGGTTTTTACGTTACATGAATAAAGTTCTGGGTTTTACGTACGTCACATGAATACAGTTTTGAGGGTTTTATTATGTTAAATGAATAGAGTTATTTGGTTTTATGTACGTTATATGAATAGAGTGCTGAGGATTTACGTATGCTACATAAATAGTTCAGTGATTTTGCATACGTTACATGAATAGAGTTCTTTGGTTTTACGTACGTTACATGAACAGAATGCTGACGGACTACGTATGTTACATGAATTGAATGTTAAATGTTCTGTTTGTTACATGAACAGAGTGATAAGCGTTTAAACATTTTATATGAACAGAGTGCTGCTGATTTAGTAAGCTGCATGAACAGAGTTTATATATGCGTCACATGAATACAGTTTATATGTGTTACATGAATACAGAGTTTATATATGTGTTACAGGAATAGAGTACCGAGGGTTTACTTACGTTACTCGAATTAGAGTGCTAAGGGTTTATGTCTTTCTCACATGAAACTACTCAGATGTCAGAAATTAAGAGTTATCAGACAAGATAATTACAAGGTTTTAAATATCTAGACTAATAAGCGACCAGACAGATCGATTTTTGCCATTTAGACATTTCACAGTTGTCTGACACTGACCACAAGATGTCGAGCACTTTTGTACTTACCAACAAATTGGTACGTAGTAGTCAAAGCAGTTATACAAATTTTGTTTACCTGCAGTCAAGGTGAAGACTAACTGAGATACTGTAGACTCTAACAGTGACAATAACAACAACAGATGATCAGGTAAGTTACGTTCAGAAGGTGAAAAACAGGTGACGTCAGAACGTCCTTGACAATGAATTATTTTGCTGCTAAATGGAATTTTTCTCAATAAAGAAGTCGAATTCTTTCCTATTCCTCAGAGATTATCACACAGACTGTAAAAGTAAGTAAATGAGTTAACGTATATCTTTATTTGGAGTTTAGTAATATGTTCTGTAAAATGACTATTACCCGTACTAAAACATGTTTACCTCATTTTTTTTATTATTATTATTTATTATTTTAATTTATATATAACCTATTGATTTCTTTAGCCGTGTAATTCATAATAGATATTTTCTTTAACAAAAAATATAAAAAGGAGTCGTAACTGTTAACGATTTTGATTTTTAATGTGGATCAGTTTATATAGTCATAAGTATATTAATATATATATATACATATTTTAAAAGAATGCTGTCATTTACTATTTAAAGATAGCATATTGTTTGAATAATTAATTTCTTTCTTTAATGTAGCTCACATTTTTTGAAATTTTTAATTATAATTACAATTAATTGTTTGATTTGATTTGATTTTAGGTAAATGCTCTCTCTCTCTCTCTCTCTCTCTCTCTCTCTCTCTCTCTCTCTCTCTCTCTCTCTCTCTCTCTCTCTCTCATGCTCTTAATCTGCATACCAGTGTCAATGAAAATACAGAATATTTCTATAAATGCTTTTGCATTAATGTTATTATTATTATTTTTATTATTACTAATGTTATTATTATTATTACTATTATTTAATGTAAATTATTTCTTTAACACAAAGCATTTTTTTCCCACTACTTACGTATATTAGCTATTTTTTTTCTTTTTGAATCACTAATACTTTAGCTCACTTCAAGACACACACACACACACACACACACACAACACACTCACAGATAAATAATTTATAACCTGTATGATATTAATTAATTAAACAATTTCCCTTGATTAAAATGCATAAATAGATAAAAATCATAGTTATATCAGAAATACAGGGGGGGGGGGAATACTACGAATTTTCCGTGGTTTAAAACACTTATTAGTCAAAAACTATGCTAGATACAAACCTGAGATTTTGTTTTGGCATATTTTAATCTTAACATAAAAAGTTCTTTTCTACTTTATTTGTATCTTCAACATCTGCTGTTTGTTGCCTACATTGTGTAAATAAAAAAGTTTGAAATCAGGGAACGACTTAACGCTTACCCTGTACAAACATATATCACACTCTTCTGTGAACAATGCCTGTGCGTATCTGCTCAATGAGAGACGAAGAAAAGATACTAACTTCTCATTAAAACTGTTTGAACTACAAGACGAACAATAGCTCGCTCACATTACAATGTCGAGTACGCAGAATGTTTAACTATTGAAAAAGACAAAACACCGAGAACATAACTTTTCACTACGTTTTATAAAACGCGTCGGTTCTTTCAACTCAAGTGAGGACTGTGTGTGTACATGAAAGTGAAAAAACAACTGTTGACAAAATAAAAGCATGTTTGATCTGTGGAATTAAAAGACAAATATTTCTATTCAGTGGAGTGTTTCGGGCAGTCATGTGTCAAAAAAGAGTGACTCTCACATCAGATATAACTGCTGGCTTTATTTTTATTTATTTATTTTTTTGTACCAATCATCCATATCGAGTGTAATTGTCGTTTTTGTTCAATTCAGTCAGGATCCTCAAAGAGTTTTGATCCTTTATCCATCCCGCTGTCCCACAGTTTGATCACTGCACTGGCCATCAAAAGAAGTCATCAGTGACCATACTGACCATGATGAAAACCATATTGTTGTATTGTAAGCCATTCCTACACACGACCTCTAACCTGTTAACTACTACATTGTCACCGTTCACTCCTCATTCCTGTCCTTTCACGAGCTCCAAGCAGAAGCGTGCTAATGATTTATCGACTGTGATCAGCTTTGATGTTTTCCTTTTATCTTCTCTGCGTATAATAAAACATTTGTTTCTCAATGGTTTATGGAAAGAAAATATGTTTAAAAATTAATATGTTTACAAAAGCTGAATGATCTTAATAAAATGTTAAACCAGTGGTTCTTAACCATTTATTTTTTTTTTTTTTTTTTTTTTTTTTTTGTATTATTCGTTTTCTAATAATTTTTAAGGTTGGCGCTATTTAAATTAAATTTTACATAGGATGAATTATGTAGCGAAGTTGTAAATATAATATTTAAATATATTGTTCTTTATACAGTGCCCTAAGGGGACACTATGGCCAACATTGAGAACAAGTGTGATTTATTGTACTGTTTGATTTAGTTCTTTAAACAGACTTCTGCTGATTAAAACCGATATTATTATTTATTTATTTATTTATTTATTTATTTTACATTTTACTTTTTTGTTCATAAACTGTTATCCAGAATATGAGAAATCGCGCATCATTCTGGTCATTATGTTTCAAGATGAAATAAATCTAATCACACACACACACACACACACAAACACACAAACACACACATATATAAAGTTACAGAAAATACGGAAAGAATGACTTCTTTAAGTCATCAAAGTCTCTGCGAAATTAAACTATTTCAGTATTTCAAAAATCTTTTCTAGATTTTTAAACCTTTATATCAGATGTTTTACAAAGATGGGAACATTATTTCTTTTTTCTTTTTTTCTTTTTTTTTGTTGCTTTTTTTAAAGAGATGTGTTTAACGTCGGTTAATAACAAGGTTGGACGTGTTACGAAAATCGCATTTAAATATTATTTCAGGTCAGCTATTACTTTGTATGGCTGATAACTGAAGTGGAATACTGGATGAAAAGATTAATATAAAGACGAAATCTGGAAGGAGTAATGAGTTGGATAATGTCAGATTAAATAACTTTTGAAACGTTGAATGGAAAGATGGGTAGATGGATGTTAAATGCATGACCGGGTAGACGGACCAACCGCTACGTTTAAATGACTAATAGATAAATATGTTAGTGAATAAACGTATAAATATATAATTACAAACTATCAAAAAGTATATGAATACAAATTTGGAAATATCTCCAATCATTTTGCTATTTCTGGTGGATACGGCTGTTTTAACTTTATTAATTGCGTGATTAATTTTTCATTAATACCATTCAACTTCTATATATATTTTTATGTTTCACTTTTTTTTTATAATTTAGTGTTAATTTCATTTTAAACAATTTTATTTTGGGAATGCCGACAACTGCACCCTACCTAAATTCGATTTTAATCGGTTTCATTTTAAATTCCATCCACTTCCTGAAACTATTACGAGTTTGATGGAATAATTTATTTTTAAACGTGTTTTCATCAGTCGTATTGTACAAATTAATATTGCATGATATATTCAAACTCATTTTTTTTTTTTTTTTTTTTTTTTAACGGAACAGAAAGAAAAAAAAAAAAAAAAAAAAAAAAAAAAAACCACTGAAGATTTGTGAGAATATGCATGATAGGTAAACCTTTTTTTTTTTTTTTTTCTTATTTGATGTTTCGTGATGAATTTCGGTTGTGTGACTTGTACAAAGTTAATCAGGGTTTTTCTATCACATGAATCATTACGAAATTACAGTTCATCATTTTTGTAATAACGTGACATCTCCTTGATTAAGACAGCCATAAGAAAATTAACAAAGAATTTTTTTTTTTTTTTTTTTAATTTTTTTTTTTCTCTGTGAAGAGAACAATCACGTTCAGAAAAAAAGGGAAAAAAAAGAAAGAAATAGTATATCATTATTGTTCTAATAATATAAAATGTTTAAAACTGATACAATTTAAATAAAGTTTGGTGTTTTTATTAGTATACTTAAATAATATATATATATATATATTAATTTGTTTCTAAAACAATTAATAAATAACAATAATTTTTTTTCTAGCGCTTTCATTTCCGTTATATATACAACAATAGTTAAACATCATAAGAAATGAAATATGTGTGTATTATATAATCAAAGAAAATACACTTAAAATAGTTCTCGAAATTACGTTTTTCTATAGTTTTTGTGTTGTTGATTATCCTAATAAATAAATGCAAACATTTTTTCTAGATACGGCTGTGAAAACTGAAAATGTAAAATATATTCTATATATAAAATTAGTACAGTGTATTTAGATCAGTTGGACTGAATTCAGATTAACACAATAGATGTCACGGTATGGTCACTTATTATATCCACTGATAATGTTTCTTTAACAGTTATTGCAATAATTAAAATAAATAAATAAATAAAAAATAAAAATTGTCCGGTGACACAGAAATGAAAATTACATATTGAACAAACGTCTGTGATAACTGTTAAAGGTTTGAACCTACATACATTGTCTCTCTCACACACATACATATACATGCATAAACAGCTTGTAGCTGAGTGCATAATATGCATAAACCCAAAGAGAATTCATATTAAGTGTCATATAACAGAAACACTTAATAATATATAAAAATATACTTTAATTATTTATAACACTAACATTTCATTGTATGAAACAAACACGACACACATAACATACATATACACTTGGGTACAATATACAAGTACACATATAACACATAATACATATACCACACATACGACTTATAATACACCCATACAATGCTGTATTCACAATACATAATACAGTACAAAATACACATTTGCAACACAACACACATCAAAAGGCAGTCAGTGAAAAATGTTTAATGTGACACATCTCAGTTACAAAATACTCGAACATTAAGACGTGAAATTTCTATGAGCTAAAGACATAAAAAGAAAAGGTTATTTGATAATCTTGTAACTGCATATTTGTGTGATTCTATTATTAGTTAATGAACTAATTCATAAGGCACGTTAGAAAGCTCTTGAAATAACTGCTGTTCAAATAACAATGATCTTTGTAACTTGCCGTTTCTTTTGTGTTTAGATGTACTGGTTCTGTATGAATGGCTTGATATTGAGTTGGTGATGACAGCTTATCTTGATATCATTTCATACGCAGAGATGAAAAAAAACAAAAACTGTTGTAGACTGAATGAACCGCTGGAAAAATAGCGTTATCCTCTGGCTGTAAGGTATTTTTTGTAATCTTTACGTACATAACATTTTTAATCCAGTTATCTAAACTTTTATATCAGATATATTAGAGAGCTGAAAGAAACAAGTTAAAAAAAAAAAAAAAAAAAAAAATGAGAGAAAAATGGGAGGCGTCTTACACAATTACAAGTTTCTCATGTTATAGATACGTCATGATTAGCAAGACAAACAAGATGTAGAAAATATATTTAAAGCTGTTTGATAGCAGTATACTTGCAGACCTCACTAAACGTACCTGTTTAAAACACCGCAGTAAATTTAAGCTGCAGTTACGGTACACTACAGAGCTGCGTGATAAGCAAAACTTATTAATCGTTTGTTAAACCGTCGCGTGTACGCAGGAACAATGACGTATAGAAAAGCAAGCCATTGACGTATTGTGGTCACTGACACATAAAACCTCATAAACCGCTGGCAGTGCGCGAGAGTGACACAAAACGCGTAGATCCAACACTTGTTTTTACCATTAACACGATTGATTAGTAAACACATTGATCACAGAACTGAATGTAGAACACAGCTGCTGTCACAAAGTTGTTACACACATGAGTAAATGGTAATATTTCAGGCGACACGAACAGAACTTTATTTCTCACGTATAAATAGCATTAACACGTACATATATGTACGTACACAGAGAGAAGGAGATGCACATTTCTGCTCCATTACACCGACGTAATGTCGGGCGGAAAAAAAAAGAAAAGAAAAGAAAAACAATTTGGTACGTTTTATAGGATATTACGTTTTCACCTGTACTAATTACATAAACATTTCTTGTTACTGCAGCAGTTGTAATACTTCCTCTCGTTTTTTCTTTTTTCTTTTGTTTTTCAATTAAATGTTTTTTTTAACGTTTATGGCTTTACTGACCGTTAAATAACCCACTGCTTTTTTTTTTCTCTCCTATTGCTCAGCTGTCCATTCCAAAAGGTCATCTTGATCCAGTGACCAGCTGATGTCCTCCTCCCCCCCAAAAAAAAAAAACAGAAAAAAAAAAAAGAAGCTATGGCCAGCTGCCCGTGTGATAGAGAGTGTAAAACAATCTTTTTGGAATAAAAACTACCTTATACCTGTACACACTTGGAACAATGACCTCTGTTCCAGTTCTTTATTTTCATGGTTTTTCTCACAAGTGGCATCGTCAAGGCTTTGTTGTCACCGTGGCCACGTGTTGGTTTTTTTTTTTTTTTTTTTTTTTTTTTTGCCGGGTGGTCATGGCATGGCAAAGTTTTTTTTTTTTTTTTTTTAATAGTCGCTTTTGGCACTTGTAGAGTGGTAAAAATGAATGGAAGAAACCGTCAAGGGGTTTGTCACAATGGTTTTATGATTTGCGTGAAGAGACTTTTTTTTTTTTTTTTTTTTTTTTTGTACAGGACGCTGGTGGAGAAATTTAATATTTTTATTAACAGGATGAGAAAAAAAAGCAATTAAAACTTGTATTTGCATATACAGACAGTTTTTGTGGTTTTTAATAAATAAAGTAAAAAAAAAAAAAAAAACAATGGAATGGTGAAACGTTTGATGTGAGAAAACTTTCACAGATTTTGTGGGTTTAGTAAATAAAGTAAAAACAATGTAATAGGGAAACCTTTGATGTGAGACTGAAAAAAAAAATTAAAATTAAAATTAAATAAAAATAAAAAAATAAATAAATAAATAAAATGTATCCGGTAGTTGAAATATCTGTTTCACTGCTTTTATTTAAAAACTAGTTTTTCTTTAATTTAAAACAGATAAAATTATGATAGCGCACAATATTTTTGTTTAATACTGTTATGTAATTTGAGAAAAATATTTAGGTCATTAGGATCCATGCTATGTGTGTGGCTATCATTATTATTATTATTATTATTATTATTATTATTATTATTATTATTATTATTAAATTATTATATTATTATTATTATATTATCATTATTATTTTATTATTATTATTATATTATCATTATTATTTTATTATTATTATATTATTATTATTAAATTATTATATTATTATTATTATTTTATTATTATTATATTATCATTATTATTACTTTATCATTATTATTATTATATTGTTATTATCATTATCATTTTAATATATTATTTTTTATTTTTTCCCTAATGAAAGTAGCATCTAAACGTTATTAATCTGTACAGTTTTCATTCCCATTGTTCTGTAACAGAAAAGGAAACGAAACACCACAGTGATCGTTTTAAAAACGTATAAATTATAACGTGTAACACAAAGCACATTATTACTTTAATGAAATTTGAAGAAGAAAAAAAAAAAGAATCACGACTTTGAAGAGCAAACTGTTTTGTGTGTGCTGAATGGGGTATTTCTGTAGTTGGGATAAAAAGGAAATTTGTGTTTTGAGTGACAGATACATTTGTATCGATTAGATGTCATAACCTGAATTATTACCTGTCCTTCCCAAAACGCGACCAGAACAATTGCTATTGTTCATTAACTTCTATTTCAACCAGTATTAACCTTCAGGTATTTTTATACTGTTGTTGTTGTCGTCGTCGTTGTTGTTAATTATTGTTATTATCATCATTACCATCATCGTCATAATCATCCTAATCATTATTATCATTATCATCATCATCCCAATCATTATCATTATTATAATTATTATTATTATTATTATTATTATTATTATTATTATTATTATTATTATTATTGACGTATTTTTTCTTTGTAGAAAGATTTTTCTTCCTCTATCTTGTTGTTTAGAAGAGGAGTGGACATTTTGTGTTTTTGTTCAGGAAAGGGTTTTGATAAATTCATTTATTTTATTCTGCAGCTTCTGGGAAACATTTGTGATATAAAGATTAAATAGTTAATGAAAAATAATGATTATGACATAATTAATTTGATTCAATATATCATACTGCAGACATTTTTTAAATGAATTTTTTCTCCAGTTTTATAGTAATAATAATAATAATAATAATAATAATAACAATTATTATTATTATTATTATAATAACAACAACAAAAACATAGTATTTTAGAATCTATTATTTTTAAAAACAAATTATTATTATTATTATTATTATTATTATTATTATTATTATTATTATTATTGTGTTACTATTATGAAAATAGTGAATTTAAATACATTTTATTCTTTTAGCAAAAAATAAATTAAAGACCATTTTTCCAATGATATAGTAATGAGATTTAATATGGTGTCTTTTATTTTCTTCTGAAATACTTTGCAAAAGCAAAAACAGTGAAAACAAGAACATAACAAGTATTTTTTTTTTTTTTTTTTTTTTTTTTTTTTTTTTTTAAATTCAAAATAGAAAAAACAGTCTTTGATACAGATAAATACACTTGATTCAAGCCGAAGTACAGAAATTATCTCAAGTTATTAAACTTTTATTTTCTTTTCAAACAATTCTAAAACAAAGACAAAAAAAAAATGATTAGATAAAAACTTTTGAAAAATATAACTGTATAAGCCGACTTTCCGAGTGTCAGAGATATTCTTTGTGTTTATCAGATTTCTCTAGTTTGTTTGTTCAGCCTACCCATCAACACATGGACATTAATCACAAGTTTTACCAATTGCTTTTAGATGATGAATTGATCAGATACATGGCTGGATTATCTGCCCATTTTTTTCCGCTCTCCAGCTTGTCAGTTAGAAATTAATAAGGCTTAAAAAAAGATAACATCTAAAAGAAAAAAAAATCGTCTGACCACATATAGAATTTCATCATTGGGCAGACAGGTTTCTTTATAGTTATAATTATTAGAGCTATTTAAAAGTTAAACTTGGTGTTTAGTGAACCTTTGTCTTGACAGATTCAATTTTGTGTATTTGTGTACATTCATAACGAATTGCTTTGATGCTAATGAAATTCTTCATTATCACAGGTTTCTGTTATTATTATTATTAATTTTTGTTTTCTTGTTGTGTTGTTAGTAGTAGTAGTAGTGGTAGTAATGTTTTTACTGTTATTATTATCATCATCATCATTATCACCGTCATTATCATTGTTGTTTTTGTTGTTAATACTTTCCTTTTTTTTAAAAAAAAAAAAAAAAAATAATAATAATAATAATAATAATAATAATAATAATAATGTCATTAATGTAACAAAACAAAATAAAATATTGTAATTAAACTGGTGTTTGGCTACATACTGGAGAAGTAGTGAAATATCTGGGCTTTGCACTTAAATATATCAGTAAAAATGTTTTCTAAAAATAATTATATATTAAGAATATAAGACTTCTCATCTGTAAATGGAAAATAGATTTAAAGAAAAAAAAAAATCACCTGGCTGAGAAACATTTATATTGCTAATGTAAAAACAATCAGACTCATTAAATAATAATAATATTTAGAAACTGTGTAATATGAGGTTGTTAATGTATGTAATTTTCTAATTTCAGTTGTCTGCTTGTTCTTACACAGAAAGAGGAACCATGTTGGATTCCTCATTTAGGTTTAAACACAAACCTCCAAAATCGATTTGGAAAATATTCTTTTTAAAACCTTTCAAGCAAATGAAATTAAACTTAACATTTTTTTTTAAAAAGAATACATTTTAATAATAACTTCTAAATGAAATCAAGTGTATCCAAATTTCAGACTATTTTCTTTTTTTTTGTTTTCTTCTTTTATGCAATTAGAAGGAATTCATTATTTTTTCTTTTAAAAAAACCGAACTTTAGAAGTTCATTTCCTAACTATTTAGTGATGAATGTGAATTAGCTCTGCAGGGAACTGCAGTGTCAGGAAATATTAATTCTTGCATAAACAACCTTCTTCATCTTTCATCCATGATGACATTTCTGCAGAGAGTGACCTACATCATTATGAGAACTCTTTTGTCCTTCGGGCTTCCTGTCTCTCGTGCCAGTTCACTTCACCGGTGAGAAAAAAAAACGTAGGGTTCAAAATGTAAGCTGGTTTTAAAAAAAAAAAAACACCTGCCCTTGTGATGTTTTTGTCCCCCTCAGAAAATCAATATCTCAATGGTAATTGGTCAATAATTCCTAAACACTCAAGTGGGATTTTTTCTTCTTTTTTTTTTCTTTTTTCTTTTTGTATGTGTGTGTGTAATTGATAGATTGATAGCTTGTGCAATTAATTTCTCTATTTTTCAGTCCATATTTTATTACTGCATGTTTATTGTGGGTTTTTTTTTTGTGGGGTTTTTTTTCTCATTTTTTATTTCTTTTATTCCTATATATTCTTCTTTTTTTTTTCTTTTTTTTTTTATTTATTCTTCTTTTTACTTTTTTTCTTATCTTAAACTCAATAAATCAGAACATGACAAAATACACAGATTTGATTATACAGCCTCTAGAATGGTAATTTGGGTTGTAGTTCTAAAACAGGTTACAGCCTCTGTACTATTATCTTTATAACAAATTTGATTTATGGCTAGTAATGTCAAAAAGAAAACCAATATATTGATTTTTGTCCTTTTTTTTTTATATTTCTTCCTATTTTTCCTGTGTGAAATGAATAGGAATATTTATTTAATGACCCTCACACTCATTAAATAATCATTAGCTGTAATTAAGATTAAAAGATACATGTAATTCTAACTAATCCTTTGCTAATAAAAGAAATACTTTATTATTGACATCATGTAATGTATTCGGATAAAAGCAAAATGTCTGTGTAAAGGTTAAGCTGTCAGCCACAAAACTGCTAGCTTCTAGGATCTTGTCCTGGCGGTTAACTACCAAGAATGAGGTGTTAGGTCATCACAAAACACTTTTTTTTTTTTTCCTTCTAATTCTTTAATATGTTGATAAACAGAAATGTTTATACTTTTCAATTTGTGGCCAGGTTTGTGGAAAACAAACGGAAAGTGTTCAACTTGACAGTATTTGACAGAATAGTAAAAAAAATAAACTAATATTTATTTAACAATTTAATTTATCAGTGATTTTATTTAACAATTATTGTTTCAATATTGTATTTTAAGTTCAGTTGCAAGCCTAGAAAATATATTAATAAAGTAGGCCTGTGTGTGTGTGTGTGTGTGTGTGTGTGTGTGTAAAATTTAAATTATTGTTATTTGAAAATTCAGTTATACTTTATTCATAAAACTACTATATAAAAGAATTATATCATAAGATATATATAACTCAATATAATCAGTTATTCTGCCATTTAAAACATGTATGTATTTTTATATGGATGGTTCAGCTACATGTGTATTGCTTTGGGCACACAATCTAGGAATTTTCTGCCTGAATCTGCACTGGAGGAATAGTCGCAGAGATCTGAGTAAGTTCTAGATTTCATCCTAGTAGCTAACATTCACAAGGCCAGTAGTGTAACCATGAATTACTAAAACAGGCTGACCCCACAAAAAAAAAAAAAAAAAAAAAAAAAAAATTTAAAAAAATAAAATAAAATAAAACTGATAAAACAGTCTTGCCAAATCCTTATAATCTCATTCCTGTAATATCATTAATCTAATTTTTAAAATAATTGCTATTGTTAGGCCGTGTATTATTTCTAGAAATGTCCATTAAATATTGTTACTGAGACAAAGATACTGTTTAACATAAATAAAAAAAATAAACTCGTCTTTACCACCTCATATGAAGAAATAATTATGCAGAAATCGAGATCTGAACATTAACAAGAAAGAGAAGACAGGTTCAGTGATAAAGATTTTTTCTGTGACACAAAACAGTTGACTGAAACCACACAAAGGGCTGCACTCTCTGCATGTTGATTTTTACTTTGTGTAAATATCATTTTCTTTATTCTTTTTTATAATTGTGTAATGTGACCCCTTGTTGACACTGGATTTGTAATAAATACTGCCATTTCTGTTTTTCATTTTGAATACCATAATTTAAAAAAAAAAAAAAAATGTTTTTTAAATCAGTTTATTTTATTATTATGTTATTTTTGTTATTATTACTCCTGCTACTACTACTATTATATTGATTTATTATTAATTTTTAAAACTTTATTAATTTTTTAATTTCATAGAAAATAAACTATATATAAGTGTATGTGTGTGTGTGTGTATATGTATATCTATATGTATTTTTATATTACTCTATAATTTTCTTCTTTTTTTTTTTTCATTATATTATTATTAGTTTTTATTTTATTTTTATTTTTTTTTTTTTTTTTTTTTTTATTTATTTTTTTTTATTATATTTTTTTTTTTTATAAATCTGTAGATGGTGTGCTGTGATACAAAGGAATCATTTTTTTATCTGCTGATTAACATGTGTTCTTCTCACAGCAAATAACAGCAGATGACAAACACTGCAGTACTGACAATAATTTCTTTTACCAACCTCTGTAGTGTACAAAAATATCAGTAAAAACAATGAGGAATACTACCACTAATAATAGTGATAATGATAATAACATCCATGTACAGTGATAATAGCAACAACAGAAATAATAATAACAATAATATATAAATATTTTTGAAAAGCAATTCATTTTTTTTTATATTAGATACTTTTTATTATCATCATTATTTTATTTTATTTTTGTTATTGTTAATATTATTATTATTATTTATATTTTTATGATTTTTTTTTTTAATTATAATTATTATTATTATTATTATTATTATTATTATTATTATTATTATTATTATCATCATTATTAATATTATTATTTTGTGTATGGGCATAAGTTGTCATCAACATGATAGTTTGAAATTTTCTATGGAAGTAATTCCAAGGTGTGTGTTCTCCTTATTTTTCAGTCAACTGGTGTATTTTTCTTCATATCGTCTAGATAATTATGTCCATCACAATGTTAGCATCTTGTCTATTCTCAAGAAATGAATCTCTCCTTGAATTATAAGCAACCTTGAATAATAAAAGCTTAATAAGAGGATGTTTGTAGACAGCAAGATAATGTAGTAATATTGTATATCCATCAAAATAAAATGATGTCTTTTTTTATTTTTCTGATATGGTGTTTATTGTAAAAGGTGAGATGTTTGTTAATGGAAAAATAGGAAAATATGTAGATAGCATATTAACAGGTAAGTGTTGGTGAGAATTAAATTTCTCATTAGAAGGTGAGAAAGTGTCACCTGAATATAAACACACAGGTACAAGTATATTGTTTACCTGTGAGAAATAATTAAATATCTCGAAAGTGTGGCTAAACTTTGCTCATAACTGGAGACTGAAGTAAAAATAATGCACTGAAAATAGAACCCAAACTATTTCACCTTATTATTTAATGTAAAATTTGGTCATATTAATTCCTTTTACTGCATTTTAATTGTAACTAATCTGATTTATGATAAGAGACAAAAAAAAAAAAATTGTGAGTATGTGTGTGTATGTTATCAGTATAATAAAATAATTAACTAAATCGGTTTACTACCATTAAGAAAAATGATAAATAGTAACAAAGATTTTTCATTTTATAATATTTTTCACCAGATAACAACATTTTCAAACTAGCATTTTTACTAAAGATGTATTTATAGACCTCATTAGAAAACAAAAACCCCCCAAAAAACAAAAAGTTAAATTGATGTAATATTCACTTAGGCTAACATTTTATGAAAGCTATAGTTTTGGGGGGTTTTTTCTATTTATTTTTTTATACAAAATTTAGCAGTATACTTTAAGTTGTATTGTCACAATGTTTTATTAAATAAATAAGAAGTGGACAGTGATTTTGAAAAGTGACAAAGGAGGTAGCTGAGGTCATGAGAAGGCTAGACATAATGGAGATATAAATGTGTGACCAAAAGCATCTGTTTCTTTGTGTTTAAATAATTAGATTTACTCTCTTTCCTTATTCACACCTGATGATTTGACATGACACTCTCACACTGCTGTCAGAATACATGAAGAGAGATGTCTCATGATGATGATGATGATGATGATATGATGATGTGTGTGTGTGAGTGCACATGTATATATATATATATATACATACATACATACATATATGTGTGTGTATGTGTGTGTGTGTGTACACTTGTATATCTTTATGTAAGTATGTAGAGATTATTATATGTATATGTATATATGTATATATATATATATATATATATATGTATGTATAATATGTATTTATATGTATGTTTATATGTAGGTATAATATACGTTGAAAATTAAAATATTCGTAGACACATGTAAAGGTGCGAGACTGCGATTTGCTACATGAACTGAAAAAAGAAATCAGTTTTTAACTTAAGTGTAATTTTGGAGAATGTGTTTCTGTTACAAATAAATAAATATAAATTATGACCTTGTGTTCATCTGATAGCTAAATGTGGTACCTTGTGACCTGCTTAACACCTTCAAATAGAGAAATGATGGCTTTAATGGCTTTTGTGTTCTCGTGTCCTAAAGAGCTTTTCACAAACCAGCTTAAAGCATGTTTTTCTGAAACGGGCCATTTTTCTCAAGCTAATACAAAATCAATAGTTATTGAGTGAAAACAGTCATAATGTAGTTTTTATAAGCACACACAATTAATGGGAATCATAATGCAGTAAAAAAGATTACTATCGTGTGAGGGGCAGCATCAGGGGAGGTCTGTCACAGTCAGTGTAGTATTAGTGGTAGTCACAGCACAGATTAGTACTATTCACCAACGTGGCTAAAACTAATAATTCATCATATGTTCTGACAATAAATTTGTATTTATATTTATAAGACAAATTGTCGTTCGATATAATCCATTTATAAGAAACTTCAGCCAGGAAAAAGGAGAATATGAATGACATTAGTGTAGTTGTAGATATAATTCTTGTTTAAATAAAAAAATTAAATTATATATATGTATATATGTTTTATTTCATTGAAAGCTATGTCAGTTTTTAATACACAGTAATTTTATTGTTCAGAAAGTAAAGAAACTGTTCAACTATTTGTAAAAAATACATCAGACTCGTTAGTTATTTCAAAGTATCAAAACATGTCTCATTTTTAGAAATTCAAATTCAACTAATATTACTACAGATATTACTATTACTGTTACTAAAATAAATACAATTGTTATTGTACTTCTACTATTACTATTATTGCTACTACAAAAACAACAATTACTATTATTACACTTCTACTACTGTTACTATTGCTGCTACTATAATGACAACAATTACTAATATTATTATTACTACTACTTTTATAGTTATTGCTACTATAATTACAACAATTACTATTAATATATCTATTATTCCTACATCTACTACTACTACCACTACTTCTATTACTACTAGTATTCCATTTGTAAAACTAATTCATCTAGATGGTAAAAAATTTTTAAAAGTGCTAAAATATTTCTTTTAAATATTTTGATTATCAATACAGTAATATGATATTTCAATTTGATATTTCATTTCTGATAGCTCTGTGGAATGCTGATGATATTTTCTGATATATTAATAATTTAGCTGCATTTTTAATTCAAATATGCATGAAGATAGTTGAAATTCATAAATATTTAGGATCAGAATTTGGTATTTTATATCTGACATTATCCTGTGAGAAATTCAGACTTATAAATAATTTGATTTGGTTTTGCCATGAAGTCAAAAACCTCTGGTGTTTCAAGTGCACAATTCTAAACATTACACCACAAAGTCCACCAGTAATTGTTAACACTGCTGTCATCAAAGAACTTGACCAAGCATGCTTGTTGTGGGCAAAACTGCTTCATAACAGTTAAATCTGACATCCTAGTAATTTTATATAAATGTTTCAATTTATAAACGGTCTTTATAAGATTATGAAACAGCGTGTTGTTATGGAGGGAGGTAACTCATATCATAAATACTTTGTTTTAAAATTTAGTGTGTGATAGCCACTGTTTGAATTGCACCATCTGCTCACAATTATTGCTTATTTACCTGTGACAGATGCAAGAATGAGCCTCAATTGCAAAACCAACAGAACACTGGCTATAAATTACATAACAATGGCTGTCAGTTCTGTTACTACAGAAACAGACAAAAAAAAAAAAAAAAAAAAACTAAAATTGCAGTTTCTCAACATATGCTTTTATTCAGTAAAGGTTTGTGTTCTCTGACAGGGATTCATGATAAATTAATTCATGTTACATGTAAAACAGATGTGATAAATAGAAGAAAATCTTCCATGTTACTACATGCTGGAAACTGTTGTATGAGGATCAAACTGAATCTGTTGTGATAACTCAGAGATATCAATAACATTTGTTACACCCATTACAGACAAGATATTGTTATATACAGCAGTGTTTTCTAACACTCTGACACCATAATTTCATTACTCTCACTTTTAAAAATAACAAGTAAACCCAAATAAAGTAATTAAATATTTTTTGAAAGACCCATAACTCTTACACATTTTAATGATTAATGGTACAACAAAGAAAGGTTTGTGACAATTATTAAGAAATTTCAGTATATATTTTACTAATATATATATATATATATAAATGTCAGTCTTGCAAGTTTTTATTATCAAATTTTATGAGTAGCATCTGTATTATCTATCACCTGGTGTTTTCTCTGAGTGGGGGTTTACATTACTCAGTAATTCTTGAATAAGGTTTATATTTAGTCAACCTCATGACATCAGCTCCAAATAAAACTCATAATAACAGGTATTTTACTTACTGTAGTAATTGAATCTCACAAAGGTAGCACAAGTTTACCTTTGTCATGTATGGATTTACCTGTATCTGACGATACACACTGTTTATCAGGTATAGTTATTAATCCATTGCTAAAATGTATTTTAAATTTATTTACTGTTTTTTTTTTTTTTTTTTTTTTTTTTGTTTTTTTTTTTTAATGTTCATGGGATTGGTGGATAGGCAGATTGTTTTGTATGAACGTTAATAACATAATTATCTGTGAAGTAAAAGTGTAGAATTTATTTATCTCGTGTGTAGTTTTAACACATGCAGTTATTAAAGAAGTTGATAATTTACATATTTGTGACTTTGTTTATAAAATGTCATAAAACTTTATTTCTTTGTTATGAGATAATTTTATTATTATTATTATTATTATTATTATTATTATTATTATTATTATTATTATTATTATTTAATCAAAATGAGATGATTCATACAGATACATACACACATAATAATAAAAACATGATTATTTTGTTCTATTATTATTAATTATTATTGAAATCACATTATTGTTATTAATATTATTATTATCATTATCTGATATCAGTTTTTCCTAACAGTAAACTATTAAAACAAAAGCTAGTATTTTATGTCCTGTCATACCTTGTTTATTTCTTCACCAGTGACTCGTGCATTCATGTCTTTCACTGCCTCAATTATCTGTTCATCCATCAGTCCAAAATTGTCTTCATGTCAGGTATATCATTTAACATCAGTGCAGAGGCAGTCACTCCTGTTCTATATAAAACAAAATATGAAAATAATTAAGACAATCTCATTTTACAAATACGAGTGCACTGGAAATAGTTATTGTGTTTGTATATGTATTATAATGCATGTCGTGACAGTTGAGTATCATCATTGGTTTGACAACTCTGAAAATGAAGTCCATAAAATGTATTAAAATGAATGAACATGCATTTATTCCTAATTAGCCTAAAATATGAGAATTATATGTAACAATTATTTATAACTGTAGCACTTTTACATTAAAAAAATAATAATAATAAATTAAAAAAAAAAAAAAAACACTAATTAATTTAAGATAATAAGCATTAATAACTGAATAATTCATTCTTCATATTAAAAAAAACAACAACAACAACAAACCCCCCAAAAACAAACAAAAACATGAAATTTGATATTTAATTATTACAACACATTGACTTGATGTGTTGTTATTAATTTTGTAACGACATTAAAATGTTTGTATTTTTATTACTTGTTTATTTGTCTGCATTTTTTTATGTTTGCTCACCTGACTCATAACTAGAAAATAATGACAAACTGTTCATCAGTTATTTTACATTTTTTGAAAATTATTCTCATTTATTTTATTGTTCCTGTCACACACACACACACACACACACACACACACACAGATATAAAGATATAAAACATTAAAACAAAAACAGTTTATATTTAGATGTACCATCCTTTAAAATGGAATTTTAAAACTGAAATATCATGATATATAATCAATACTGACTTGCATTTGATAATAATTTCTAATTATTGATTCAGCAGTGGAGTAGTTACACACTGAACTGTACATTAAAAGATTATTATTTCTTTTTTTTTTATTTCATTATAATTTACTTGTAGAAATCTTTTTTTTCTTCTTGTCTTTCATTTTCAAGTTATCATTTTTTTCATGACAAAGTGCATATATTTTTGTTTAACTCATGGTTCTTCTGACTTGCATATGGGTTTAAATGGGTTTTAAAAAAAAAAAAAAAAAAAAAAAAAAAATGATTTAAAAAAAAGAAGAAAAAAGACAGATGTTTTTGGTGTCTGGCTGAAATGAGAGAGACAAAGAAAGTTCTAACAGAAAATTAAGTTAGGGCAGAAGAGCCTAGACTGGAATGCATGAAGACATTTTTGACTGTCTAAAGAAATGGTTAGAAGGTAATCTAGAACATTTTAAACAAAGATTTTTTTTTGTTCACATTGACATACTCTGAGAACACTGGGAAAAAACCCCGCAAAATTCCCCCCCAAAAACATGAATATTTAAAAAAAACTAATATTCATACACTTTTGTTCAAATTAATTATGTTTGAAAACAGTAGCACATGAATTGTAATAAATGAAAAGTTTAATAAATGAAAATTTAACAACTGAAAAAAAAAAAAGACAGGTTATTATGAAACTGTGATCTGTTGACATTTCTGAAGATGCTACTGGGTACACTTGTTTGACATTATGTATAAAATTTCACTAACATGAGAATCAGATCAAGATGTGCAGTCCCAGTACAGGATTTAAGTTCTGACTTTGGTCTCAGTGTATCTGCAATAATTGAAAACACTCAGAGAGGACTAGACAGGGAAA
This sequence comes from Chrysomallon squamiferum, assembly GCA_012295275.1. Taxonomy (NCBI): domain Eukaryota; kingdom Metazoa; phylum Mollusca; class Gastropoda; order Neomphalida; family Peltospiridae; genus Chrysomallon; species Chrysomallon squamiferum. The sequence goes on along the minus strand of CM022665.1, from coordinate 3,193,516 downwards.
GCTGGAAGGAAATAAAGAAAATAAATATATATTATATAGATTGTGTTAAATAACTGATAACAGATTGTATGCATGGAGTTGGTTGAAGTTTCTGTTTTTTGTTTTTTAAAACATTTTAGATATGTTACAGATTTATAAAAATAAACATTAAATACACATATATGTCTGTGTGTGTGTGTGTGTATGTGTGTGTGTGTTTGTGTGAATACAGATACTATGTGATATGAATTCAAAGTCAGCTACAGTTTATATAATATAATAAATAACTTCTTGTTTGTGAAAATGCAGTCTCTGTTACCAGGACATCTGTATTTCACAATGTTGTTTCCCCAGCAGAGAACAAAAATGTCCTTTAGCATGAAAACAGACAGGACTGACAATGTCTGTGTTTTTCATGTTGTGTTTTTACCCTCATCACTTTCCTAAATGTTGCTATCTTGTTTAAAGAGCTGGTTAGTTCAGCACCAATGTTAAGGTGTTAAATGTCAGTAAAAAGGTCAAAATGGTGAAAATTGCCATTCGCGGCACCTCCTCCTTGTTTTTCTTTGTTTTAAAATGGTCATTGCTTTTTTTCTCTCTTTTTTTTTAAAAAAAAAGAAGAAAGAAAGAAAAACACTTTTTATTTTAGTTTCATGTTTGAATTGCTGATTTATTTTTGTTTCTGGTAATTAAGATAAGTCTTTGTTCTCTTTGTTTGTGAGCAGCATTAAGAACACGGACACACCCAGTTCTTGGCAGACCACTTTTAAATTAATTTCAGTCTGAAGCTAATCTGTACAAATTAATAGTTAATGATAATTTGATTGCAGTAATCAATAATTTACTTATTTCCAATCATAAATTTTTTTCTTGAATTATTTTATATATATATATATATATACTGTGTAGACTAACTATTCAGAAGATCTATCACATTTTCTTAAATTATGTAAATTAATTAAATTAATTAGAATACATTACATAATTATAACATTTTGTTGTCAGTTTCTTGGATAACCTTATATTAGAAATAATATTCACTAAAATTAAGCAATAATACAAGAAACAGAAGAAAGCATGAAACACACACACTCATATTCACACACACACCCTATTTGATAATTATTTATTTTTAGCAAATCCATAAAGTCTTCATTTTATAATGTGTCTTATGGATATATATATCTGAAAATACTTTATTTGCCTGAGCATATATGTGTTGTTTGTATATTTGTGTGTGTGTGTGTATGTATGTGAATGTGTTTGCCTGTGTGCATGTATATGTGTACATATCTATATTGATATGGATATAATTAGCTGTTGCAATACTGCACAACTACAGTTCTGTAACACTGAATAACCAGTGTTATTTCAAAACTGATAACTCTAACAAAGAACAGATAATTCTAACAGAGGAAAGTGGACTTGGAGTCTCTAGTTTGTGAAATCTTTGTTCCTGTGTGACAGTAATACGTGTTTACATGGTAACTTCGATTATCTCAAACATGATATACCTGTGTATGTACAGATCTGACTGTTAATGATATGGTACTAAACTAGAATGACCCAGCTTGAGTTTACATTAAAATTAAAACATAGGAACTCAACACTTTAACATATGCCAGCAACAGATAACATCTTGATTACCTGGTGCTTATCAATCTGATAAGACTGGCCTGAGGGTCAGTTTGACCAGAAGACTAATGTCAAGACCTGACATTGGTCAGCTCAAGTGTTTTGAACTCTTCTTGCAGTAAGATCACAGTTTTGTCTTAGTTTGAAGTAGGCTTGTGTAAAAACTGATTGTCTTAGTGTTTGTTGATGGCAAAATTAATGAAAGCCCATGTTTATTTATTTCAGCTGTTGTTTTCTTATCAGATAATACAAAATTTAATATAATACAATTACTCATTTTTCATTCTCTCTCTTTTATTAGCTCTTTAATAAACCTAAAAAACTGTGTGTCTCTTTACTGTTTGTTTTCTAATTTAAAATACCTCTTACCATTTATTCTTTCATTTTTATCTTTTTACTTTTTTTTTATTTATTCAGAAGCATATGTGTCAACTAGTTAGTGATAAAAGTCAGTTTGATAATCTATAATAAAGTAAAGGTATATAGTGATTTATAATAAACTGAAAGTGTATAGTGATTTATAATAAAATAATAGTGTATAGTGATTTATAATAAAGTAAATATGTATAGTGATTTATAATAAAGTAAGTTTATAGTGATTTAAAATAAAGTAAAAGTGTCTAGTGATTTATAATAAAGTTCAGTAGTTGATGATTAAGGTTATCTACTAAACTGTGTATAATGAAGTAAGTGTGTTTAATGGTTATAATAAAAGTCATCGACTGGTTCTAAATGTGTGTGTTGTTCCAGTGACCCTTGACTACCCACACACAGCAGTTGAGCTTTAATAAAAGTTTTCAAAGAGGAATTGGTCTAGACAGATGTAAGAAATTTCTATAAGTAAACATTCATGAACTCTCTATTGCATGTGTGTTTTAAAAATAAATTATCTGAAGTTTAAATTGATAAAAGAATCTGAATTAAATATAATTCACAAAAATGACTTTCTTGAAAGGAAAAAAGAAGATAACAGCTCACAAAAAAAGTATTTTAATAAAAATGATCTGATTTTAAAATAGTTCTTAATATCAGCTAGAGCATTAACTATTTCACTGTGTTCATAATCTTTATTTAAGAATATTTTATTTATGTTGTTAGAGACTCTGTGATCAAGTCTGGGTGAAACAGTTTTTTCTGTAAAAATAAATAAATCCTTAATTTTAATCATTTTCAGTCATCAGTCAAACTTAGATAAAAGCAAAAACCTTAAAGTTTCATCTATAAGCTATGTCTACTTAATAAAATGAAACTCGGGGATTTCAGTTTTTAAATTAACATTAAAAAACAAAACCAAAAAACAATATCAACAACAACAACAGTAACAAAAAACACACACATACAAAAACAACTGACTGTACAACCTAACTTGCAAATTATTTTGAAATACAAGCTAAATAAATTTAAATAAGTTAGATCCTGTTTTCGAAGATAAAACATAAAAGATTTTGTCTTATCTTGCCATGTTCTGAAAACTTGAGACAGAGTTACTATTCATTAGTAACAAAATGTTTTCATGTTTAAGTTCTCAGATTTCACACAGTACATACCAGATCACTTTGTGGCTGAAATATCAGTTGACTGGAATTCATCCTGCAGTCTGTCAGTCTGTCTATCTGCCTTGGTCAGAATCAAGTTTGGAATCTCACAACGACAGACTCCAGTCTGATTCTCTATCATTTTGCAACAAAACAACTAAATAAACAAAGTGATATATTTTTACAAACATCTTGTCATTTTGAGATTCCAAACCAAATGCATGATGCTGACCAGGCCAGAAAGTTTGTTGCAAATAGACTTTAGTTGTCTGAGCTTCCATCAAGGAAATAACAATTTAGCTGCAGCCTTGGGGGTCAGATAACAATCACCTGATCAGGTATATCAGGATATACTGTGCAGGAAGCAAACTGATACCCCTTTGATTCTGTGTAAACCATAAACAAAATTTTCTCAAGCAAGCACCTTAGACAAATATGATTAGTTGATGGTAAATAGTATATGTGTTAAAGTTGACAGGAAAGTAGCATTTCTGTCAATCAAACAAATCTGAAATAATGCCTGCTCCTTGGGCAGAGAAGGAGAAAATTGTGGAATTTCAGTATCTTTCTATGGCTGTTTAGGTTCAGGAAAATTAGAACGTAGATCAAGTATGTCTGTATCAAGATAAAAACTACTTCAACGAGAATAGTAACCAGAGGAATTTGAATCCAAACGGAAATACCAAAATTTCAAAGCAAGACTATTTTAGAATTAGGAGTAAAGTGTTAGAAAACAATTTGAATTCTGATATTTGTAACCACTGGCTACTAGTAATGGTTTTTATTCAATGATGTCTGAGTCATTGTTCTGTTGGTCATGTTCAAACAAAACATTATTGTTTCTTTTTATATCAAAAGTAATACTTACTCTTGAGAAATGAAGAAATGCAGTATTTCAAACCCTGCAGTAAATTACAAACAATATTCTAATCACTGTTGTGAAAACAATTTGTCCATTATTGTATTACAAATAAGCAACATGGTGTAGTTCTTGTCTGTCTTTTCAGTATATGGTATTATGGAGATACATGGGGAAAAAAAACCTGTATTATTTTTATTGTTATTCCTTCTTATTAGAAAGGACTGTTAACCAAAAATTTTAAAAATAATAATTGAAATAAATATATTTAGACTCATTGTTCATAATTACCAGAAGTATACTTTAAGTCAACCAGTGTAATATCTACAACATATTGTACAGTAAATCTAAGTCTACTAAACACCCTTTTTCTTTTTTTTTAAACCACATACTCAGTTTTGCATATTTAACTCTATAATAATGAATGTTATATTGCTATATGACCACATTAATATCACAGAGATCATCAATAATTAAAAAAAATAAAAAACATTTACTACACAATTATTCAATTATAAATAATGACCTCTAAATGAATAACTTACTGTGAATTACAGAAGATATTCCACTATATTTCTTCCACCATGTTCTAATAAACAAGTATATTGATTGTGTTCAAAGTCAGGTATTTTTTTAAATATATAATATATGAAGTAAGAGGCTGGATTTGAACCCAGAACTAAATCCTGTAGAGAAAAAAGAGTACAGTATTTGTAAAGTACACGAACAGATGTTTATCAGAAAACTCCACAAAAACAAACAGAGTAACACTTTTAGCTTAGAACGTTTTAATTTTATTTTATGCACCAAGAATATCTCTTGTGAAGTCACAAAGTTTCATTTATAGCTGTCGTTATATTTTTAAAAATTTAAATCTTTTTATAACTCAAACATCACTTTTTGAGGTCTAGCAACTCACTGTGTGTGTGTGTGAAAGTCAAACGTACAAAAAATAACATACATTAAAAAACAACAAAACACATATATACAAACAAACAACGTAACACATACACACAAAAAAACAAACAACAAAAAAGATACACCTAAGCTTAAGGCTGAAGATTTGTATATAAATATGTGTTTTTGCCTAATGTAAGTATAAAAACACACACACATGAAAACATAAAGTCCATATATATGCACATAAACATAAACACACACACATATAAATAATACATACACAAAAACCTAACACACACACACATAAGCCAAAAAATACACCATACATACAAATATAATAACTGCAAACACACACATATAAACATACATACACATGCTTAAAGCATGCACATAAGCTACACATGCACACAGATAGATCAAAGAATTTATGCCTAGCCAAATATATTTTGGAATTCTGCTGCTGTTTGTGTGCTACTGAAACATTGGAAGTCAGAGTCACCTTGATAAAGTCACCATGACCTTTACATGATCATTTTTTGTCATTCCTCTTATAGCAGAAAGAGAATTATGTTCTGTAGGCAATACTCTTCTCCATCTTTACCTTGCTCACTTTTTATATTATATTGTATTTGGCACCTGTGTACAGGGCACCGAGTTCTTATGATGCAAACAACAACAGAAATTTCTGTTTGTGTTTTTAATGAGAAGTTATAATGTGTCGTATGTAAATACGTTATCAATGATTTCTCATATTATGTTTAGATCTTTTTTAGTATGTTAAGATTTGAATACGTTTTGTTACTTTTGTTACGTTAAAATGTTAAAAATTGATTTCATTATGTTAAGATGTTAGGTGTCTACTTTATTGTGTCAAGAATTTGTTTTATAATGTTAAGAGATTAAAACTGTGTTTTTGTGTTTTATTCTAAATGAGAGTAAACTGTATGTTCACTTGATGTGGACTGTTAGTTCAGCCATCAATATCAACAAGGTTAAATAACAAGGCAGTTAAGAAGAAGTAAAATGAAGTCTTACAATAGACACAGAATAATAATGACAATCAGTTTAAAAAAGTAAGTAAGTAAGTATATGTGTGTGTGAAAGAGTTGTTGTGATTGTGTAACTAAGAGTCTGGGAACATTTAAATCAGCCAATCAGAGCAGGTTTTACTAAATAACATTTGTCAAATGGCAGAGTGTCAATTTTACTTCTTCAAATCTTACTTTTGTCTTCAGATACAGATATCCCCTCTTCATTTTATTTTGTCAAAGAGGACAAACCATGACCCACCATTACTGACTTTGAGAAAAGATGTTTTTATTCACTGTAGACATTGAAGAGTGGCGTGTATTATAAACACCATACTGTAACTCATTTTTGTCACCTGATAGTACCAATTATTGTACACTCCATGTTACATCTTCTTCAAAACATTTCAAGAAGATGAGTGGTTATAACACAATTGACATCCGGAAAAAGAGCTTAAAAAAATATTTAAAAAAAATAAATATTTGTTTGTTAGGTATATGGGTACCTCACAATGAATATGTGGTTAATGTACTTTTACTTAAAGTGCAAAAAAACAAAAAAAAAAAAAAAAAACATTTTTTATTTTAAATTTAAAAAATAAATAAAAATAAAAATACTTGTTTATCTCACTAATATTAAGAACCTCTGACAAATTCTTCAGAAGAGAAAAAAGCCAACTGCACAACTTTAACAAGATTTGTTTATGATTTAGATATAGTATTACAAACAAAATCATATAATGTTTTCACAAATTTTTTTATAACCCAGTAAAATGTTTCCCTGTAGAAAATATGGATGATACTTTATTATAACATAAACTAGTACTACATTAAACATAAACAAGTGCTGTATATAATATAAACTAGAACTGTATAGAGCATAAACTAGTACTGTATATAACATAAACTAATAGTGCATACAACATAAATAATACTGCATACAACTTAAACTAGAATTGCATACAACATAAACTAGAACTGTATATAACATAAACAAGTACTGTGTGTGATACAAACAGGTACTGTATGTATATCAGTTGTATATAACATAAAGTAGAACTGTATAATAGCATAAATCAGAACTGAATAATGTAACATAAACAAGAGCTGTATATGACAGAAAACTGTATAATACTAAGCCTTCAGCTAATTATTGATTGTAACAAAGATGCAGTAAATACATGTAATTGTTGGTCACAGTTGAAACTGTGATCGAAAAATCAATTCACTTTTTTTAAAGGTTAACCGATTTATTTGATCACAGTAATTGAGCAATTTCCTTAATTTACCCCACATTGATTTTTCTTTCATTTTATCACCTATGATCGCACAGTTCACTATGTAATGAACTGTTATTTTATCATCACATAATTTACCGTTTAATGAACTGTTAATACAGTCAGTACTTCATCTTTTCTTTTTCATAATACAAATGTAATGGGTTAATAACACTGCTAACTTGTCATGATAGCAGTAAATATTCATTAGATTGCTGCATTAATTTTCACTGTATATAAGAGTAAAGTAGTTCTGGTATAGCAAACTAATATTGTGTATATCAGTAAACTAGTAATAGCATAGCAATCAAGTATTGTGTATATCAGTAAACTAGTAATAGCATAGCAATCAAGTATTGTGTATATCAGTAATCTAGTACTGGTATAGCAATCTAGTTTTGTGTATATCAGTAAACTAGTACTGGTATAGCAAACTAGTATTGTGTATATCAGTAAACTAGTACTGGTATAGCAAACTAGTATTGTGTATATCAGTAAACTAGTACTGGCATAGCAATCTAGTATTGTGTATATCAGTAAACTAGTAATAGCATAGCAATCAAGTATTGTGTATATCAGTAATCTAGTACTGGTATAGCAAACTAGTTTTGTGTATATCAGTAAACTAGTACTGGCATAGCAATCTAGTATTGTGTATATCAGTAAACTAGTAATAGCATAGCAATCAAGTATTGTGTATATCAGTAAACTAGTAATAGCATAGCAATCAAGTATTGTGTATATCAGTAATCTAGTACTGGTATAGCAATCTAGTTTTGTGTATATCAGTAAACTAGTACTGGTATAGCAAACTAGTATTGTGTATATCAGTAAACTAGTACTGGCATAGCAATCTAGTATTGTGTATATCAGTAAACTAGTAATAGCATAGCAATCTAGTATTGTGTATATCAATAAACTAGTAATAGCATAGCAATCTAGTATTGTGTATATCAGTAAACTAGTAATAGCATAGCAATCTAGTATTGTGTATATCAGTAAACTAGTAATAATAGCATAGCAATCTAGTATTGTGTATATCAGTAAACTAGTAATAGCATAGCAATCTAGTTTTGTGTATATCAGTAAACTAGTAATAGCATAGCAATCTAGTATTGTGTATATCAGTAAACTAGTAATAGCATAGCAATCTAGTATTGTGTATATCAGTAAACTAGTAATAGCATAGCAATCTAGTATTGTGTATATCAGTAAACTAGTAATAGCATAGCAATCTAGTTTTGTGTATATCAGTAAACAAGTAATAGCATAGCAATCTAGTATTGTGTATATCAGTAAACTAGTAATAGCATAGCAATCTAGTTTTTGTATATCAGTATACTAGTACTGGCATAGCAAACTAGTATTGTGTATATCAGTAAACTAGTAATAGCATAGCAATCTAGTATTGTGTATATAAGTAAACTAGTATTGTGTATATCAGTAAGCTGAAACATTGTATGTCGGTAAAAAAAGTACTATGTGTCTGGTTGTGTGTGTGTTTGTATGTACATATAATGATAAAATACAAATGGTAAAGTAGTAATAAATATAAATCTAAACTAGTAAGATTATATAATAATATGATGTATATATGTCTGTGTATGCATGTAGGTGTCTCTGTGTGTGTGTGTTTGGGTGGGTGGTGTTTTTCTTTTCTTTTAATTAATTTTTTAAACAGTAGTCGAACAAAGACGTATTCAAAGAGTAATTTATATTTGCATTTTTTAAACATGTTATGGAAGAAAAAAATTGACTTCAGTCAACAGAGTTCATCTAAAGTTGATATAAATATACCTGCAAGAGTACAATAGAGCTATTAATTTATGATAAGGAAATAAAAATGGTGGGTGTGTCTTTTGTCATTTACATGATACCTACAGACTACACAATTAATAGACACTTTGTTTTGCTTTGGCAGAAGCAGATAATATTTGTTTGCCATCACAGAGTATTACTGTTCCCTAACAAAGATCTCTGAATATTGCTCACACAGTTAATTTTGTATAAAACATCTGAGAAAAATGATCATTATACAGTTCAGACATGGGGCAGACATGAGGCAATAAAAGCTTATATTTTTTGTAGCATTCCTAAAATAAATTCTAAAAATATCTTGATAGAACAGTGAATAATA